>JAESUZ010001580.1:0-321633 GCA_017311185.1 Proteles cristata cristata
AGAGAGAGAGAGACAGCGTGAGCAGGGGAGGGTCAGAGAGAGAGGGAGTCACAGACTGAAACAGGCTCCAGGCTCTGAGCTGGCCGTCAGCACAGAGCCCGACGCGCTCGAACCCACGAACCGCGAGATCATGACCTAAGCGAAAGTCGGACGCTTAACCGACTAAGCCACCCAGGCGCCCCATCCTTGCCAAACCTTAAAAATCTTTGTAATAGCCATCCTGGCAAGTATGATATTTATTCGCATTCTCCTAATGATTAGTGAAGAGCATTTATTCATATATCTACTTGCCGTTTGTGTGTCTTTTTTAAAGAACTATTGAAGTCCTCAGACTATCTTAGTCAGGTTATTAGTTTTTTATTACTGCGTTATATAGTTCCTTCTATAACTTGGAAATTAAGCCCTTATCAGAGAAATAGCTTGCAATATTTTCTCCTGTTGTACAGGTTGCCATTTTACTCTGCTGATTATTGTCTCTACAGATAGAGCCAGATGGGTGACCCTCCTCTGGCGGTCTTAGAGTTTCAGATCTCATATTTAAGTCTCTGAAACATTTTAGAGTTGGGTTTTTTTTTTTTTTTAATGTACAGTGTAAAGTTCAGGCCCAATTTCATTCTGTTACATGTGGATATCCAGTTTTCCCAGCACCATTTGTTGAAGGGATGTTCCTTTTCTCATTGTGTATTCTTGACATCCTTGTGAAAATCAGTTGACCATATACACATGGATTCATTTCTGGGCTCTCTGTTCTCTTCCACTGATCTCCAGGTTGGTATTTATACCAGTATAATACTGTTTTGATTACTATAGTTTCAAGATATAACTTGAAATTAGGAAGTGTGATGCCTTCAGCTTTGCTTTCTCAGGATTGCTTTGGCTATTCAGGATTTTTCGTGGCTCCGTATGAACTGTAGCATCACTCTATTTCTGTAAAATGTATTTTTGAAATTTCGATAGGTACTGCACTGAATCTGCAGATTGCTTTGGGGAGTATGGGACATTTAAATAATATTTATTCCTCCAATCCAGGAACACGGGATGTCTTTCCATTTGTTACATTTCTTTCATCAACGTTTTATAGTTTTCAGTATATAAGTCTTTCACTTCCTTAGTTTACTCTTAAGTTTTTATTCATTTTGAGGCTACTGAAAATTGAATTATTTTTCATAATTCCCTTTTCAAATAATTCTTTGGTAATGTATAAAAAATACAACCAAATTTTGTATGTTGATTTTGTATCCTGTAAGTTTACTGAATTTATTTACTAGTTGTAAATGGAGTTTATAACTAGTTTTAAAATGGAGTCTTTGGGGGTTTTCTACATATAATACTATGTTGTCTGCAAACAGGGATACTTTTACTTCTCCCTTTCCAATGGCGATGTCTTTTATGTCTTTTTTTTTTAATCTAACCTCTCTGGCTAAGGCTTCTACTATGATGTTAAATACAATTGGTGCAAGTGGGCACCCTTGCTTTATTCTGGATTTTCCTTCTTTTCCTAGTTTGTTAAGAGTTTTTATAATGAAAAGGTATAGAATTTCATCAAATGCTTTTTCTGCATCTAGTGACATGATCTTGTGAGTTTACCCTTTATTCTACTGATATCCTGTTGGATTCAGTTTTCCAGTATTTTATTGAGGATGTACCAATCTATATTCACTATGGATATCGGCCTGCAATTTTCTTTTCTAGTGGTGTCTGTCTGGCTTTGGTACCAGAGTAATGCTTGCCTATAAAATGAGTTCAGAGATGTGTTTACCTCTTTAGTTTTTTGAAAACATTTTGAGAAGGACGGGCATTAATTCCTCTTTATGTGTTTGACAGAACTCACGAGTGAAGCTACCTGGTCCTGGGTTTTTGTTAGGTAGTTTCTGATGACTGATTCCATCTCTATACTGGTCATGGGTCTGATTAAAGATTTCTATTTCTCCATGACTTAGTTTTAGTAGGTTATGTGTTTATAGGAATTCATTCATTTGTTCTAGATTATCCAGTTTGTTGGCATATAACTGTTCATAATTATCTCTTATGATTCATTTTATTCATGTAATGAGTTGTAATGTCTCTTATTTCTGACTTTATTTGCCCTTCTCTTTTTTGCATAGTCTAGCTGAGGGTTTGTCAAGTTTATCTTTTCAAAAAAAACCCCTCCATTTCATTAATTTTTTTCTATTTTCTGTTTCTAAGTTACATGCTTTAATCTTTGCTATTTTCTTCTTTTGGCTAACTTTGGGCTTGGTCTGCATCTAAGTCATGGTTTTTATTCACTTTGCCACTCTATGTCTTCTGATAGAGGAATTTAATCCACTTACATTTAAAGTGATTATTAGCGTTCCTGGATGGCTCAGTTGGTTAAGCGTCTGTCTCTGGCTCAGGTCACGATCTCATGGCTAGTGAGTTTGAGCCCTCCATCGGGCTCTGTGCTGACAGCTTGGAATCTGGAGCCTGCTTCAGATTCTGTGTCTCCCTCTCTCTCTTTCTGTCCCTCCCCCACTGTTCCTCTCTCTCTCTCTCTCTCTCAAAAATGAGAATTAAAATTTTTAAAAAAACATTTAGGATGATTATTGATAAGAAAGAACTTACTATTGCTATTTTTAAAACTAAGGAAGTTCATTTACAGCAGAGATAAGAGGCTGATATGATAGTACTCAGACTTGTTTTTTTCTCACCTGCTTTCTTCCATTTCTACTAGGCTGCTAGGGGTCTCCTAGGATTCAGAAGTGTGTGTATGTGCACATGCTTGTATGTGTGTGTGCATGTCCCACATCTTGGGCAGTGCTCCTCACCAAAAACCAGGGACTTAATGGAATTTGAACGGAAATGTTAAAAAAAAAAAAAAAAAGCCCAACTTCAAGCCACTCGTCTGTTAAAGTTAGGGTAGGACGTGACCTGGAATGCAGACATTTTCCTCTTCCCCTGAAATCTGTTCCAACAAGAACTCCCTTCCTCCCCCTTACCTCTCTGAATGTGGTGGTGTGAAACTGAAGGAGCTGGCCGGGCTGCCTTGACAAGGTTGCTTGGTACTGTGAGCAAGGGGAATTTCGGGGTTAGGATTCCTGATTGCAGGAACTCCCCACCTGCTGCTTCCTCCAAAAAAATCAGCTTCTCCTAGAAGGGTTCTTGCATGGCCAGGGAGCTGCTGGCAGCCTCCTGGAAAGGGCTGCGATCCTTGGGACCTGAGCACCACAGCCGTAGGGATCACCCTTATCACTCACACAAAAGGCTCTCAGATTTGGGCTGGCTTGTTTCTATCTCACTTGGTTCCAGAAGAGGCTTGAAAGTGGCTTCCCCTGGCTAAGCCTTGTGCGAGGTGCCAGTGGTAGAGGAGACAGGGGAGATCATCTCTGTGTTCTGGGAACTGATGTCTAAATCACACTAGACTGCTCCTAAATTCCCACTGCTAACAGTGCAACCACTTAAAAAAAAATCAAGGCATAGAGATATGGCGAAAAAGGCAATAGGTAAGTTAAAATAAAATTAAATATTTAGTTAACCCAAAAAGGTGGGAAAAGAGCAAAGAATAGAAAACAAAAGGGAAAAAACATCCAACCGTATCAATATTACATGATACGAAATGACTAAACATTTCGATTGAAAGAGTTTATCAGGCTGGATAAAAGCAAGACAGTATTTATGTGTAACAACATAGATAACGTGAAAGAAAATGACATGCCATGCAAAAAGTAAGCATGAGAAGACTGATATTAACATAGGGAGACTTCAAGACAGTAAGTTTTATCAGTGATTAGGAAAGACATTTAATAATGATAAAAACATCAATTCATCAGGAAGATATAACTGTCGTTAATCTGTATGAACCCACATCAGAGGAGAAGACCTTAGTGAAGATAAACTTAAAGTCTTAGCCATGGGATCCTGTGTACTAGATGCAGAGTTTAGCCCCAGCAACTGGTACAGGATTTGTGGGTCCCCGGTGCGCTTGGAGTTGTTCTGCTTACAAAGTTTTAGGAGTGATCTAATGAGTCTACTGAATCTCAGCAAGGAATGCTGAGGTAACTAGAAGGCATTAATAAACCCTAATTTGGAAGCAAAATATGGGCCAGCCTGCTCTTTCAGATGTGATGTGGAGCACTGGGCCTTCAGACTGTGAGCCCCCACGTCAACCTCTCACTGTCATTCTGATAAGTCTCACAGAGACAGTGGAGAGGAACAGGTCTACCCACCTTAGCAGGAGCCGTAAGGCTCTGGTCCTGCCTCTCATTCAGCCTCATCTCCTCTCCTCCCTCACGGTGACATGCAGCGATGGCTTCTGTCAATCTAAGAACATGTACTGTTTCCATCACACAAAATGCTGGTAAGCCCTTCTCCATCTTACTTGTGCTCCTGCTTCAGGCTGGCTCAGCTGGGGCCCTGGGTGTCTCAGTCAGTTAAGTGTCCGACTCTTGGTTTCAGCTGAGGTCACAGTCTTACAGTTTTATGGGGTTCAGTCCCACATTGGGCCCTGTGCTGACAGTGTGGAGGCCACTTGGGATTCTCTTGCTCCTTCTCTCTCTGCCCCTCTCCCACTCATGCTGTCCCCACCCCCCCATCTCTCAAAATAAATAAATAATCTTAAATTTTTTTGGAAAAGAAAGGCTGGGCTCAGCAGCTAAGAGTTAAACAGAATGACAGTTGTGCTAAATGAAGAAGGGGACTCTTGAGGAGCAAGGGAGCGAGTTAATAACTGACCACACAATTTAAGGGAGAGGGAGGTGACATCAAATGAGGATTGGCAATCACAAGATGGTGGGTTCAAAGGTACCCATTTAGGTTCAATTTTGATTGCAGTTGGGTGACAGGAGTGACTGGGAAAGACAGGAGATGCTAGTCAGATCGTGCGCTGTGACACTGAGAGGTGAACAACACACATTCTATTTCACATTGTTATTTTTCAAGGTGTTAAATGTTTCACTTTAGAATGGACAAAGTATTTACCTAAATGTTACCAAGTCTTGTGTCCCTATTTTTCCTCTAGAGCAGTTGAGTAGTGTTTTGATAACAAGTAGTGTTTTGATCAGCAAGAGAAGCCTTCTACTAGTTGGGTGACTTAAATGCTTGTTATTCTGAAAGGGCACTGACTGACTAGATCCCTGATGGCCTGGGCTTCCTACACAACATCACTGAGTTTTGATAAGTCCGGATAAAAGATAAAACTCTATAGCAATATGGGGAAGAGCCAAGATGGTAGAACAGCATGGAAGTTATTTATCTGTCTTGCGTCCATGAAATGCAGGCAGATCAACACTAAACCATCTGCACAGCTAGAAAACTGATTTGAGGATTAATACAACAATCCGCACAACCTGAACCACAGAACTCAGCAGGTACATGGCGCAGAGAGGTGAACAGGGGAAGAGAGGAGATGCGGGGGGCAGGAAGCTGTTTGCTTGCGGAGAGAGGATGGAGATGGGGAGAGTATGGGAAAAGCACCCCCCCCCGCCCCCCGCTGCAAAAGCAGCTGGAGAAAGAAAGTGGAAAAGTAGAAGGAGCCACAGGGACTGAACTAAAAAGAGGGAAGGTAGAAAGGAGAAAGGAGAGAGGTTAAATTCCATGAAGACTCTATAAACAGGGGGAGCACAGAGTCTGAAACTCTGCAGCTCAAATACCAAGTGGTGCCCTAGTGGGAAGGACAAATCCACAGGAGCAGAGTGGGTCTGGGAGGTTCTCAGGTCACGTGGGATTTTCCATAATCCTAGAAACGCTGCTGCTACACAATCGCATGAACTTTTTCTGGGGCAGGCTGGCACTCAGCCACAAGTTCCTGGACATCAGCAGTAGCACAGTTCCGCGAATGTTCCTGGGTGCGACCAGCACCAGCTACTGGTTGGTGAGACCCTCCCCCAGAGGATCTGAGCAGGTCCAAGCCATAGTCCCTCAGAAGTAGGGGTCAGGAAACATAGCCGCATCTTAGATAAAACTCAGGAGGGAGGTGGTGCCTGGCTACCTGATGGCATGGTCACAGACAGTGTCAAAGTGGGGAGTGGACAGAAACCAGACACAAAGGACAGGTGAGCGATTCCTGGCTGGGAGAGCACAGAGTTCTGATACTAGACTGGGTAGCTGGGTGATGCCATTTCCACCCCTCCTTCTCATGTGCATATACACCTACAGGTGCCACAACAATCCACCACAGTAAGCCAAGCAGCACCATCTAGTGGAGAACAGAGCCATTACACTAATGACCCACCCAACTGGGCCAACCTCACTCTTCAGAAATACCACAAATCTCTCCACCTGCTTAGTTTACAGACTACAAAGTGCTTCATAGTTTGACTCCCAGAGGAAAACGATGTAATATCAATCATATTTCAGTCTGTTCGCTGGTCCATCTATTCAATTTTTTTAACTTGAATACAGAAAGGGAAAAAATTTATCTTTACTTTCAATTTTTATTAAAAATATTTTCCTTTATTTTTTCTACATTTTTTTGTTTTCATAAATTTTTCAAATTCTATTTTACTTCCATCAGTTCAAGTTATCCTATTTCTCTATATTCATTTTCCCAAATTTTCAAACTTTTTTTTTCTTTTTCTCTTTTTTCTCTAATCAGTCAAGCTCCTTTCAATAACCAAAACACACCTAGCATCTAGCATTGTTTATTTGATTTGTGTGTGTGTGTGTGTGTGTGCACGCATGTGTGTGTGTATGTGTGTGTTTTCAATTTTTTTATTTAAAATTTTTTTACCTTAGTAATTCCTTTTCTTCCTTCAAAATGACAAAACAAAGCAATTCACCCCAAAAGAAAGAGCAGGAAGAAATGACAGCCAGGGACTTAACCAACACAGATACAAGCAAGATGTCTGAACCAGAATTTAGCATCACAATAATAAGAATATAGCTAGGGTCAAAAATAGGTTAGAATTCCTCTCTACAGAGATAAAAGAAGCAAAAGCTTGTCAGGATGAAATAAAAAATGCTTTAACTGAGCTGTAGTCTTGAATGGATGCCACAGCGGCAGGGATGGATGAGGCAGAGCAGCAAATCAGCAATACTGAAGACAAACCTATGGAGAATAATGAAGCAGAAAAAAAAGAGGGAAACTAAAGCAAAAGAACACAATTTAAGAATAAGAGAAAGCAGTGACTCATTAAAAAAGAACAACATCAGAAACAGGGGTCCCAGAATAGGAAGAGAAAGAAAAAGGGGTAGAAGGGTTATGTGAGCAAATCATAGTGGAAAACTTTCCTGACCTGGGGAAAAACACAGACATCAAAATCCAGGAAGCACAGAGGACTCCCACAAGATTCAACAAAAACCGACCATCAACAAGGCATATCATAGTCAAATTCACAAAATACTCAGGCAAGGAAAGAATCACGAGAGCAGAAAGGGACAAAAAGTTCCTAACTTACAAGGGAAGACAGATCAGGTTTGCAATGGACCTATCCACAGAAACTTGGCAGACCAGAAAGGAGTGGCAGGATATATTCAATGTGCTGAATCAGAAACATACGCAGCCAAGAATTCTCTATCCAGCAAGGCTGTCATTCAAAATAGAAAAAGAGATTCAAAGTTTCCCAGACAAACAAAAATTAAAGGAGTTTGGAACCACTAAACCAGCCTTGCAAGAAAATTTTAAGGGGGACTCTCTAAGGGGAGAAAAGATTGGGGGGGGGGAGGGAAGAAGACCAAAAGCAACAAAGACTAGAAAGGACCAGAGAACACCACCAGAGACTCCAACTCTATAAGAAACATAATAGCAATAAATATATCTTTCAGTACTCTAAATGTCAATGGACTAAATGCTCCAATCAAAAGACATGGGGTAACAGAATGGATAAGAAAACAGGATCCATCTATATGCTGTTTACAAGAGACCCACTTTAGACCTGAAGACACCTTCAGATTGAAAGCAATAGGATGGAGAGCCATCTATCATGCTAATGATCACCAAAAGAAAGCCAGAGTAGCCATACTTATATCAGACAATCTAGACTTTAAAATAAAGACTGTAACAAGAAATGAAGACGGGCATTATATCACAATTAAGGAGTCTATCCACCAAGAAGACCTAACAATTGTAAACATTTATCCTCCAAATGGGGAAGCACCCAAATATACAAATCAATCACAGGCATAAACTCATTGATAGTAATACCATAATAGTAGGGGACTTCAACACCCCATTTACAGCAGTCGACAGATCATCTAAACAGAACATTAACAAAGAAACAATGGGGGCGCCTGAGTGGCTTAGTCGGTTAAGCGTCCGACTTTCGCTTAGGTCATGATCTCGCGGTTCGGGTTCGAGCCCCGCGTCGGGCTCTGTGCTGACTGCCAGCTAAGAGCCTGGAGCCTGTTTCAGTCTGTGTTTCTCTCTCTCTCTGACCCTCCCCTGCTCACGCTGTTTCTCTCTCTCTCTCCTAGAAATAAATAAAACATTAAAAAAAAAAAAAAAAAACAATGACTTTGAATGACACACTGGACCAGATGAACAGATACATTCAGAACATTTCATCCTAAAGCAGCAGAATATACACTCTTCTCCAGGGCACATGCAACGTTCTCCAGAATAGGCACAAATCAACCCTCAACCAGTACAAAAAGATCGAGATCATATTGTGCACATTTTCAGACCACAGTGCTATGAAACTCAAACCAACCACAAGAAAAAAATCTGGAAAGATAATAAATACTTGGAGACAAAAGAACATCCTGCTAAAGAATGAATGGGCTAACCAAGAAGTTAAAGAGGAAATTAAAAAGTACATGGAAGCCAATGAAAATGATAACACCACAGCCCAACACCTCTGAGACGCAGCAAAGGGGGTCATAAGAGGGAAGTATAAGCAATCCAGGCCTTTCTAAAGAAGGAAGAAAGGTGTCATATACACAACCTAACCTTACACCTCCAACAGCTGGTAAAAGAATAGCAAATAAAACCTCAAACCAGCAGAAGACAGGAAATAATAAAGATTAGAGCAAAAATCCATGTTATTGAAACCAAAAAAAACAGAACACATCAATGAAACCAGAAGCTGGTTCTTTGAAAAAAAAATTAACAAAATTGATAAACCACTAGCCAATTTGATCATAATTCTATAGCAATAAAGACAGTAAGGGGGCTTTTATTTTTAGGGTATATTCCTTACTCTTTAACTGCTAAAGTTCTTCTTTGGTAGTCTCCAGGACAAATGGGTTGTATACTAAGTTTTTTAAAAGTCTCAGAAAACTGGCTCTGGTATTGAAAAGAAAAGCAGGGGGGCACCTGGGTGGCTTAGTTGGTTAAGCGTCCGACTTTCGCTTAGGTCATGATCTCGGTTTGTGGGTTCGGGCCCCGCGTCGGGCTGTGTGCTGACTGCCAGCTCAGAGTCTGGAGCCTGTTTCACAGTCTGTGTCTCCCTCTCTCTCTGACCCTCCCCTGTTCACGCTGTCTCTCTCTCTCTCTCTCCTAGAAATAAAAAAAAAAAGAGAAAAAAAGAAAAGAAAAGCAGGAAACAAAGCAAGCGTGAAAATCAACAGAACCTACTAGAGACGTAGCCTACAGGTTAGAAGCCAGGGTATGTCTAACGACAACCTGGGGAAACTGAACCTGTGGGGACTAAGATGTGATGGTCACCTGGCTTTGAACTAGGGGTCACTTCCCTCTTCCAGCTTGCAGATCTTCAGTAAGATACAAAAGCCGCTTTTCAAAATTCCATCTACGGAGTTTTTCCCCCAGTAGTAACTGTCTCCGCTCATCTCTGCAGGCTAGGGTAGAAGCGCCCACGGTGGGCCCAGGAGAAGCTCGTCCAAGCTCTGTCAAAGACAGCGCTGTCTAGGCCTCCCTCAATAAGGGTAGCCGCCCACTGGTGGGGACGGGGCTGCTCCCGTGGGGCCACCTGGTTCGGCAGGAGGCCCATGGGGAGGTGCACGACCACTGGGCGCATTCTCAGCCTGCCATCCTCCTGCTGGGCTGCTGGCACGTACGGGACTGCCGGCCACCACCCATGGGTGCCGTCTGAGCTGCTGCAGTAAACACGCACTTCTCCCAAAGCCCATGCTCTCACCCCAGGGCTGACAGGGGACTGCTGTCCCTCACCAGAGCACCTCGTGCTCCTGGGGCATGGTACCCCCAAAACATGGATCCAGACCACCTCTCTGGAGTTTCAGGGAGTTTAAGGAGTCTATCCACCAAGAAGACCTAACAACTGTAAACTTTTTTTTTTTTAATTTTTTTTTTAATGTTTTATTTATTTCTAGGATAGAGAGAGAGAGACAGCGTGAGCAGGGGAGGGTCAGAGAGAGAGGGAGTCACAGACTGAAACAGGCTCCAGGCTCTGAGCTGGCAGTCAGCACAGAGCCCGACGCGGGGCCGAACCCACGAACCGCGAGATCATGACCTAAGCGAAAGTCGGACGCTTAACCGACTAAGCCACCCAGGCGCCCCAATTGTAAACATTTATCCTCCAAATGGGGAAGCACCCAAATATACAAATAGACTAACTATAAAGTTAGTCTCTCCTGATGAACTTATTTTTAATTTTTAAAAAGGTTTTATTTATTTATTTTTAAAGTTTGAGAGGGTGCGAGAGGAGGAGGGGCAGAGAGAGGGAGAGAGAGAATGCCAGGCAGGAACTCACAAACCGTGAGACCACAACCTGAGCTGAAATCAAGAGTCAGACGCTTAACTGACTGAGCCACCCAGGCGCCCCCGATGAACTGCCTTTTTATTCTCCAGGCCTAGAAGAGCACCTGGCACGTGGCGGTCAAGGGGTGTTCGCAGAGTGAATGAGATGAAAGTGGACCAGCTGTGATCCAGACCATTTCCTTGTTCTGTCCTGGCAATTACGCACCGTCAAAGCTAAGTTTAGATTCCAACTGCCACCGTTTCCCTGCTTTTCTGCTAATAATCCTCCTTGGTTTTTATTTTGGGCTCTTATCTTGGCATTTTGGCTTTATTCTGGCTTATCCTTCATTCTAAGTCCTGGTTCTGGAAGGAGCTTGTATAAGCATAGGGGACGAGATGGAGAAGACTTTCAGTCCCCAGCATGCCTGCTGTGAGAACACCTGGTATTTGTCAGATGTGCCTGCTAAGGTGCCGGCGGCTCCTGCACCCCCAGGAGGAGGCAGAGAGCTGGCAGGAGGCGTTGCTGCGCTCAGTGGACCCCTGCTCGGCCCCCACCCTGATCTAAGATGTCTCGTAGATGCTAATGAAGGCCAGGGGGTCCGAGGCCAGGGCAGGGCAGAGAGAGCCCTTGGGCAGCCAAGAGGAGGGGCTGATGTAGGAGATAAAGGCAGGGCTCCTGAGTTTCCCACCTCTGAGAGCCCAGGGTGCAGGGGGGAGGAGTAGAGAGGGTAGTGGGAGGAAGCACACCTGAGTGACAGGTCCTGTCAATTACAAGACTGGATCAGAACACATCTGGGAGCGCTACAAAATGATACGCACTACACACAGGGCAGCCATTCAGAGGGCTTGGATTCAACCTGACCCCAAACCCTTCACACACAAAAAGTCCCAGAGCTGTCCCGGGCCCAAGTGTACCTGTCCCCAAGCAAAAAAGTAACCCCCAGAACTGTGAACAACTCAAGGCCAAAGGAGTTTTAATGATGTTATAGAAAGTTCTGGCCCTTGAGGACAGAGCTAGTTTGAAAGACAACAGCTTCTCTAGCTTATGAAAACCCTGGTGTGTGTCTCAGGGGGAGTAGGAAGGCCAGACTCCACAGGGGCCCAGAGAGCTGGGGCCTCTGAGCAGCTGTGTGGCTTTGGGCAAGTTTCTTCACTGCTCTGAGCCTTGGTGTCGTCACTGATAACATGGGGATGTCCCCCCCTCCCATCGGGCTGTGGGCGGAAGAAAATGAGACAGTGCATCCAGTGGGCACAGCTAACACAGGCTGGCCCGATGAACGCAAGGACCCCATCCCGTCCCGCGGGCCCGCCGTCTTACAGCCACGTGTGAAACATAAGCGAGGCGTCTGCATGCCTAAGAGCCTCCGTGGCACTTTGCACTGCTCACTTAGGATCCCGCAAGATATTTTCATTCCTCTTCCCTCTAGATGCATGAGAGCAGGTATGAAATGCCAATACAGCCCAAGGACGGCCTCCATCTTTGTCTACATCTTATCATCGAAACATGCAGTCTCCCTCTCCCCGAGACAACGGACGTGAATGGAGTGGCCTCGACATCCGGTTTGCGTCCCGAAATGAAGTCAGGGACAGTTAGACACCCTGTCTCCCACGTGGTCTCTGAAACCAAGAATGACGATGCCTTTTACAGAAGGGAAAACCAACTTGATTGTTGCTGCGGGGGGGGAGCTCTCTCATCCCTAGGTGGTGACCAGGGCCACAGAAGTCCCAGACTCACCAGGGCTTGCAGCTTGGGGCAGTGCACAGAGAGCTGGGCGAGCGTGCTGTCGGTTATCTGCAGAGAGACACGCGGGGTCAGTGTGGCTCCTACGCCAGAACTTAACACCCAATTTTGGTTCCTCCTGAACGTGAGAATCAAAAGGTGTAAAACAACGGAAAACTCCTCGCAGGCACCCTCAGGCCGGGAGCTCCTCTCACTGCTGACAACCTCAAGTGTGCCCGCTCCTGCAGTCACAAAGCTGCTTTTCAGCCTCTCCTCTGGTGCCCCAAGAGGGCCCAGGGACAGGGGACAGAGAGGAAGCAGGTAAGGGGGGGTTCCCCACGGTTCTACTCCATAGTCACCTCATCACTGGGCATGCAAGCTTATTTCTCCTTCAGTTCTCTGAAACATATATGGTTTTTAATGTCTGGCCAAAAAAAAAAAGGAGCTACCTTGAACATCTCAGCTGTAGCTCTGATGGCTGAGAATAGCCCAAGTTCATGCATCCCATGGTCATGGCCCTTACGGGTTCCTGAGACACACACTGGGGTGGGTAGGGTGCAGACCACAGCCAGGTGGGGTGTCTGCCCATGCCCGGCTGTCAGGACAGAGGGGGAGCCCTACACAGCATGTCAGGAGTCTACTCACCAGGATGCATTCTTCAAGATCCATCTTCTCCAGATCATGGCAATTCTGAAAAAAATCCACAAAACCACCCCCACCACGTGGTGAGTGGTCAGGGCAGCACTGGTGCTGCGCCCTGTCCCTCTGAGTACCAGCCCAGTGTCCTGTTCTCTTCCATGAAGGAAGGCGCCCTGTCCCTTTGAGGACCGGCCCAGTGTCCTCTTCTCTTCCATGAAGGAGCCCGCCCTGCCCCTAGGCTGAGCTGGCACTTCTGAGCAAGTGTCCTGTGAATCACACTCCCTTCAGAAATGGGAAGGTGGCCATCCTGGGCTCCTCTCCTCCTCTCACCTGGAAAGGTAGTGGCCTCCCCCCTCCTAGTGGCTCACGGATATAATCTGTACACTTTAGCCACAGACAGGGCTCTGGGAAGGCATGGGCATGGGGCCCTCAGGCACAGTGTGGACGGGTGAGGATTAGGGTAGGAGGAAGGGAGTGTATCACCATCCCCAGAAGCTCATGGGTTCCCAGCAGCAGGCCCCAGGGACCTCCATGATGGCCGCCATCTGCAGGGTGACGGGGAAAAGGGAGGGAAGGCAGAGCACAGCTCACTAGAGGAGGCTCCTGGGAGGCAGAGTCAGGGGTTGCAGGAGGAAGGCCAAGTCCTGCCAGGGAGGAAGTTCTCCTCACCATGCTCCCACCTGACCAAGTGACAGCGAGGTCTAGACTGCTCTGGAACCTTCTAGAGGACCCCCTTAGCTTTCTGAGCCAACAGGAAAGCACACCCTGAGGACTCTATTCTACCCAGCACCTCTCCTCTGATGGCACACATATTTTGCACATTCCAAAACCACTGTGAGTCCTTTGCAAATGAGGGAGGTGAATTAGTTTGGTTTTGCTTTTAGAAACCTCTGCCTTACCCGAGCTAAAAGCGTAAAGCCTGCATCAGTCAAATGGGAACATCGGGCAGCCTCCAAAATCCTGGGATACGCAGCGCACGGGAGGAAAAGGCAGTGACTGGTTAACCACAGAAACACATACTTCATGATGCACATTCTCGACTTTATTCTGCTGACACACCCCTGCTTCTGGAACAGTCCTGAGGACGGCTGTCCCCTGCACAGACGAAGGGGAAGGAGGAGCAAGAAGAAATGTGGGCTTCCCCTAAGTCCCAAAGTTCCAGCCCCAACTTGGGTAGCAGCACAGCAATCTCTCCACAATACCGGGACGTTGTTGCTGTGTCATTTTCAAGTATTATTCCAGTATTTGTTGACTCTTTTTTATAAGCAGGGATCAAACTCACAACCCTGAGATCAAGACCTCAGCCGACATTAAGAGTCAGACACATAACCAGCTGAGGCCCTGATATTTGTTGACTTTTAAACACAATTAAAATGAACTTTTACTCAATAAAATCATCTTGATATATACTGGATTTAGTGAAATCCCCAGTTAGCTTTTTTGCAGCCAATGAAAAACATGGATTGATTCTCCATGCCCATGCTTAACAGGGTCGGAGGAATAAATAACATTTTAAAGTTAAATACGCCCTTGTAGCAGTAATTCTGACCACCTTCTGACCAGTTTTGATCATCCACATTCCTTCTACTATTTAAAAATATCAAAATTACCCAGGATCATCCCTAATGCAGAAGACAACAACAGACAATGCTAAGAAGATGTGAAACTGCTGGAAGCAGGAAAAAGGGTCAGTTTCACGGACAAATAAATAACAAAAGAAGAATCTTTTTCCGCCTCTTGCACAGGGGTTAAGATTGCTGGCTCTGAGGTCGAAGTTTCAAGTTCAAACTCTACTTTTACTTCCTCCTCCCTCATCATGTGACCCCGTATAGTATGTGATTTTCTTTGAGTCCTGGTTTCTCCTCTGCCAAATAAGTGAGAATAACAGCGCCTATTCTAGAGATGTGGGGATGGCTGAATGAGATACCCATGTAGGAGTTCAACTGATGTCAGCGTCGGCATTTTGGTGCCATTATTAAAGTTTTAATAGTCACGGTACTATTGGAAAATCAGAAAACCAATCATTATTTGTTACAAACAAGACATCCTTCTGCTAGAGAAGGTGATGAATAAGGAGACTGTGATCTCTCCCCCACTTCTGTCCACTTACAACCGGCCTGGAGCAGACTCTGGGAGCATCCTGACGTGGGGCTACCCTTCGGACCCCAGCAGACCACCCTGACGTCAGCATCCTAACAGGATGAGGCAAATCGGGCGCGCACACGTGTCAAGTCCACGAGACTCACGGTGCAGCCTCCCTGGCGGCCGCGGGCAGCTTCGTGTCCTCCCGTCCATCCCTAAGTGAGCCGGATGGCGCCCGGTCCCGCCCCAACCCCTCTCGCCAGCCGGCCAGAGCACAAGCACCAGCTCCTGCACCGCCACCTCCCCCTTCCTGCGGGAGGGCCCCCCCGCCAGTCGGGCCAGGCACTCACTGGAGTCGCGGGCAGTTGAGAGCCAGGGCCGTGAGGGAGGCGTCTGTGAGGTTGCTGCATCCGGACAGGCACAGGGCCTGCAGCCGATGGCAGCCGCGGCAGATGTGCACCACCCCTTCGTCCGTCACGCGCTGCGGAAACCCAGGCAGGGAGGGCCGTCAGGAGGCGGCGGCGCCAGCCACTGCCGCTCCTCCGCTGACTGAGTGACACGACACAGGGCGAAGCCCAGGGTGGACACGCGCTCGTTACCCCGGCACCGAGCTAGTGAGATTCCATTTTCCGACCCAGAGTTCATTTGATTTTTTTTTTTTTCGGGGAAAATTTATAAACTTGTGTGACAAATCACATTAAAGGGCTCGAAAGACCTGCCCGGTTAAGTGACAGAACAATTTTTGGTTGAATTTCTACAGACTAAGGCTTTAAATATCTACCGTATAAGGTCACGTATGTGTATGTTTATAAAACGCCCTCAAATGGTTCAGACAATAGCACGTGAAAGGACTCGCGGCCTGAGGGACTGTAAGGTGCACATTCACATCCCGTGGGGGTCACCTGGCCCTGCTCCCCTCCAGCAGCTCAGGCTCTTAACACCCAACAGCGCCCAGCAGGTCATTATTTGTCCAGAAGACGGTTCTCCTCCATCTCCCCCCCAGAAGGCTTCCAACGGCTTCTATGATTCCCTCACTCAGCAGCGAGTGTAGGCAATTCCTCTTACTTTCCTCAGCTTCCGGCCCAGGCAGCCGGGAGGAGGTGGCAGGCGTCCTGGACGGCACCGACAATGGCGGTGCCTCACACCTCGGCCTTGCCTTTATCCTTTATTTTTCAAAGCGCTGTCACACTGGTCATTTCGCTTTACCCGCTGCGATGTGAGAAGCGTCATGATCCCCATTTTAGGATTAAAAAAAAAAAAAAAAACCCTAAAACACCGAGACTTTACCATGAATTTGTTCAGGTCACAGTGACTAGTTCACAGAATTCCTGAGATCTTAAAAGAAACCAAGACCCCAATTTTAGGGGGAAATGTCAGTGGCTTTGTATCGGCAAACCCGCAGATCCCGTGAGGACGCAACAGGAAACCTGGGCGCCTGGAGGCGGGGCCTGCGCCGACCCCCCGGGGAGGGGCGGGGCCTGCGCCGACCCCCCGGGGAGGGGCGGGGCCTGCGCCGACCCCCCGGGGAGGGGCGGGGCGTGGGCAGGAGGCGCTCACGTGACCTACCGAGCAGGACTGTAAGTTGAGACTCACGAGCTCGTGGCAGTAATTCTGAATGTGCTTGAGGGCTTCATCTTCTAACTGAGGGGACAGAGAACACAAGAGGGGGAACCAGCTGAGGGAACAGGGGCGACCCGAGAGAGACGGCAGCGGGGTCGCCCGCCGGCACGCACCCCCGAGCCGGACTGCGGCGCCCCCTCAGCCCCTCGGTACCTGGGTGCAGCCCCGCAGGAGCAGGGCTTTCAGGCCCCGACAGCCCCGCACCAGCGCCTCGACGCCGTCCTTCGTGATCTGGTCACACCAAGACAGGTTGAGGTACTCCAGGCCTCGGCAGCCCTCGCTGCGGGAACGAGAGACGGCGGGCGCGTGGGCATCCCAGCCGCCACACAGCCCATTTCCCGGTGTGACGAGCCGCGCGGGGGACAGCAAATCTCGGTGACCCGAGCCTCCTCTTTTCTTGCTCCAATGGGACCGTTAGAAAGGTTTGCTCATAGGCTTGGGCGTTTCTCCCCACGGCAGGTACTCTTACCTGATCCCCTTCAGGGAGCTGTTTGTTATGGACACACAGGAAGTCAGATCCAGATGTTTCAGCTTGGAACAGAATCTGCTAAGGCTATAACACGTGCTGGAAAAGAGCAGACACACTAAAGATATTTTCAACCATGTTTCTCTACCCTCACGCTCCCCAGGGTCGATTCACCACCGACCTCATTCTCATTCCTTACCTGTCAGTGATTTTGGTGCAACCATTGAGGTTTAAATGTTCGATGTTTCGGCAGTTCTGGGCAAAGGTCCTAAAAACAGAAAACACTTAAAAACTCCCTGGACGACCACTAGAGGGCGCGGGTCACCGCTCATATTTACAGCCGTGCTCCTCAAGCTTAAAGTTTTGTTTTGTTGTGCAAGCAACACTTAGCATGAGATTTACTCTCCGCACACTTCAAGAGTATAATGTGTTACTGTTGGCCGGGCGGACCGGTGCTCCCCAAACGTTAACGTACACGTGAAACAGCTGGGGTTCTTCCCGCAGTGCAGAGCCTCACCATCCCGCTAAGCAAACTGCTTAATGGTCTGAATTTCTGTTTTCTTTCCTTTCCTTCTTTTTTCTTTTTCTTCCTTCCCTTCCCTTCCTCTCCTTCTTTTCCTTCCTTCCTTTCCTTCTTTCTTCCTTTTCTTTCTTTCCCTCTCTCTCTTTCATGATTGTCTACATTTCTAAAAGACTCCTCAGTGCTGCTGCTCTGGGGACTACGCTTTGAGAAGCAAAGCCTAAGACTGACTACATGTCAGTCGTAATCCTCCTTCATTCCACTCCTTGGTGGGTTGGCATCTGAGGACGGAGGCCTGGCTCCTCATTACTTCTCTCTCGAGAAAAATCAGCTGGAGGCAAGGGGGCCGAATCTTTCTTGTACTGTGCCATGCTGTCATTTGGTTATTTGAGAGCCTTTCTGGAGAAACCATCTTTGGCCACTGATAGGGTTGGTAGTTGATCAGTATGAAGAAGTATCCAGTTACTGATGACGCTCAGTATTATTACTCCTCAATAATTTGCAGGTTGGCAGCAAGGTCAGAAGTGGAAAAGTAAATATCTCTTACTCTCCACTTACTCCTTAACATATTCAGCAAGGAACAGCTCAGTTCATCTGAGATCCAGCTTGAATGTATCTTTAGGGTTGAGTCCTGAGTCTTCTCTACAGTAACCAAATGTCTCTAAAACCCAGCATCAAGCCAGATGTCACTCTTATCTGCTCCTTCTGCCCTGCTATGGTGCTATGGAACTGAGCTAGAGCCTGATGGAATCCCATAGTTGAAGATAAGGAGCCTAAAGTCTGACCCAGGTGATTAGGGTTATCAGATAAGAGTACTGGAACACAGAGAACTTTAGAGGGTTCCCCTGAAGAATTCAGTAGAATTCTAGTCAGAGCACATATATGCGGGAGCTACCCAAAGCCAGGGAGAGCATCATTAAAAATCATCAGAGGGAGCAGCAGCCGGAGCTCACCCAGAGCCAGGAAAGTTCCCATTCCCACAAGCCAACAATGAAAAACATCTTAATCTGTGGGACACCGGGCAGAACACTGAGACATTATTGCTTCAGGTATACCCTTAGCCCTTGACAAAACACCACTTCAGTCCAGTTTCTTTTTAAAAATGTAGAGCATTGAAAAGAACTGTCTGAATAATTCAACTGTGTCCAGAACAAAACTCAAGACTATTTACAGGAATACAAAATATTCTGCAACCACAATAAAACTCATGACGTCTGGCATTGAACAAAAAGTTGCCATGCATTCAAAGAAGGAAAATACATCCATAATGAGGACAAAATTTCAATCAAAGCTGACCCAGAACTGACACAACTATTAGAGATAGCATGCAACGACATTAAAAGTTACTACAACTGTGTTCTCTAGAATACTGTTCTGTGGCACTACCTGAAGGTTAAACTTGTTATGTTTATTAAATATGCTACGTAGAGACATAAGGGGTATTTTTAAAGACCCAAATTAAGCTTTCGGACAATGGCTGATAGAAATTTCCTGGATGGGATTAGCAGCAGATTAGACACTGTAGAAGAAAAGATTGGTGACCTTGGAGACACAGCTATAGAAACTACCCAAAATGAAACACGGAAAGAAAATAAGAAAAGATAAAAAGAACGGAGCATGAATGAGCTGTGGGACAGCTTCAAGTAACCTAATACACATGTGACTAGGAGTCCCTAAAGAATAGGGAGATTGGGGGGATTGGAGTGGATATCTGAAAAAGTACTGTCCAGAATTTCTCCAAAATTTATGAAAACTATAAACCTACAGATCCAAGAAACTCAAAGAATTCCAAGTCCAAGAAATATGAAGAAAAATACATCAAGACATATCATAACCAAATTGGCCAAGAGCAGTGATAGAATAATCTTAAAAACAACCAGAAAAAAGAACATTATGTACACAGAAAGAAAACTAAGGGTGACAGAAGATTTCTCATTGGTAACAAAGTAGCAAGAAAACAGAGGAACAGCTTCTTTAAAATGTGGAAAATAAAAAACTGTCAACAAAATTCTATGCCGAACAAAAATATTTCTCAAAACTCAAGGAAAAATAATAGTTTTTTCAGACATAGAAGAACTGAAAGAGAATTGGTATGATATGCTTAGTTTTAAATTTACTCTCACAGGAGCACCTGGGTGGCTCAGTCGGTTAAGCGTCCGACTTCGGCTCAGGTCATGATCTCACGGTTCGTGGGTTTGAGCCCTGCATTGGGCTCTGTGCTGACAGCCAGCTCAGAGCCTAGAGCCTGTTTCAGATTCTGTGTCTCCCTCTCTCTCTGACCCTCCCTTGCTCACGCTGTCTCTCTCTTTCAGGAAAAAAAAAAGAAAAAGAAACCAACTTTAAGTATAAAAATACAAATCAGTGGAAAGCAAAAGAATGGAAAAACATATGCCATGCCAACACTAATCAAAGAAAGCTGGAGGGTCTACATAATATCAGACAACGTAGAACTCACAGCAAAGAATATTACCAGAGACAAAAGAAGGCCATGTGATAATGAAATACTGGTCAATTCATCATAAAGGCAAAGCAACCCTAAATGTTTATATACCTTCAAAATCTTGATCTTCAAAATAAATGAAGAAATAAAATGACAGAACTGCAAGGAGAAACAAAAACAAAATTATAGGCAGAAATTTCAATGTAACTCTGTTGATCAAACAAGAAGTCAGAAAATCAGTACAGATATAAAAGACTGGATCAATACTCTCAATCGACTTGATCTAACTGATATTTATAGAACACTCCACCCAACAGCAGTTCAAGTCCATATGAACATTTACCAAGACAGACTATATTCTTGGCTACAAAACAAGTTCCAATAAAATTAAAAAGATTCAAGTCAATAAAGTATCACAATAGAATTAAAGTAGTAATCAATAACTTAAAAATCTGGAAAATGCCCAAATATTTAGAAACTAATTAATACACTTGGTCAAAGAAGAAATCAAAAGAGAAATAGAATATAGTTTTAATGGAATGAAAATGCAAACACAGAATTCAAATGTGTGAAATGCCATTAAATCAGTACTTCAGGAGAAATTTATAGCACTAACCTCTTCTAGTAAAGGGAAATAAGTCTCAAATGGATGACTTGAATTTCCATGTTAAGAAACTAGAAGAAAGAAGATCAAATGTAACCCAAAGTAAACAAAAGAAAAGGATGAAAGATTGGAGTATAAATCAATGCAGCAGCAAAAAGAAAAATAATGAAAAAAAATCAACAAAACCCAAAGTTGGTTCTTTGTGAGTATCATTAAAATTAATAAACCTGAAGCCAGGATGACTACAGCAGGGAGAAAGCACAAGAGGGAAAATACCTGTACCTATTAACCAACATCAGGAATAAAGTGAGGAGGTATCACTGCAGATTTTACAATATTAAAATGATAATCAGAAGGTGGGGATGTGTAGTTGGTTCAGTCAGTAGAGCATGTGACTTTTTATCTCAGTGTTGTGAGTTTGAGCCCCATGTTGGAGGTAGGGTTTGCTTAAATAAATAAATAAAATAAGAAGAAAAGATATTATTAACAACTTTATGACTATAAATTTAAGAACTTAGAGGGGCGCCCGGGTGGCTTAGTCGGTTAAGCGTCTGACGTTCGCTCAGGTCATGATCTCATGGTTCGTGGGTTCGAGCCCCGCATCGGGCTCTGTGCTGACTGCCAGCTCAGAGCCTGGAGCCTGTTTCAGTCTGTGACTCCCTCTCTCTCTGGCCCTCCCCTGCTCATGCTGTCTCTCTCTCTCTCTCCTAGAAATAAAAAAATAAAATAAAATTAAAAAAAGAAAAAAAAAGAACTTAGATGGGCAAAATCTTTGAAAGATAAAAATTATACCAAAGGTTGCTCAAGAAGGAATAGAAAACATGAAGAGTTCTACATATATTAAATAAATAGAATTTGTAGTTAAAAACCTGAAAAAGAAACATACAGGCCCAGATGGCCTCAATGGTGAATTCTACCAAACATTTAAGGAGAAAATAATAATTAAATTCTATATAAATTCTTCCAAAATCCTGAAGGGGAGGAAACACTTCTCAATTCATTATATGAGGCCAGTATTACTTGATACCCAAATCAGACAAAAAAAAATAACAAGAAAAGAAAACCAAAGGGGCGCCTGGGTGGCTTAGTCGGTTAAGCGTCTGACTTTCGCTTAGGTCATGATCTCGCGGTTCATGGGTTCGAGCCCTGCATCGGGCTCTGTGCTGACTGCCAGCTCAGAGCCTGGAGCCTATTTCAGAGTCTGTATCTCCCTCTCTCCTGACCCTCCCCTGCTCACACACTGTCTTCTCCAAAAAAGAAAGAAAGAAAGAAAGAAAGAAAAGAAAGAAAGAAAGAAAGAAAGAAAGAAAGAAAGAAGAGAAAGAAAGAAAGAAAGAAAGAAAGAAAGAAAGAAAGAAAGAAAGAAAGAAAGAAAGAAAACCAAAGAACTATATCCCTCGTGAACATAGAAGCAAAAAAATTAATACAATTTTAGCAAATAGAACACACCAATATATAAAAAATATAATACATGAGGATTCAAACAGTGTTTATCCAAGGAACGGAAAGCGGGCTTAACATTCAAAAATCACCCGATGTAATTCACCACGCTAACTAAATAAGAAAAACCATACAATGATCTAAACAACACAGAAAACAAATTCGACAAAATCTAACACCCACACTCAACTGAAAAGAAAAACCCTCAGCCAACTAGAAATAGAAGAAAATGTCCCCAATTTGATGATCATCAGCAAAAAAGTCTATAGTTAACACCATATTTGGATGCCTTCCCCCTAAGCTCACAGACTGGCTAGGAAGTCTGTTTTCACTATTTCTATTCAACACTGTACTAGAGATTTTAGCTAGTGTAACAAGGCAAGAATAAAAAAAAGGCACTGATTGGAAACAAAGAAGAAAGTCTATCTTTGATGATAGGTGACATGACTGTTTATGCAGAAAATCCAAAGTAGCAAACAAAAAGCTACGGAAAGGTCTATTAAGGTTTAAGGACAAATGATCAATGTACAAAAATCAATAGTATTTCTGTTTACTGACAATGAAGAATCAAAAATTGAAACAAAAAATACCACTTACAATAATATTTCATAACACAGATAAATATGACAGAAGATGTGTATAATTGTAATACTAGAAACTATGAAACATGCTGAAAGAAATTTTAACACACCTAACTATATGGAGAGATGTACCATGTTCATGAGTTGGAAGACTCAATACTGTTAAGATGTCAGTTCTCCCCAAATTGATCTATGGATTCAGCATCATCCCAAATCAAGATCCTGGAAAAAGTTTTTTTGTAGAAATTGACAAGCTGATTGTATAATTTATATGAAAATGCAATGGGTCTAGAACAGCCAAAACAATTTTGAAAAGAATAAAGTGGATCTCACTCAAAACAATTATGTTGAGTGAAAGAGGCCAGGCAAAAAAGGAGTACATACTGCATAATTACATAAAAGCTTTTGAAAATTCAAACAAACCTATAGTACCAGAGAGCAGATCAGTGGTTGTCTAGCAGTGGGGCAGACACAGGGTAGGAAGAAGGGAGGGATTATAAAGGCACTTGAGGAAACTTTTATGGGACATGTATATGTTCATTATTTTGATTACAGTTGGTTCTATGGGTGTATGTGTGTGTGTATACATGTGTGTGTGTGTGTATATGCCTAAAATGATCAAATCGTACCCTTTAAGTACATACAGTTTACTGTATCTCAATTATATCTCAATAAAGCTGTTAAAAATCCACAGGACTTCATATATAATGATAGAGGAAGAGTTACAGAGAATACACATGTAAGATTAGTACTGGGGTTTTAATCTCTTTTGATTATTACTGTATGTCCATTCCCTAGATTAGTGCCTGGTGTAGGGCTCAACAAACATTTGAAAATGAATAGCCTCCCTCCATCATCATCAACAACAACAACAACCACAACCACCACCACAACAACACGATACAAGAGGAAGAGAGTAGAAGCCGAGCTAGCTCCAGGGGATTACAATAAAAACTGGAGGGGCGCCTGTGGGGCTCAGGTTATAATCTCATGGTTCGTGGGTTCAAGCCTTGCACTGGGCTCTGTGCTGACAGCTCAGAGCCTGGAGCCCACTTCACATTCTGTGTGTCCCTCTGTCTCTGCCCCTCCCCTGCTCATGCTTTTTCTCTGTCTTTCAAAAATAAATAAATGTTTAAAAATGATTTTTTAATTAAAAAGAAACTGAAGACATGGACTGGTGGGGACTTATGGACTCGGGGGGCCTGGTTCCTTTACTACCCTATACAAACTACCATAGGAAGAAGTTCGCAGAAGAAAAGCACTTAATGTCGGTGACTAGTCAGTGACCGGCTGCCTCGCGGAGAGGACGTGGAGGAGCACTCACTTCAGGGAGGAGTCCCGGACACCGATTCTGAGTCATAATTCTGGGATTATGCTTCTCACTTTTTCTCACAGTAATCTGGTCTCACATATTAAAGATGTGTAAGATATTAACACAGACTTCTACTATAAAAATTATGGTAAATCAATACCATTCCCAGCCTTACAGAATAGTTTTGCTAGTATATATGGCTTTATTCCAACTGCCAAGGTAAGAATATATTTCTTTGATATTCCTTAGCTATAATCCACATCTTCACATTTATTTAATTTTTTAAATCTCTATTATAAATTAGCTTAGGACCTCTTTGGTACATTGAGGCTTCATATTAAAATAGAATTATTCTATTCCATCAGTTTGCCAGACTTTGGAAGAGCAGAAAATTTGGTCTGATGATCTGAATTTCTTGATTAAAGAAAAACAAAACTTTGTTCCTTAACATTTAAAGAGAGTGTTATGTCCTTAAAATATAGAATGAAGGGGGGCACCTGGGGGGCTCCGTGGGTTCAGCATCTGACTCTTGATTTGGGCTCGGGTATGACCTCACTGTTGGTGAGATCAAGCCCCAAGTCGAGCCCCGCTCTGACAGCGTAGAGACTCCTTGGGATTCGCTCTCTCCCTTTCTCTCTTCCCCTGCTCTTGTTGTCTCTCTCTCAGAATAAATACACAGACATTTAAAAATATGTTACGAATCAATTTTCTTAGCCATGGCGCAGCAGGAGTTCAATTACAAGTTATGCCGCCTGTAATGTTACTGCACATCCTTACTGGCACTTGGATGGATGCTGGTGACGCTTGGTCTACAGAGACAAAGTCTGTCCCACGGTGCTAGGGGGCAGGGCTCTTCTAATTTAGCCAACCTCAAACAGCAGTAGAGGCCTCAAGGATAAGAACATAAAGGTTTTAATTATGTCTTGTCTCCAAAAAGCACGTGTTCTTAGCAGTGGATTGATAACATTTTCATAAATAACGGCTACCCCGTAAGAGGTGGGCGAGCGTTTGTTTGGGGTTAGCTATAATAGAACGAGTGTGTTCATCACATCCCTTTAGGACGCAAAAGTCCAGGTTACGCTCAGGAAGTTTCTGAAAGAATTATTTCGTCAAGTAACATCATATATAAAATGGTGGTCACTTTTTGAAGGTGAAGCTGGGAAGAAGGGAAGGTGAAGCAGGGGACAGAGAGGTGAACCATTATGTTCTTCTGCATCAGACACTTCATCTGTGCCGTGTCGTGGGATACGAGTGACATTCTCACGCCGGGGCCAGAGGCGCTGTCACTTTGCGGCCCGGAGAACGGACCTCGGCGAGGTGGGTGGTGCAGCCTCAGGGCACATCCCTGACCCGGACCTGCGGCCTGCGGGGGCCTGCGGACTGGGTGGGGGGCTGCGGGACTGCGGGGCCTGCGGACTGGGTGGGGGGGCGGACTGGGGCGGACTGCGGGGCTGCCACGGACTGGGTGGGGGAGCTGCGGACTGGGGGGCCTGCGGACTGGGTGGGGGGCTGACTGGGGGGCCTGCGGACTGGGGGCGGACTGCGGGAGCCTGCGGACTGGGTGGGGGGGGACTGCGGACTGGGGGGCTGCCCAGGACTGGGTGGGGGACTGCGGACTGCGGGGGCTGCGGACTGGGTGGGGAGCTGGAGGGGAGCCTGCGGACTGGGTGGGGGCTGCGGACTGCGGGGCCTGCGGGCTGGGTGGGGGCTGCGGAGCCTGCGGACTGGGTGGGTCAGGGGGCTGCGGACTGCGGGGGCCTGCGGACTGGGGGGCTGCGGACTGCGGACTGGGTGGGGACTGCGACTGGGTGGGGCCTGCCCGGGCGAGCCTGCGGACTGGGTGGGGGCTGCGGACTGGGGCCTGGGAGACTGGGTGGGGGCCTGCGGACTGCGGAGCCTGCCGACTGGGTGGGCCTGCCTGCGGACTGCAGGGGCCTGCGGACTGGGTGGGGCCTGCGGACTGCGGGGCCTGCGGACTGGGTGGGGCCTGGACTGCGGGGCCTGCGGACTGGGTGGGGGGCTGCGGACTGCCGGGGGCCTGCGGACAGGTGGGGGGGCTGCTGGACTGCGGGAGCCTGCGGACTGGGTGGGGGCTGCGGACTGCGGGGGCCTGCCGGACTGGGTGGGAGCCCCTGCGGACTGCCGGGAGGCGGACTGGAGTGGGAGCCTGCGGGCGGACTGGGTGGGGGGGGCTGCGCGGCTGGGTGGGGGGCTGCGGACTGGGTGGGGAGCGGACTGCGGGCCTGCGGACTACAGGTGGGGGGCTGCGGACTGGGGGCCTGCGGACTGGGTGGGGGCTGCGGACTGCTGCGGACTGCGAGCCTGCGGACTGGGTGGGGGCTGCGGACTGCGGGAGCCTGCGGACTGGGTGAGGGCTGCGGACTGGGCGGACTGGGTGGGGGCTGCGGACTGGGGGGGCTGGACTGCGGGGGCCTGCGGACTGGGTGGGGCCTGCGGACTGCCTGGAGCCTGGGTGGGGGCTGGGCGGACTGCGAGACTGCGGGGGCAGGGGGCTGCGGCTGCGGGGGGACTGGGACTGCGGGAGCCTGCCCGGACTGGGTGGGGGGCGGAGGCTGCGGACTGAGCGGACTGGGTGGGGCTGCGGACTGCCTGCGGACTGGGTGGGGGCTGCGGACTGGGGGCCTGCTGCTGGGTGGGGGCTGCGGACTGGGGGCCTGCGGACTGCGGGAGCCCCTGCGGACAGGTGAGGGGAGCTGCGGGGGGCCTGCGGGCTGGGTGGGGGCTGCGGACTGGGTGGGGCCTGCGGACTGCGGGAGCCTGGGACTGGGTGGGGGGGGCTGCGGACTGCGGGAGCCTGCCGGACTGGGTGGGGGCTGCGGACTGGGGGGCCTGCGGGCTGGGGGGGCCCGGACTGGGGGCCTGCCCGGGCTGGGTGGGGGGCTGCGGTGGGGGGCCTGCGGGCTGTGGGGGCTGCGGACTGGGGCCTGCGGGCTGGGTGGGGGGCTGCGGACTGGGGGGCCTGCGGACTGGGTGGGGGGCGCTGCGGACTGGGGGGCCTGCGGGCTGGGTGGGGCTGCGGACTGGGGCCTGCGGGGCTGGGTGGGGGGCTGCGGACTGCGGAGCCTGGGGCCTGCGGACTGGGTGCAGGGGGCTGGGTGGGGACTGCGGACTGGGGGCCTGCGGAGCTGGGTGGGGCTGGGTGGGGGCTGCGGCGGACTGGGGGCCTGCGGGCTGGGTGGGGGCTGCGGACTGGGGGGCCTGCGGGCTGGGTGGGGCTGCGGACGGGCTGGGTGGGGGCTGCGGACTGGGGGGGCCTGCGGGCTGGGTGGGGGGGCTGCGGACTGGGGGGGCCTGCAGACTTGGGGGACCTGCGGAGGAGGGTGGGCCTGTGGACTGCGGGGGCCTGTGGACTGCCGGGGGCTTGCGGACTCGGGGGGCCTGGTTCCTTTACTACCCTACACAAACTACCATAGGAAGAAGTTCGCAGAAGAAAAGCACTTAATGCTGGTGAGAGGACGTGGTGGAGCACTCACTTCAGGGAGGAGTCCCCGACGCCGATGCAGCCCCGCAGGCTGAGCTTCCGCAGGAACCCGCCGCATCGCTTGGAGATGTTTTCCACCACTCGGCCCTGGAATCAAGGAAGTCGGGGAAATGCCTTAGTTTTCCCGCTGCTTGTCTAACGGCACAACAGCCTGAAAGTCAGAAATTTAGAAACTGCAGAATTTCCCCAGGTGTACAAGAAGCTACTCTGGAACATTCTTCCAACACCCCCACCTACTTTCTAGTGGATAAAGGGGCTGCAAGCACTGAAAAATATTTTCAATTAAAGCATTAAGTGTTTAAAAAAAACCACAACCACAGGGCACAATTTTTTGGAAGTTTTAGCCCTGGGGCTAGGCCTCCCCTCCCGCGGGCTCACAGCTGCTCCGCCAGTGACAAGGCTTTTGAAGTCAGCTATGGGAGCACTGGCTGCTGGGCAGAGACCTAAAACAATATTGGTTAAAAAAGAGAAATTTTATTTTAGCTAAACAGTACCACACAAGAAGTTCGAAAATGTATCGGAAAAGCTCCCCCTCATTCTTCTTGGAAATCCCTATTCCAACACATTTCCTTTGAAAAAGGAACTTGGGCTAGCCGATAATATGAAAGGGGGGCAAATAAACATTGATTAAACACTTTCACATTTTCAGGTGTGATTTTAACACCTTCTTGTCCTTATTATGACTCATCTAACATCCACCACTTCAGGGTCTACTACTACGACAGACTATGTCCCTTAGCATTACCACGCCCTGTGATTCAAGTCAATAGAAAACTACAGGTCAATCCAGGCAGAACGGCCAATGACACACACACTTCAGAAACAATGGTTTGGGTTATTCTCCCAGGTAATGAAGCACGACTAGATGGGGTGCTGGCCAGAGAGAAAGTGAGCATGGAATGGGCAGAAGAAGGGAGCTATGAATCCCAACTACCACCATGCGACCAATTACAGAAATGAAAAGTGCAATTGTCATGAGTGTTTCTCCCTATTTTGTTATGAGTGTGTGTGTGTGTGTATGTGTGTAAAGATAATACGTTTGTTTTTAAGAGAGAGTGTATGAGTGGGGGAGGGGCAGGTGAGGGAGTGAGAATCTTAAACAGGCTCCCTGCCCAGCACAGAGCCTGACGTGGGGCTCAATCTCACAACAGTGAGATCATGACCCGAGCTGAAATCAGGAGGAAGACACCTAACTGACTGAGACACCCAGGCACCCCACGTTTGTTCTCTTTCCTCTCCTGTTCCCTTATGTAAAAGGAGATCACCACATCATGGTATTTAGTGTTGATTCTGTATCATAATGTTTAAGATACAGGATATCAGGAAGAGTGGGCATCACTCAACGACTTTATCTCTGCTTCTGAGGAAGGAGTTAGTGTGTTTTCACTTGTACACCGGATACTTGTATCGCATTACATGGAATTATGACCTGGTTCTTCTCTTTCTTTGGAGATTAAGTGCAGCTTAAGGAGAGGCATATGCATTAGTGAGTGGTAGTATTAGGGTTCTAACAGGTTTATATGATTCTGAAGGCTGTGTACTCTGCATAACTACCACCTCTACAAGGTAGGAAATACTGAAAACAAAAGGCCATTTGGATTTTAAAAAACTACTATTGTCCTCACTATATGAATAGCAATCTTAGCCCTGAAGTGTAAGCACGAATAATTCACTGGATCTCATCAAACCACAGGATCACGGGAGCAGGTGTACGTGTGTCGTTACCTGGCTAAGTAACGAACGGATGAAGAGGAGGTGGTATATGTATACAGAGGAATACTACTCGGTGAACAAAAAAGAACAGAATCTTGCCATTTGCAGCAATGTGGATGGAGCTAGAGTGTATTATGCTAAGGGAAATAAGTCAGGCAAAGAAAAATGAAATCATATGATTTTACTCACATATGGAATTTAAGAAACACAACAGATGAAATAGGGGAAAGGAAGGTGAATAAGATAAAAACAGGGAGGGGGAGACTCCTAAATTCAGAGAACAAACTGAGGGTTGCTGGAGGGGAAGTAGAAAGTGGGGGAGGGGTTAAATGGGTGATGGGCATTGAGGAGGGCACTTGTTGGGACAAGCACTGGGTGGTGTATGTAAGTGGTGAATCACTAAATTCTACTCCTGAAACCAATATTGCACCATATGTTAACTAACTTGAATTTAAACAATAAATTTTTTAAAAAAGATGAAAAATAAACTTTGATATTGCTAGCAGCTTTATTTATGCTTTCTTGAGTAATACCTACATTAACAAATCTCTGTCATTAGAGGGAAGAAAAGATTATGACTTGGAAGTCCAAGATAAATAAATATTTAAGTACAGAATAAAACACCAAAAACCCCTCCATAGCAATGTCTACAAACGGAGCACACAACATATTTTACTCCATTTCAAGTTAGTTACATTTATATAAGCTTTCTATTCTTCCTTTCTTTGGAGTAAAGGCTTTTGTACTGGAATAAAAAAAAATTACATTCAGAATTTTCCACTCCTCTGTTTCCACGAGAAAAAAAAAATGAGCACATCCTTTCTAAGTGCAAAATTCAATGGCTGTGTATTATCCTTTTAGATAATATGTTGTAGGTGTGGGTTCTGGAATGAAGGGATTTAGAGAAAAATAAAGCCTAAATGGAGGGCCTTTTGGAGTTCTAATTTTTATTTATTTATTTATTTATTTATTTATTTATTTATTTTTAATGTTTTTATTTATTTCTAGGAGAGAGAGAGAGAGAGAGAGAGAGACAGTGTGAGCAGGGGAGGGTCAGAGAGAAAGGGAGTCACAGACTCTGAAACAGGCTCCAGGCTCTGAGCTAGCAGTCAGCACAGAGCCCGACACGGGGCTCGAACCCACAAACCGCAAGATCATGACCTAAGTGAAAGTCGGACGCTTAACCGACTAAGCCACCCAGGCGCCCCTGGAGTTCTAATTTTTAGACTAACATGCTACTTGGTTCTTGCTCACTTTTGGCCTGGTTGGATCTTTAATAACCAAGAAGACAACGGCAAAAAAATATCCAACTTTAAAGGCACAGAAAATGCTTCGACATCTTATTCAGGAAAGGGTGATGCTCGAGGGAAGGCCCAAAGCACATGTGCCATCTGGACACTATTCTGCCTTTTCTCTGAGACATGACAGTCACGTGAGCCATTGTGTTCAAGGTACCTACTGCCTTGTCTTACTGGGTGAATGACCTTGGATAAGTTACTCAAACCTTCTGAGCCTCAGTGTCTTCAATATGGTGTTTCTGAGAAGATTAAATGAATACATCTAAGTTGCACAAATAGTGCCAGGCACATAGTAAATACTATTAGCCTATTAATCCGGAAACTTGGGACCTTCCTGTCTCTCAACATATCCATAAGTCATCATTTTCATCCCACACGAATAGATTTGAGATGATTAGCTTATCCATGGAATGCTTCCCAGAGTGAGTATCCAATGGGCCTTACTTAGAGAATATAGGGGCCCCCACACTTGAATCCAAACTGGCTTCAAATTGCTAGCCCACAAGGGTGACTAAATCATTTTAGTCTAGACTGAAACCCTGCTACCAGCTATTTCAAGTCTTCACAAGCACTGTTTACATCACCGGTGAGCCGTAAGCTAGTCTCTCTTTAGTGGAAGTACGTACTCTTAGATATTTCTGCAATGTGTTTACAGAGGGGCAGTCAGCTGTCTGCTAAAATTCTAAAATCAAATAATGCATAAGGTAGTGCTATTTACTTGAAATAGTCTTTTTAAAAATCTGAACCTGAATGTTTTAAATGTGCTTTCAAAAAGTTGTGTAGTTTGGAAAAACCATCAAAGAACACTGAGGGGACGATAAGGGGCACAGAATAAGAATGCGTCATTTGCAAATTTGTAAGAAAAACAATGACTCTCCTTTGGCCAGTATAAATGACTACGCTTTTTGGAATCTGACGTGCTTCTCGACATCACTAAGTAAACATAACGAACACAGATCTAGAGATGATCAGTATGAAGGGGAATCACAAGTCAGCATGCTCGGGTGGGGCGCTGTTGCAGTCACTGCTGTTAAGTCTGGAAAGAGCATTAAAGAAGTCCTCACCCCCTAACCCGGGGACCACAGTCCAAGCCATCAAAGAGTTTATCTTCCCAGGCTGGGCGCGAAGCTCTGAGGTCCTCCGAGCTCAGACCACCACCGCCAGGGGGGAAACCCGCAGAGGGAAACCCAGGCTCAGCACCCCTGCCGCGGACCTCTGCGCCACTGGTGTGAGATGGGACTGGAGACTCTCCCGCTGATCCCCTGGAAGAGGAGGGGAGGGAGCCCCACAACTGGCATTAGCTCTCCGAGGTAACACCACGGGACCTAACTCCCGGGGGATTGCTCGGGCTCAACTCCCCGTCAAGCACGATTATTTCCTCGTCCATTAAAAAAGACACAAAACGTACGCTTTGGCAAAAACGCTTGATGAAAATGCTATATGAGGAACCGAATCAGAATACAATTCCATGACTATAACTGAGTTGGCTAAACTAGAAATAAGGTTTTCCTAACATGAGGTAGATGAACTTCAGAATCTGAACCCCCTAAAACAGTCCTCTAGACAATTACTATGTGCACTGCTACCTCTCTCTCTTTTTGGTTATAAATTGTTTTTCAACATTAAAGTTGCTTTAAAATAAACTTTTCTCATTAGCTCACGGTGATCACTCTTAAATGGAGATATTCACAAATTTCTAGATAAAGACATCAGAATCCTAGAATTATAAAAGGCTTTAAGGATGATTTTGCTTCTTTGTTTTATAGATAATAGCACGGAAACATTGAGATAGTATATGACGTAAGTGGCTGAGCAGGAGAGATAGTTCAGGTCTCCAGCTTCACTCCGGGACCCAGGCTTCTGCTACTTCTCCATTCTCGCTGCTGAATTAGAACTCCCAGTGAATCTTTCAGATCAGTAAATATTTGTCAAGGGTCTCCTAAGGTTAAAGCACTGAACCAGGTGTTAATGATGCAGGAATGGTGTTTTTAAAAGCTCAGTAATAATACTAAGGTTATAAACATGACCAAGGAAGAAAACTAGTCTGATACAGAACCCAAAGCAAAATACAAGCAGAATTTTGGCCCTGATGTATGCAGATGCCTTCTAGGTCTTAACATTAAGTCTAAACGCAGCAAAATAAGAAGGCAGGAAAGAGTGACCAGTTTACTCATCTTTTTAAAAAGTTTTTTGTCTAAAATCAAGCTAACTTACCTCTACATCTGTTTGAAAGTTAAAAAGGTCTATTCTTTGCCAGTTGCTTCCATCCAAGGCTAAAACGTTCCAGGCCTGGGAGGTAGAGAGGGAGAGACAGGGGTGAAAGAGACTGTTAAAGGAAGCCTTGATTCAATCTCTGTATTTTCCAACTTTTATTTATTTATTTATTTTGGAAAGATTTTATTTTTAAGTCATCTCTACATCCAATGTGGCACTCGAACTGACAACACTAAGATCAAGTGTCCCATTATCTACCTACCCAGCCAGCCAGGTGCCCCTAAACTTTTATTCTTGATATACATTAAGCTGACAATCAAATATGGAATTACGGTAACACTGTATTACATTAAATATAAAAAATGATATTAAAATTAACTGCATGCTTGAACTAAAACTCATTCTCATTCTAATACAACTTGATATTTATTGATTGATAAAAACCTGGTTAATACTCTACCTTGGAAATCTGTGCACATCGGCACAAAGTTACTATATCCAAGAAGGAAAATATTCTAGGAAGAAAGGGGAAAAACAAAAAACAATGAGATAGTATGAACAGTCTAGGATATTACAACTTTAAAGATAAAATCTAATGTGCCATCTGGATATATCATAAGTTTTTTCAAGACACCTCGATTTGCAATAGCCAAGCTCACTATAATTCTACATCGCTACTGCGAGAAATTAAATGTCCACAGGTTCCAAAGCTGTTTTAAACGCACTACAAAATCCCCTTAAAACAGAACCAATTAAGCTTTTATGTCCCTTGTTCTAAGACATGGACACGGGACACTAGATCATAAGTTGTTCTGTTAGAAAGCCCCCGGACACTAAGCCAAGGGAGAGTTAAACCCTTCTAATTCTCAGGTCCCTAACACATGTCTCATGGCTCAAACCCCTCCTTTGAGATGTGCCAAACAGGCTCAGATGCCTGAGCCTCAGATACCATGGTCAAGCAAAACTCAGTGCTAAAACCCATTTGGTTTTGACGTGTTTGATCGTAAGGCAGAAAGATGGAGCCCATCCACTGGGAAGTTCTGTAAGTGACCAGTTTGTCCTGGGCAAAAGCCAAGAAGCACAGAAGATGAGAAAGATGGGGAAAAAGAAAAGCAGAGAAGTGAACAGAAGCGGCAGCTGTCAGCAGGGCGGGGGCCTGGCGAGGGCCCGGAGGAGGCCCGCTGACCGCACATGGCAAAGAGCTGCGTGTGTCTCCGTGCCGTGCGGTCACAGCTGAAAACAAAGGGCGGCTTTTCTGCGAGAAGAAAGGTGACGGAGGACGAGGTCAGGGACAATCAGGGGATCTCAGTGCTCACAGTTCTGGAAGGTAAATGCGAAAGTCTGCATCTGTGTGCAGAAAGGGGAGGAAGGTAGGATGGCAAGCAGCCGCCTGTGAGGTTCTTCAAAGGCAGCAGTCGGTGCAGAGGGGCGGTCCCTGCACTCAGGACAGCCTGGCAGGCCGCACCGCTGGTGTGCAGACACGCGAGGGGGAGGCGGGGGCTCACTCACGGTCCAGCGGGAAGCCAAGGACAGAGGCCTGCGGCTGCCCTAGCCGGAAAGGGCTCGGCACAACTTTGTATATAGGAAAATGGTGGTGGCTGAAAATGCGCGGGTACACACCTGCCGACCACATTTCCGTGTGTCTGCAAACACCTTCCTTCCTCTAGGGAAATACATCTTCTCCCCCCCTCCCCCCCCACCAAAAGGCCCTTCTGCCTCAAACGTCCATGCTCTGTGCCGGGTGACCACTCCACAATGAGCCACGACTGATCACTGGTTCCCCAAAGATGCAGGACCAGTCGGAGAAAGGGGTGCGGTAGGGCCGAGTGTTTCCTGCTGGGGCTGAGCTCTGAAGTAGAAGCCTAGCGGGGAAAAGGTTCGCTCAATTTCCCTTGAAAATCCCTTAAAGCTGTACAACTCTGGAGACCACTTTCTATCACGTCTTAGGAAGAACAATTGTATTGATATTAATAAAAACAGGCAACTCTGAGTCTGCGCTTGCCATGTGCTAGCCACAGTTTGTGTTAGCCACTTCACTGTCGCAGTGCTGTTATGAGACGTTATCTCTGTTTTTTTCAGACTGTGACGCAGAGTCCAGAGAGGTAAGAGCAGAGCTAGGATTTAAACCCAGGTAGTCTGGCTTCAGACCCCAAGCCTCTGACCAGCATTCACACAGCCTTAGAAACATGGCTGTTTTTCCTTCAGGATTGGACCAGATGCTATTTCTTCATCTGAAGAGCAACTGAAGTCATTGTGTTTCCACAGAAAAATACGCATGGAAAACACGTATCTTTGAACGCTACAATCACACTAACGGAAGCAAAATGCTCCCATACCCAGACACACATGAGAACCAATGGCTGGAACACAAATTTACATTTCTCATCTCATGCCTACTGCCAGATTTTACGGTTGCTGAATGAAAAAGTAGATTGTCTGTAGTGTTTACGTTATTTTCCCTTTCCTCATTGCCCCATGAAAACATGTAGTTGAATTTGCACAAGTTAAATAGGCATGAGAGGACTCCAAACTGCCAAAGTGCAGCCTAAGCCAAATTCCTGAATCATGTTTCAGTGAATAAAATAAATGCCCTGAATGGCAGAGCCTGGAACACTGGCAATAGAAACAGAGCTAGCTAGAGGAGTCAGAGCCATGGGAAGTTGAGTTCGGGCCTTTCCAAAGCATTTTTTTTTCCTGGAAATTGCTTCCTACCTCAAATGTGATTTCACCCTTCATTAGAAAAGTATTGCAATGGCAACTTGGTTATAAGCAAATATATATGGGGGGTACAGGGGTGAACATGCTTCTGGACTTTGTAAGACTCTGTTCAATTATGAACCTTTCTAAGTCTTGATGTCTGTTAATGTAAGGCCTTCAATTTTGTTCTTCATCAAGATTACCTTGGCTATTCTTGGTTCTTAGAATTTCCACTTACATTTCAGAATCAGCACGTCAATTTTCACAAGAAAACTTTATGAAATATTTATTGGGATTACATTGCATTTATAGAAACTTTGGGGAGAATGAAATCTTCACAATATTAAGTCTTCCAATCCAGAAACATGATATATTCCATTATTTATTTAGGACATCTTTAATTTCTCACAGTAAGTTTTGCAGTTTTCCACATAGCTTTTCTGTTCATCTTTAGATTCCTTCCCCTCTCTCCCAGTTATTTGACATGTTACTATTAAAATGGGATTTTTTAGGGGCGCCTGGGTTGTTCAGTCAGTTGAGCATCTGACTTCAGCTCAGGTCATGATCTTGCAGTCCATGGGTTCAAGCCCCGCACCTGTGCTGACAGCTTAGAGCCTGGAGCCTGCTTCGGATTCTGCATCTCCTTCTCTCTCTGCCCACCCCCCCCCAAAAGTAAATAAACATTAACAAAAAATAAATAAAGTGGAATTTTTTAATGTCTTTTTCTTTAAAGTAGGCTTCATGCCCAGCATGGAGCCCAATATGGAGCTTAAACCTAAGACCCTGAGATCAAGTCCTAAGCTGAGACCAAGAGTCCAATGCTTAACTGATTGAGACACCCACACACCCGTCTCTTTTTTTTTAAGCTCTATGCCCAACATGGGGTTTTAACTCATGACCTTGAGTTCAAGAGTCACATGCTCTACAGACCGACTGAGCAAACCAAACGCCCCTTCAGTGTCATTTTCTAATTGATGCTAGTGTACATAATCTCTACATATTTACCTTGTATCCACCAACACTTCCAAACTCATTAATATATGAGCTTTTCTAGGGTCAATAATGGTAATGAAAGACATATTTTTCTCATTGCCATTTCAGAGAAAAAGCTGTCACTTTTTAATTATTAAGACATTTACTATAGGGTTCCTTCCCTTTCTCTTCAACTTTGAAAAGTTAGTTTGTTATACTCTGTAAAAGGTTTCAGTTTTGTCCACGAATGGTTTAAACATCTCTAACATTCACTTATCTCCCCTTTGAAAAATTAAAAGATAGTACACAGAGTTCCCATAAAATACCCTCCATCCTGAAACATTATTTCCCCCTATTATGAACACTTTGCATTAGTGTGGCACATTTGTTACAACTAATAAATATTGGTAATTATTAACTAAAGTCCACAGTTTAGGTTAAGGTTTGCTCTCTGGGCTGTACAATGAGTTTTATGGGTTCTGACAAATGGATGATGACATATATCCGCCATTACAATATTATATAGAAGAGTTCACCCGCCTAAACATCACCTGATTCACGTGTTCATCCTTTTCCTCCTTCTCATGAAGACCTGTTAACCACTGATCTTTTATTTTTTTAATGTTATTTATTTTTGAGGGAGAGAGACGGAACACAAGTAGGGGAAGCAGGCTCCAGGATCTGAGCTGTCGGCACAGCTGAACCCATGAACTGGACTCGAACCTGTGAACTGTGAAGTCATGACCTGAACCGAAGTCGGATGGTTACCAACAGAGCCACCCAGGCACCCCACCACTGATCTTTTTAATGTCTCCACAGTTTTGCCTTGTCTACAATGTCATACTTGGAATGATACAGTATGTGTCTGTTGAGATTCGTGTCCTTCACTAAGCAATATTCATTTAAGGTTCTCTTTTAGTGGCAAGATTTCTCACTATGTTTTATTGCTGTATAATATTCAACTGATGTATCAGTTTATCCATTCATCTATTTAAAGCCATCTTACATGCTTTCAGCTTTGGGTAATTATTAATAACTCAGCTATAAACATTTGTATGCAGGTTTTTGTGTGATTATGTTTCCTCCTCAGTTGGATAAATGTCTAGGAGGGGAATTGCTAGATTATGTAACTTTATGTTTAGCACTGTAAAAAATACAAAAAACAAAAAACAAAAAAAAAAACCCCACTAAACTGCCTTCCAAAGTGCCTGCACCACTTTGAATCTCTACCAGTAAAAAATGAGAGTTTGTTGTCCTGAATCTTGTCAACATTTGGCATTGTTAGATGTTAAATTTTAGCCATTTAAATAGGAGTACAGGGATATCTCATTGTTTAATTTTCAATTCCTTAAAGACATATGATACTAAGCATCCTCTTTGTGAGATATCTGTCTAAATATCTGCCCATTTTTAAATTGGTTTTCTTGCTGGGTTTTACAAATTCTTTGTGGGTTTTTTTGTTGTTGTTGTTGTTGTTTTTTTTTTTTTTTTGGATATCAGCCCTTTATTGCATACGACTTTGGCAAATGTTTTCTCCCAATCCATGGTTTGTCTTTTCATTTTCTTAATATTGTCCTTCTCAGAGAAGAAAGTTTTAACAAAATCCAACTTGTCCATTTTCTCTTTCATGGATCATGCTTTTGGTATTGTATCTGAAAACTCATCATCAAACCCAAGGTACCTACATTTTCTCCAATGCTTCTTCTAGAAGTTTCAAAGTTTCATAGTCTTGTATTTTCCATACAGGTCTGTGAGCCATTTGGAGTTGACTTTTGTGAAAGGGGTAAGGTCTGTGTCTACATTCTGCCTTTGCATACAGATGTCCAATTGTCCCAATACCATTTGTTGAAAACGATATTCTCTCCATTAATATGGAGTTTTGCTCCTTTGTCAAAGATCAGTTGGCTCTGTGTGCCTCTATTTCTAGGCTTTTTATTGTATTCCACTGATCTATTTATCTGTTCTTTCACCAATAACACACTGTCTTGATTACTGTAGTTTTGTGGTAAGTCTTTAAGTCAAGTAGTGTCAGTTGGCCAATTTTGAGTCTTCTGACTTTCCACATAAACTTTAGAATGAGATTGTCGATATCCACAAAATAACTTGGTGGTATTTTGATTGGGATTATGCTGATTCTACAAATTAATTTGGGAAGAATGGACATTTTAACAACATTGGGTCTTCCTATTCAGGAATGTGTAACATCTCTCCATTTATTTAGATTTCTTTGATTTTTTTTCATTGGGATTTTGAGTTTTCATCATATAGATCCTGCACAAATTACGACAGATTTATACCTAAGTATTTCATGTTTTATGCAAATGTAAATGGTATTGCTTTTCACTTCAATTTTTAGATGTTCACTGATGGTATATAGGAAAGCAATCAACACGTACAGATTAACATCGTATCCTACAAGCTTGCTATAATTGCTTACTAGTTATAGAAATATTTTGTCACTTCTTTGGGATTTTCTCCATACACAATCATTTCATACACAAACAAGACCAGTTTTATTTCTTTCCTTCCCATGTATCCTTTTCTTTCCTCTCTCTACCCAATTGCATTAGCTAGGACTTCCTGTACTGGGGTAAGGAGGGGTAAGAGTGCTCATCCTTTTCTTACCCTTGATCTCAGGAAAAAAGCATGGAGTCTCTCACCATTAACTGTTAGCTGTAGGTTATTCAGAGCTATTATTTTGTTTTAATGTTTGTTTATTTTTGAGAAAGACGGAGAGAGCGCAAGTGGAGGAAGGGCAGAGAGAGGGGACAGAAGAGCCAAAGCCAACTCTGTCATGACCCCAAGATCAAGAATCACATGCTCTACTGACTGAGCCAGTCAGGCAGCCTGGGTTTTTTTTGTAGTGTTCTTCATCAAGTTGAGGAAGTTCCCTCTATTCTTGGTTTGATGAGACTCTTTGTCATAATAGATATTAGAATTTATCAAATGCTTTTTCTGCATTTACTGATGACCTTATATTTTTTCTTCTTTAGACAAATAATGTGATGGATTACCTTAATGCTGGAATGAAGCATCCTCGAAGTAAGTTCCACTTGATTGTGGTAAATAATTCTTTTTCTGCATTATTCAATTTGGTTTGCTATTTATTTTGTTGAACTCTGCATCTATGTTCACAAGATATATTGTTCTGCAGTTTTTCTGTTCTATAATGTATTCATCTGGTTTTAGTATTACAGTAATGCTATCTTCACAGAATGAGTTAAGAAGTCTTCTTCTATTTTCTGGACGATATGAAGAATGGGTATCATTTCTTTCTTAATTGTAGAATTCACCAACGTAACCATCTGGGTCTGGTGCTTTCTGTTTTGGAAGATTATTAATAATTGATTCAGTATATTTAATAGATATATGTCCATTTAGTTTATCTGTTTCCTTGTGTGATAGTTTTTGTCTTTCAAAAAATTGGTCCATTTCATCTAAAGTGATCAAGTTTGTGGACATAGAAAAGTTCATAATACTCCTTGATTATTCCTTTAATACTCATAAGATCAATAAGCATGATCCCTCTTCCATTTCTGGTATTAGTAATTTGTGTCTTCTTTCATTCTTGGTTAAACTGACCAGAGGTTTATCAATTTTATTGACCTTTTCAAAGAACCAATTTTAGTTTTGTTGATTTCCTCTATTGTTTTCAAGTTCATTGATTTCTGCTCACCTTTTTAATGGGTCTTTTCTGTTGCTTGCTTTGGACTTCCATTGATCCTCTCTCTATAGTTTCCAAAAATGGAACCTCAAATTATTGTGCTTAATTACGACTGATTTTCAAATACACAAACAAATCCTGTATTCTTAAAATAAATCCATTGGTTATAATGATTAGGCTTCTTATATATATTGCTGAACTTGACTTGCTAGTTTTGTTTAGGATTTTTCCATCTATGCCCATGAAAATATTGGTGTATAATTTTCCTTTCTTATAACATCCTCATTCAATATGGTATTAGGGTTAGGTTGACCTCATTAAAGTGCCTCTATACTTTGAAATAGTCTAAGATTGGTATAATTTCTTCCTTAAAATTTGGATCTTTTCCAAAGGAATTGGAACAGGAGTGGTAAGAAAAGTGTTCTGAGTTTGTTCTCTTCAGGAATATTTTATTCAGAAATTCTATTTAACAGATAACTCCACTGCTTTATGGCCTTTTGGCTAAGATCAAGTATAGTAAAATAACTTCAGGTTTTTAATTTCTTCTGTTGGTTTTCAAAAGTTGTGTTTTTCAAGAAATTTTCTCATTTAATCCAGTTTCATATAGCTATCAAATGTATTCCATCATTATGTTCATGCTACTTTTTAAAAACATTTATTTATTTTTGAAAGAGAGAGAGAATGAACACGCAAGCGGGGAAGGAGCAGAGAAAGTCGAACGCTTAACCAACTGAGACACCCAGGCACCCCTAAAGAACTCTTAAAATCAGAGCAAAGGAACGAAGAACAGTTGGGGAAAATGGAAAACAAATAGCAAGATGGTAGATTTAAACCATATCCATGATTGTATTCAGTGTAAATGAACTTAACACACTCCTATTAAAAGACAACTATGTTAAACTGGCGTTTTGAAAATGACAAGAGATGCAGTTTGATAGAAAGTAAAAGATGGAAACATTAAGGGCTATTGGGGCTATGTTAACACTGACAAAGCAGGCTTTAAGTCAAGATGTATTTGGACACAAAGAGACATTTCTTGACAAGAAAACATCAATTGGATAATAGGTATCTTAAGTTTTCATGAACCTAATAAAATAGGTTGCAAATACATAAAACTAAAGGGAAAAATAGACAAATCCATAATCATATGTAGAGCTATAACATACCCCTGATAGATTAACAGAAATGGATAGAATAATCAGACAAAAAAGGAGAATATAGGAGAGGTAAACCATACTTAACCAACTCGACCTCTACAGGACACTACGTCCAACCACTTTAGAGCACACATCCTTCTAAAATGCACGTGAAACACTGATCAAAATTGATTCTATGTTGAGCCATAATGTGTGTCAACAAATGTCAAGGAATTGAAATTATCTAGAGTATGTTCTCTGACCACAGTGGAACTAAACTAGAAATCAATATAACAAAATATAACAAGATATTAACCTATATATTTTGAAATCTGTGAACCAGAGAAGCTATCACAGTGGAAAACAAAGTATTTCAAACTAAGCAATAATGAAAGTATGGATATGGCATATCAAAATTTGTTGGATGGTTCTTAGTGATGCTTTAAGTGTGTGCATTAGAAAAGGAAGGAAGAAAGTCAGTAATCAAAAAAGGTTCTGTCTCAAATGACTGGAAAAACAGCAAACTCAAAGAAACTATAATGAAGGAATTAATGAAGATACGAGTATTGAGTAAGGAAATAGAGAAATCAACAAGGATAATTTTTATTACTAAAATTGATAACTATCTAGCTTGACTGATAAAGAAAAAACCAGAAAGAGAAATTATTCTAAAAATGGAGAGATAACCCATTTTAAAAAGTAGTATGGACAGGGGAACCTGGGTGTCTCAGTCGGTTAAGCGTCCAACTTCAGCTTAGCTCATGATCTCACAGTTCATGAGTTTGAGCCCCATGTTGGGCTCTGCACTGACAGCTCAGAACCTGGAGCCTACTTCAGATTCTGTGTCCCCCTCTCACTCTGCCCCTCCCCCACTTGCTCTCTGTCTCTGTCTCTCAAAATAAAAAAAACAGAAGACATAAAAAAAAGAATTCTTTAAAATAACCAAATGATTGAATGACATCTATGTATTTTGGGTGGCTGCTCTGAATAAAATACCTCCCCATTTCAATCAAGCTTGAAATAATATTACACCTCCAGAGCCACAATCACAGTACACTCTCATTTCATCTTTTCTTATTTTTTTGTGTTAATGTTGTCACATATTTTACTTGATATATATTATAAACCATACAGTGCTATGCTTTTTGCTTAAAACAATTATCTTTTAAACAATTTTTAAGAGGTAAAAGGTGTACTTTATCATTTATGGTGTGCTTTATCCTTCCCTGTACATGATTTTCAGTTCCTGTTAGCCTAAAGAATTTCCTTTAGTGGACTCAAGTGGCAAAGATGGTGGAGAAGTAGGGAGCTCTGTACATTTCACTCACCCACATCTCTCAAACAGAGAAGGACTGAAGCCATAGGAAACTGAATTGTAAGAGTCTGGGAGGAAAAGAGATGGAGTCCACTAAGAAGACAGCCTCACAGGGCTACCTCAAGAAGTAAGCCAAAGTACACACTGTGGAGAGTCCCAAATATCACTACAAGTAGGGAAATAAAATAACCAAAGTCACAACAAGAGAGACAAAGCAACACCATTAAGAGAACACTTTCTGAACAGAGAGGCCCTGGACAGGCAATGAGTCTCCTTTAATATAGGAATACAAACAGGTGCAGAGCACATAACAAGCTTTTAAAACTGACAAGAGATGGGGTGCCTGAGTGGCCTAGTTGGTTAAGCGTCCGACTTTCGCTTGGGTCATGATCTCGCGGTTTGTGGGTTCGAGCCCCGCGTCGGGCTCTGTACTGACTGCCAGCTCAGAGCCTGGAGCCTGTTTCAGTCTGTGACTCCCTCTCTCTCTGACCCTCCCCTGCTCACGCTGTCTCTCTCTCTCCTAGAAATAAATAAAACATTAAAAAAAATTAAAAAAAAAAAAAATTAAAACTGACAAGAGACAGAAAGCTAGCCAAAATGACTACACGGAAGAACTCTCCTCTGAAAAAATTCCAGGAAGAAGTGACAGCTAAAGAATTGTTCAAAACAGATATAAGCAATATAACTGAACAAGAATTTAGAACAATAGTCATGAAATTAGTTGCTGGGCTTGAAAGAGGCATGGAAGACATCAGAGAAGCTATTGCTACAGAGACTATGGACCTTAAAAATAGTTGTAATGAATTAAAAAACGCTATAAATGAGATGCATAATAAAATGGAGGCGGCCAATGCATGGATTGAAGAGGCAGAGAGGAGAATAGATGAATTAGAAGACACAATTATAGAAAAAGAGGAAGCTGAGGACAAGAGACATAAACTGATCCAGGATCATGAAAGAAGAATTCGAGAATGGAGTGATATAATCAAATGGAATTCTTCATTGGAATTCCAGAAGAGGAAGAGAGAGGGAAAGGCACTGAAGGGCCACTTGAACAAATTATAGCTGAGAACTTCCCCAATCTGGGGAAGGAAACAGACACTGAAATCCAAGAGGCACAGAGAGCTCCTCTCAGGCATAACCTGAATCGATCTTCTGCATGACATATCATAGTAAAACTGGGAAAATACAAGGACAAAGAGAAAATTCTGAAAGCAGCTAGGGATAAATGGGCTCTAACTAACATACAAAGGGAGACCCATCAGAGTAGTTACAGACCTATCTACTGAAACTTGGCAGGCCAGAAAGGAATTGCAGGAAATCTTCAATGTGAGGAACAAAAAAAAACATGCAGGTCAAGAATCCTCTATCCAGCAAGCCTCTTATTCAGAATAGAAGGAGAGATAAAGGTCTTCTCAAATAAACAAAAATTGAAAGAATTCATCACCACTAAACCAGCACTACAAGAAATCCTAAGGGGGACTCTAACAGGAAAATGTTGCAAGGAACACAAAGTACCAGACACACCACTACAAGCAGGAATCCTACAAAGAACACAATGACTCTAAACCCATATTTTTCAAAAATAACACTGAACATAAATGGACTAAATACGACAATCAAAAGACATAGGGTATCAGAATGGATTTAAAAAAAAAAAAAAGATCTATCTATTTGCTGTCTACAAGAAACTCATTTTAGACCTGAGGACACCTTCAGATTGAAAGTGAGGGGATGGAAAACTATCTATCACGCTACTGGAAGTCAAAAGAAAGCTGGAGTAGCCATACTTATATCAGACAAACCAGACTTTAAAGTAAAGGCAGTAACAAGGGATGAAGAAAAGCATTATATAATAATTACAGGGTCTATCCATCAGAAAGAGCTAATAGTTAAAAATGTCTATGCACCGAATTTGAGAGCACCCATATACATAAAACAATTAATCACAAACAGAAACAATCTTATGGATAAGAATGTGCAATAGCAGGGGACTTTAATACTCCACTTACAGCGATGGATAGATTAACTAGACAGAAAATCACTAAAGAAACAATGGACTTGAACAACACATTCGACCAGATGGATGTGACAGATATATTTAGAACTCGACATCCTGAGGCTATGGAATTCACTTTCTTCTCAAGTGTACATGGCACATTCTTCAAGACAGATCACCTACTGGGTCATAAAGCAGTCCTCAATAAATATAAAAGAATTGAGATCATACTATGCACACGTTCAGATCACAATGCTATGAAACCTGAAATCAACCACAGGAAGAAGTCTGGTAAACCTCCAAAAACAATGAGGTTAAAGAACACCCTACTAAAAAACGAACTGGCCAATCAGGCAATTAGAGAAGAAATTTAAATATGTATGGAAACAAATGAAAATGAAAATACAACAATCCAAAGTCTTTGGGAGGCAGCAAAGGCAGTCCTAAGAGGAAAGTACATTGCACTCCAGGCCTATTTCAAGAAACTAGAAAAAGCACAAATACAAAATCAAACAGTGCACCTAAAGGAACTAGAAGCAGAGCAACAAGAGCACCCCAAACCCAGCAGAAGAAGAGAAATAATAAAAATCAGGGCAGAAATAAACAATACAGAATCCAAAAAAACAAAAAAAAACAAAAAACGAAAAAAAAACAGTTGAACAGATCAATGACACCAAGAGTTGGTTTTTTGAAAAAATAAACAAAATTGATAAGCCTTTAGCCAGGCTTCTGAAAAGAGAGAGCACCCAAATAGACAAAATCATGAATGAAAATGGATTTATTACAACCAAACCCTCAGAAATACAAGCAATTATCAGGAAATACTATGAAAAATTATAAGCCAACAAACTGGACAACCTAGAAGAAATGGAAAAATTCCTAAACACACACACGTTACCATTCAAATGGGAAGAGAGAAAATCTGAACAGACCCATAACTAGTGAAGAAATGGAATCAGTTATCAAAAAACTCCCAACAAATAAGAGCCCTGGGCCAGATGGCTTCCCTGGGGAATTCTACCAGATATTTAAATCAGAATTAATACCCATTCTTCTCAAGCTATTCCAAAAAAATAGAAATGGAAGGAAAACTTCCAGACTCATTCTACGAAGCCACCATCACTTTGATTCCCAAACCGGACAGAGACCCAGCCAAAAAAGAGAACAATAGGCCAATATTCTTGATGAATACGGATGCAAAAATCCTCAACAAGATACTTGCAAATCAAATTCAACAGCACATAAAAAGAATTATCCACCATGATCAGGTGGGATTCATTCCTGGGTTACAAGGCTGGTTCAATATTCACAAATCAATTCATGTGATACATCACATTAACAAAAGAAAAGATAACCATATGATCCTGTTGATAGATGCAGAAAAAGCATTTGACAAAATATAGCATCCTCTCTTAATAAAAACCCTTGAGAAAGTCGGGATAGAAGGAACATACTTAAACATCATAAAACCCATCTATGAGAAGCCTTCAGCTAACATCATCCTCAATGGGGAAAAACTGAGAGCTTTCCCCCTGAGATCAGGAACACGACAGGGATGTCCACTCTCACCACTATTGTTTAACATAGTGATGGAAGTCCCAGTATCAGCAATCAGACAACAAAAGGAAATCAAAGGCATCAGAATTGGCAAAGAAGAAGTCAAACTTTCACTTTTCACAGACGACATCATACTCTACATGGAAAACCTGACAGACTCCACCAGAAGCCTACGAGAACTGATCCATGAATTCAGCAAAGTTGCAGGTTAAAAAATCAACGTATATAAATCGATTGCATTATTATACACCAACAATGAAGCAACAGAAAGGGAAACCAAGAAACTGATCCCATTCACAATTGCACAAAAACCCATAAAATACCTCGGAATAAACCTAACCAAGGATACAAGAGATCTGTATGATGAAAACTATAGAAAAACTTATGAAGAAAATTGAAGAAGACACAAAATAATGAAAAAACATTCCATGCTTTTGGATCGGAAGAATAAATATTAAACTATCCTAAAACTTATATAGAACCATAAAAGACCCTGAATAGCCAAAGTAATATTGAAGAAGAAAACCAAAACGGGAGGTATCACCATCCCAGACTTTAGCCTCTACTACAAAGCTGTAATCATCAAGACAGTATGGTATTGGCACAAAAACAGACACATAGACCAATGGAATAGAGAACTCAGAGTTGGACCCACAAATGTACAGCCAACTAATCTTTGACAAAGCAGGACAGAGTATCCAATGGAAAATAGCCTCTTTAACAGATGGTGCTGGGAGAACTGGACAATAACATGCAGAAGAATGAACCTGGACCACTTTCTCACACCATGCACAAAAATAAACTCAAAATGGATAAAGGACCTGAATGTGAGACAAGAAACCCTCAAAACCCTAGAGGAGAAAGCAGGAAGCAACCCCCTTGACTTCAACCACAGCAATTTCTGACTTGACACATCCCCAAAGGCAAGGGAATCAAGAGCAAAAATTAACGTGGGACCTCATCAAGATAAAACGCTTCTGCACAGCAAAGGAAACAATCAATAAAACTAATAGGCAACTGACAGAATGGGAAAAGATAGTTGCAAATGACATATCAGATAAAGGGCTAGTGTCCAAAATCTATAAGGAACTCACCAAACTCCACACCCGATAAACAAATAATCCAGTGAAGAAGACATGAACAGATGCTTCTCCAAAGAGGACATCCAGATGGCCAACAGACACATGAAATGAAGCTCAGCATCCCTCCTCATCAGGGAACTACAAATCAAAACCACATTGAGATACCACCTCACGCCGGTCAGAGTGGCTAAAATGAGCAAATCAGAGAACTCTAGATGCTGGTGAGGATGTGGAGAAACGGGACCCTCCTACACTGTTGGTGGGAATGTAAACTGGTGCAGCCCCTCTGGAAAACACTGTGGAGGTTCCTCAAAAAATTAACAATAGAACTCCCCTAGGAGCCAGCAATAGCACTGCTAAGAATTTACCCAAGGGATACAGGAGTGCTGATGCATAGGGGCACATGTACACCAGTGTACATAGCAACACTTTCAACAATAGTCAAATCCTGGGAAGAGCCTAAATGTCCATCAACTGATGAATGGATCAAGAAGATGTGGTTTGTCTATACGATGGAATACTCCATGGCAATGAGAAAGAATGAAATCTGGCCATGTGTAGCAACACGGATGGAACTCGAGGGTGTTAACGGTAAGTGAAATAAGTCAGGCAGAGAAGGACAGATACCATATGTTTTCACTTATAAGTGGATCAGGAGAAACTTAACAGAGGACCATGGGGGAGGAGAAGGTGAAAAAGTAGTTGGGGAGAGGGAGGGAGGCAAACCATGAGACACTCTTGAATACTGAGAACAAACTGAAAGCTGATGGGGGTGGGGGAGAGGAGACGGGAGGTGATGGGCATGGAGGAGGGCACTTGTGGGGATGAGCACTGGGTGTTATATGGAAACCAACTTCACAATAAGCTATGATAGAAAAAAAATTTAAAAATAAAACAACCTGCAGAGCACCAAAAGAAAAAAGAAAAAAAAGTCAATGAAAATTTGTAGTATCATTCCGTACATATATCTTAAGATTTCTCTTTATGTTTGGTATTCAGTCATTTAACCATGGTGTACCTAAGTGCTATTGAGAAAGACAGAGTGAAGTGAGGGGAAGGGCAGAGAGAGAGGGAGACACAGAATCTGAAGCAGGCTCCAGGCTCTGAGCTGTCAGCACATAGCCCGTCCAGGGCTCGAACCTAGGAATCGTGAGATCATGACCTGACCCAAAGTTGAATGCTCAACCGGCTGAGCCACCCAGGCACCCTAGAATATTTGATTTTTCAAATATAAGTCACCTGAATGATGGAGAAGGTGAAATTTTCCAAGGTTAGAGCATTGAACCATGGAGCGAGAGAAGGAAGATTTTGCAAAGTCAACACTAGAAAGGAAATCCTGGTAGAACACATTATTAAGATTGAATCAAATTGCAACAAAGGATGATGAATGTAACTCTGATTTTTAATAAAAGTAATTTGAGAAATTAACAGTAAACTTAGTAAAGTGGTGATTCAAAACTTTGGAACACAAATTTGGCTCTGAATGAGAAGTTGGAAAAAAGTACTGATGAAGAGGGGCGTCTGTGTGGCTCAGTTAGTTGAGCATACGATCTCGGCTCAGGTCATGATCTCACGGTTAGTGGGTTCGAGCCCCGCGTCGGGCTCTGTACCACGAATCTTATTAGGAATATTGTGATGCAGGGGCGCCTGGGTGGCTTAGTCGGTTAAGCGTCCGACTTTCGCTTAGGTCATGATCTCACGGTTCGTGGGTTCGAGCCCCACGTCAGGCTCTGTGCTGACTGCCAGCTCAGAGCCTGGAGCCTGTTTCAGTCTGTGACTCCCTCTCTCTCTGACCCTCCCCTGCTCACGCTGTCTCTCTCTCTCTCTCTCCTAGAAATAAATAAAAAACATTAAAAAAAAAAAAAAGGAATATTGTGATGCATACAAAACAACATACAGCCCTTTGTAGTCCCTAATAATAAAAGCATAAAAACTAGAGCCTTACTAGTATCCTGGCATTTACTTTGGGTTCGTCCCTTATTTTCTTTCTCTACCTCTCAACTGAGGAGCATGTTTGTGATTTCCACATTTTGTTCCTTTAAGGGTTTTACTGCAATGTATACATTTCTAAACAATATACCATGTAGATTTTCTTGATTTTTAAATCCTAAAAGAAATAGTAGACTGCTTAGTTGTTTGAAACTAGCTTTTTTTCCCACTGAGCATTATAACTATCGGTGCCATTTTGTAAGACTGTAGTACATTTCACCATATATTTATCCTCACATTATATATCACATTATACTTATCATTTGCATTAACATTCCATATTCCCCTGAATATTTGCTTGATTCCAGTAGTTTTGCTGTTATGAATAGTGCTGCTATGAACGTTTACACACATGTCCACCTGGTTTACATGTGCAAGGGCTTTCCCAGGGTGTACCCAAAAGCAGCCATCCTGGGTCAATGCCAATGTTCACGCTGCCTCGCAGGTACACACCTATACTTCATTTCCCGGCTTCCTAGCTTCCCTGGCGGGGGCTGAGAGCTGACCATGGGAAGGGAGCTGGCCGGAAGGAAGCCGGGCCTAAGAGGAGTTGAGCCTCCTGCAAACGGAAAAGAGCAGCTATTCAGGGCAACGACTCCACACACCATTCACAATTTTATTTGTTGAACAGTAAGTTAACTTGTGTTTAAGACAGAGGGTTATTAAGTCATGTGCCGCACTGGCCCACTCTACCTATGCAAAGGAAGAAAGAGACATCTTGGCGTGGGCTACTTCCACAACAAAACCCTAACATAGGTGACATCTGCCTCGGGGCTGACAGCAGGAAGGAGAGGTCATAACCCATGGGACGCTCCTGCCAGCGAGAATGCAGAGCACAGACACGGCACGTAGATCTAATCTAGAGAAGAGGTTAGGGACTCAGCGACTGGCTTACCGCCGCTGTACTTAGCAAGGCAGCAAGAAAGTAACTACTGGGCAAAAACTGGTTGGCTTCAGACCACAGAAACTGACAGCCTTAGACTGTTGAAAAGCCAAGTACTGTATGTCTAAATACTACTTTCCAAAACTTAAAAGTTACCTTGAGATTACTTGAAATTCTCTGATAAATAGATTAACTAAGCCCTGCAGCAAGGACTAAAGTCTTGCCCTTTCTTTCCAAGCCTATTATCATTTCAGTAGAGAGACACCGCTGAGAAAGAGAAGAAGGGGCAAAGGAGTCCTGGGGCTGCGTCTCAGACTGGGGTGGCGCCACAGGCACAGGGAGCTAACTAGCATCAAACAAATCAGAAGACTAGCAAATTCTTAAATTCTGTCAAAGGATCCAACCAAAATGTTGGGCTAAATGTTGGCAATCCTCAGGCCTCCGAAACTTCACAGGTAAGAAAGGACCAGAACTGGAACTGATGCCGAGACGGGAATATTCCCTAAGCACCACTTCAGGTGCAGTTATGGAAGACAATGGGCAAGGAAGAACCTTCCAGAGGCTGGGGTTAAGGGCCACCAAAACCAGCGGTGAGAGAGTCCCTCACAGAAAACGGAGCAGGAACTTGCCCTCTGGCCGGGCCAACGGACACTTCCTGCCGCTGGCCTGGCACATTCCCATCGCAGGCTGCTCAGCAGCAGTAACTACTGGGTGTCCCGCCCTCGCCCCCTTCCAGGATGTGACTGCCCCTGGCAGCTGTCCTGCGCCTGCTCCCGACTAGGGCGCCGGGTGGTAGCCGGGGCAGATCTGGTATCAGGGGACGGAGAGTGAGAGCCGGAAGCGGGGGATGGGTGCATTCCGTGTGGAAACGAGGGTCATCAGCACGCTAATCCGGTTACCAGGAAGGCGGACCACGGCACAAGGCCCCCCAAACGTCCCGTGTTCCTGCTTCCTGGGCATGCGTGCCTGACCGTGTGCCCAGGAAGAAGGCCGTTCTGGAGGGCGGCTGCCTTCCTCTGTTCCTTTTGCCGTCAGGTGAGGCTGTGTGGCTGTATTCCTGGACGGTGACTGTGGGGACAGGATGTGTGCCACTCCCAGGCCTCATCCGTAACAATTTCTCCGCAGGCTCCTCCATGCAATTATCTAAATTCCACTGCGGGTTACCATGCGCGGTTAATATTGCGGGGCATCGTGTACTTTCACTCTAAAGTGTAATATAAAGATGTTTCAAAAGGAATAAAAGGATTGAAAAATATACACTAGGGCAAATGCCAACCAAAATAAAGCTGGTGTCACGATATTATTATCAAACAAAACAGATGTCAAGATAAAAAAATCATTAAATGTGGATAGAGATAATGGCTCTACAGTAATGAAACATTTACTTCACCATGAGAATATAACAATTTAAAACGCATCTCTGTATAATAGTACTCTCAAAGGGTATAAAGCAAAAAACGGATAGAACTGCAAAGGCATTGGCTATGCACAGCCATAACGGCTATAAATTTTGACATACTTCTCTTTGTTATTGATAGGCCGAGGAGGCAAAAATCATCAGAGGTTAGACCACTTAAAAAATATTTTTTAAGTTTCTTTTTGAGAATGAGCAAGTGTAGGAAGGGCTAAGAGAGAGGGAAAGAGAGAATCCCAAGCAGGCTCCCTGCTGCCAGTGCAGAGTCCCATGTGGGGCTCAAACCCATGAACCGTGAGAACTGAGCCAAAATCAAGAGTCACCTGGTGCCCCTTGTAAAACAAATGTAATCAACATAAATGATATTATAACATCTGACAATGCACGTATTCTTCCAAAGCACACATAAAACAAATGTTGAAAAATCTCAAAGAAAAAATATACAGACCATTCTCTATCTGCTATGATATGGTGCAATCTGCTGTGATATTAATAAAAAACGTAAAATTAAAATGATCCTATATTTGGAAATTAAGAAACACTTCTAAATAACGGATGGGGGATTCCGGGAAGGTGCTAGTGGTAGGGACATAGTTCTTGAATTGTCAACAAATCCCCAAATAAAAACTGCAACTAAGGGCACCTGGTGGCTCACTCAGTTGGGCGTCCTGAGTCTTGATTTTGGTTCAGGTTGTGATCCCAGGGTCATGGGATCAAGCCCCATGTAAGGCTCTGCACTGAGTAAGGAGCCTGTTTAAGATTCTCTCTCTCTTCCTCCCTCCCGCTCCTCCTCGGCCCTTCTCTTCCACTCGCATGCTCTTTCTTAAATAAATAAAAAATAGCAACTACATAGCAATACAAAAAAAAGTACCATTTAAAACAAAACTAGGTAAGGGGCATCTGGGTGGCTCAGTTGGTCGGGTGTCCGACTTCAGCTCAGGTCATGATCTCACGGTTGGTGAGTTTGAGCCCCACGTCAGGCTCTGTACTGACAGTTCAGAGCCTGGAGCCTGCTTTGGATTCTGGTCTCCCTCTCTCTCTGCCCTTCCCCAACTCATGCTGTCTCTGTCTCTTAAAAATACACATTAAAATTTTAAAACAAAACTAAGTGAACAATCCAGCACTATTAAGAAAATGAAAAGACAAGCACAGACTGGGAGAGAATATCTGCAAAACACACATCTGATAAGGACTAGTAACCCCAATATAGAAACAACTGTCAAAACTTAATAATGATCCAATTTAAAGGGCACAAAATATTGAACAATTCACCAGAGAAAATATATAGATGACAAATAAGGCATGAGAGATACTCAACAAGTTGTTAGAGAAATGCAAATTAAAGCCACAATGAGATACCACACTTACTAAACATTTAACTAAAGTTATACAAGAAGTCAGTCATGGGATGTCATACACAATCTAGGAAATGTAGTCAATACTACTGTAATAAGTTTGTTCAGACGGTAACTAGACTTATCATGGGGATTGTTCCCCAATGTATAAAAAAGTCAAATTACTATGATGTACACCTGAAACTAGTAAGATACTGGATCTCAATTATGCCTCAAGATTTAAGATTTTTAACCGGAAAAAAGACAGCAATCCTCAAAGTACGTCCCCCGGCCCATGACAGCCATCTGAGCCTCTTCCAGGGCTTCCACAGGTCCGAGCCCTTCTCAGACGTTATGCACCTTTTCCGTATGAACACCCACCCTCATGCTGCAAAAGAAACGGGGGATAAAACTGCTGGTTCTTTTTGGTTTAAACTGCTGGTTCTTTAGCGCAAATCAAGCAGTGGCATGAAACTACTTAGAGTCATTTCAGCCTACAATGCCGTGCCTTTCAGTATTTAAAACAAAACAAAAAGCTTCACGGAAGAATGTCCTTGACAAAGCAGAAACCGAAGACTGAATTTATTGAGTCTTGACTTTGGGGCGCACAGCTTTTTAATTTCTGTGCGACAAAAGTAAGTACACATAAAACGTTTCGAACGGTTGCTGGCCTGGTCACCGAGGCTGAGAGGCCTTGCAGCGTCCCAGTGAGTCCCCGCCCCCTGACTTCCGGCCCCGCCCCCTGACTTCCGGCCCCGCCCCGCCCCCCAGTACTGTATGGCTGCGTCCGGAGCCTCCACTCTTTCCTCCCTTCGCGGATGCAGGTAAGGGGGAAGATCCGCTTCCAGAGGGCACTGAGGTGGATACCCACAGAAGGATTCAATAGAGAAACTGCAGGCAAACCGCGGAGGATTATGAGAAAAAGAAGCCAGTGAAGGCATCTAAGAACATATTTGGCCTCAGTGATGCTGTAGTTAAGCACTCAGAATATGGAGAATTCAGTTACAGGGTCACCAGCGCAAGAACACAGGCCAGTTCCTCCTAAATTTTTTTTAATGCTTATTTATTTTAGAGGGGGGGGAGGGGAGGTGAGGAGCAGAGAGAGAGGGAGACACGGAATCCGAAGCAGGCTCTAGGCTCTGAGCTACCTGTCAGCACAGAGCCCCATGCGGGGCTCGAACCCCAAACCATGAGATCATGACCTGAGCCTAAGTCAGATGCTTAACCAACTGAGTCACCCAGGCGCCCCCAGGCCACTTCTTCCTAGAGAATGGACTGGCTAAGGAAGACGAGCTGAAGGTTCATAAAGTGTTTTTTTTTTTTAATGTTTTATTTATTTCTAGGAGAGAGAGAGAGACAGCATGAGCAGGGGAGGGTCAGAGAGAGAGGGAGTCACAGACGAAACAGGTTCCAGGCTCCGAGCTGTCAGCACAGAGCCCGACGCGGGGCTCCAACCCATGAACCGCGAGATCATGACCTAAACAAAAGTCGGACGCTCAACTGACTAAGCCACCCAGGCGCCCCGTATAGTGTTTTTTAAGTGCTTTTTGCTCACTAGAGCTTAAGTGAGGATTTCCTTGCAGTGAGCAGAATTTCCCTTCAGTGCCTTCTCACCTCACAGCCTGTATAATGTAACCATTTGGGGTCTGCTTTTAACTTGGACTAGTGTTAACTCAAACTGAAAAGAGGAAAAATGCAAAAGCTTCAAATGGTTGTCTTAGGAAAGAAAAGCTAAACTAGTCATTTTTGTTTATTTTTGAGAAAGAGAGACAGAATGTGAGTGGCGAAGGAGTGGAGAGAGAGGGAGACACAGAATCCCAAGCAGGTTCCAAACCTGGAGCTGTCAGCTGGAGGTGGGGATCGAACTCACAAACCGCGAGATCATGACCTGAGCCAAAGTCGGACGCTCAACAGATGGAGCCACCCAGGTGTCCCTAGTCACTTTTTTTAAGTGAAACATTTTAACATGAAAGAACAACTGACATAAATGATGGTAATTCTGACTTACGTACATGAGCTATTTTATAAAAAATGAAGTGAGGCTGTCACTTCAAGGAAAACTGTGCCAATGTTCAAATTCAAGCTTTCGAATCAAAATTAGAATTTTGGAAAACTTATACTGGCTACTGTGAGTTGTTAATGTCCCAGATCTTAAAGATATTCCTGATAAGAGAAATGGTAATATTGATTACTGTGATTTTTAAAATGTTAATGTTTATTTTTGAGAGAAAGACAGAGCATGAGTGGGGGAGGGGCAGAGAGAAAGGGAGACACAGAATCTGAAAGTATGCTCGAGGCTCTGAGCTGTCAGCACAGAGCCCAACATGGGGCTCAAACTCACGAAACGTGAGATCATGACCTGAGCTGAAGTCAGACACTTAACCTACTGAGCCACCCAGACACCCAATGACTGTGATGGTTTAATACTATATAATGAAATGTGTCAAAAGTGGGAAGATATGCATAACTCAGTGAACCAATATTTTTCAAGTGATACATTCATGATGTTTCAAAACCCACACTGAACAAGGAAAAGAGCTATTCAAATTACAAAGACCAATAGAGTTTAACTTAGTAAAATACAAAAAGTTGATTGCCATGGTTTTAAAATTCCAATTTGCAACTAATATTTAAGAAATTGCCACCTGTTGAATTTAGGTGACACATTAAAATATCCACAATTACACAAATAGGCAAGTACTCCTCCCTTTTCCAACGACAAATGCAGAGCTTTATGGCATAAGAAAATGAAATGAATAGATTAAAGATAATCAGGAAAAGAAAATATAAACAAAGAAGTTCACATCCAGCAAAACTAGGTTTCAAGTATAAAGCGCACAAACTGAATCAATGTACAGGACTTCAGAGAATACCATTCCCATGGGTCCTCCCTGAGAAATCTTCAGGAGAAGGAGCACCAGACAACAAAATGACTGCACAGACTTTTTTTTTTTTTAATGTTTTATTTATTTCTAGAGAGAGAGACAGCGTGAGCAGGGGAGGGTCAGAGAGAGGGAGTCACAGACTGAAACAGGCTCCAGGCTCTGAGCTGGCAGTCAGCACAGAGCCCGACGCGGGGCTCGAACCCACGAACCGTGAGATCATGACCTAAGCGAAAGTCGAATGCTTAACTGACTAAGCCACCCAGGCGCTCCCACAGACTTTAAATAAAGACTGGTGGTGAGCATTAAATAAACGAAATGAGAATTAAACAGGAGAGGGTGTGATATATGATGGCTATGTTTGACAATGTAGATTTAATATATTTAAAAGCAGAAGTGAGGAAAAAGAACATATGCAAAAAATGTCATTGTTTTCTTCAGTAATTATACTGGTGAAAACTTGCTGGCATTATTATCCTGAGGCTGCCGTGTCTGTGATGTGGAGAAAGCAAATGGGCAAATCCAGGACCTAATTCTGTAATTCCTGGTGTCAGAGCCAGGACTGGCGGTATGGAAGAAAGGAGATATAGATGCTCAGATTGATGAAGTAAAGTAATACGTTAGAGTTCTGAATTTGCCTCAGATATATCAATATGAAACCTTGAGTTTCTCATCTCGCTATACATGTTCACTATACTGAAAGGCCCAGAAATACCTCTAGCAACTAGATCGTAGTCTTGACATGCTCTTTCCACAAAAACAATCCAACACTTACTGAGAAAGTGGCTGACTTCAGGTCTGGGGCAGGGAACATATGAAGTGGGCCTGATACATCTGCGTATTGGTCAGGAAGGAGAATATCAAAACTACTATGGTCGTGAAAGGACCCAGGAGCCGAAGATAGGACCATTTGAATTTCAGTAAAAGTAATACTAGTGATGAATTAAAAGTCATTAAATAGGTTTAAATTCATGAATTTATAGTGTTTTTTAAAAATTCTAAGCCACCTCCAGAAGATGTTAAGAAATCAACTAATTTTTATTAAGTAATTTAAGACATACAGAAAAGTTGCAAAAACTGGACAAAGAATTCTTATGTCCTTTTCATCCAGATTTCCCAAGTGCTAACATGCTTACAACATAATGTATTTGCATTACCATATTTTTATAGACAGCCAGATAGATAGATAGATGTTAAATTGAACAGAGAGGGGCGCCTGGGTGGCTTAGTCGGTTAAGCGTCCGACTTTCGCTTAGGTCATGATCTCGCGGTTCGTGGGTTCGAGCCCCGCGTCAGGCTCTGTGCTGACTGCCAGCTCAGAGCCTGGAGCCTGTTCCAGTCTGTGACTCCCTCTCTCTCTGACCCTCCCCTGCTCACGCTGTCTCTCTCTCTCTCCTAGAAATAAATAAAACATTAAAAAAAAAAAATTAAATTGAACAGAGAGCCTGTTGGAGGGCACTCCAATGCTGTGGCAGCCTACCTAAGCAACCAAAAATTGAAGCCTTCAGATGCCCCCAAATGATGAAACCAGAATACATGGACGACGAATCACAAAGAGCAGACTTGGCTTTTAAGACACAGACAATCAGGGGGCACCTGGGTGGTTCAGTCAGTTAAGGGACCAACTCCTGATTTTGGCTCAAGTCATGATCTCATGGTTCATAACATCAAGCCCAGTGTCAGGCTCTGAGCTGTCTGCTCAGAGCCTGCTGGAGATTCTCTCTCCATTCTCTCTTTCTTTCCCTCTCTCAAAAATAAACATTAAAAAAATATATATATAGCCAATCAGAGGATTTCCTTTCCTTGCTTTCCTCTCTTGTATATAGAAGCCTGCACTCCCATTCAAACTGATTCTTGCTCAAATAAATTTCACAATTTTTAACATGCCTTAGTTTCACCAATATCATATAATCACATATATGTAATTGTCCCTGAAGTATTTGGAAATTGCATACGTGATGTTCATTTACCTGTAAACACTCAAGTATCTCCTAAAAACAAGGGTGATCTTTTTCAAAGACAGTGCAATGATCAACACAAGGACAGCATACAACACTATGATTTAATCTACAGATATTAAAAATGTGCCAATTGTGCCCTTGGTGGCCCTTAAAACAAAAGGAAAATATTTTTCTGGCCCAGGACCACATACTGCCATGAGCTGTCTTGTCTCTTTAGTCTCTTTGAATCTGAAACATTTCTCTCTCAGCCCTTATGTTACTTGACTTTCATATTTTTGAAGCATACAGACCAGTTGTTTAATAGGATGTCCCTCTGCATGGATCTGCTATTCCTCATGATTAGATTCACGTTATTAATTTTGGTCACAAATGCCACAGAAGGATGACTGTGATCTTCTTATACATCGTATCAGGAGGCACATGGTGTCCATCTGTCCTGCTATTGGGGGTTTTACCTGTGGTCACTCGGTTAAGCTGCTGTCTGCCAGACTGCCTCCCTATAAAATTACTACTTTTCCCTTTGTAATTCATGCAGCCTTTTGTGGAAGATTATGTGAAACTATGTAAATGTTTTGTTTCCCAAATGTCATACCTTCACATATCTCACTTTCAAAAACTGGCAAACAAAGAATCAGGCATTTATCCTGACTTTTTTTTTTTTAATGTAAACTGTAACACCATATAATCAAATAGAAATGAAGAGAAATAGCTCTTTAAAAAGTATTCTACTAAATGAAAAAAGTTTCAGAATATCAATTTTCAACCCCAAGAAGTTAATGGTCTAAGCAATAAGCACACACAGATGCCAGCATCCCACACAAAAAAAGAAAACCAGACAATTTTGTGACTCCTGATGAAAGAATACAACACCACATAAAATCTTACCAAAGGGACAAAACCTGAGTCTGACCAAGCCACTGGATATGTTAGTTGCCAAGAAAGACAGATGATAAAAGGAACATGTTGAAACTGGACCATCAGGATGTGATTAGCAAAACCGGACTGTGGGAACTTCTACAAGTCAAATACCCAAGCTCTTCAACAGAAAATATATGGAACAGAAAGAGATTAACAGAGGATCTGCTGATTATCAGAGACTTAGAAAATTTAGAAATTTTCAGTGGGCAATACAAAATGTCTAGGAATGCACATTTGGGTGATAAATCTAAAAAGAAATGAAATACAGTAATAACTATAAAAGTCAAGATAGTGGTTACTTCTAGAGAAGGGAGAAACAGTTGTGATGTGGATACGGTATGATACGAAGGTTCCTGAAAAAATTAAAAACATAACTACCAAATAATCCAGCAATTCCAATTCTGGGTATTATAAACAAAGAAAATGGAAACAGGATACCAAAAAAAAGATATGCACCCCCATATTTATTGCGGCATTATTCACAATGGCCAAGATACGGAAACAACCTGAATGCCCAACAACCGATGGATCAAGAGAATGTAGTGTCTGTGCATGTGCGTATGTATTAGTCACCCATGAGAAAGAAGGAAATCTTGCCATCTGCAACAACATGGATGGACCTTGAGGGCAATATGCTGAGATAAGTCAGTCAGAGAAAGACAAATAGTGTATATCACTTATTTTTATGGAAAGCGAAGAAAGTTGAGCCATAAAAACAAAGAGTAAAATAATTACTGAGGAAAGAGGTGAAGGGGTGGAACAGATGCTGCTTGAGGGTACGAAAGTGCAACTCTAGGGACTGCAGACAACCAGACTGCAGTAAAACACCAAATCTGCTAAGACACCAGAGCTTCGTTATTCCCGCCACAAGACAGAACCGACAGTTCCAAGACGTGATAGGGGTGCTGGCTAAAGCTAGCATGACAACCATACTGTCAAACATGTTGTATATCATAAACTTACATAATGTTACATGTCAAATATATTTCGATAAGAAAACTTACTATGACCTTTGGAAAGCAACAGTTTTGTCAAGAGCTTTAAAATGTCGCCTTTGATCAGGAATTCCACTTCGGGAAGCCGTCATAAAGAAATAATTCAACAAAAGAAGAAAAAATTTTACGTGGTTATTTGAGCACTTAAAGGTTATTTGTACAATGTTAAAAAGCAACAAAAAGGTTAAGTAAATTATTCTTTGTGCCCTCTCGGGGATATGAAGCAGTCACTGACTTCATAATTACGTAGATTATGTGGTGACAGGGCAGGGTAATCATACAATATCAGGTAGGGGAAAGCTCAGAGGAAAAGGCCATGTTCCATGCACTTCCAACTAAGCACAAATAACTATACACACGAGACAAGAGTATAAGAAAACTATAATGTGCACAATTCCCCAAACACAGTATGATTTCTTCAAGTGGTGTATCCTCTGCTCAGAATGTTCTCACACACATATATACTCATATGTCCACACAATATACGTACACACACACAAGGAGATGTCCACATATACATTCAGATGCACAAACACACCCACAGACTACACATATACATACATGAGTACACATTCACATGCACACATATATGCTAATATGCAGTTGGCTGTGGGGTGAATTGGGTACTCCCAAAATTCAAATATTAAACTCCTAAACCCAAGCACCTCAGAGTGTGACTGCATCTGGAGATAAGATATTTAAAGACATACTGCAAGTAAAATGAAGACTTTGGAGTGGGCCCTAATCCAATTTGACTGATCTCTTTAAAAGATTAAAACACTGACAGCGACAGAGGGAAGACCACATGAGGAAACAGGGAAAAGGTGGCCAGCTACCAAGCCAAGGAGCAAGGCCTCCAAGGAAACTAACCATGCTGACCCTTTGAGCTCACACTTCCAGCCTCCAGAACTGTGAGAAAATACATTTCTGTTTTTAAGCCAAAATAATAATAATAACAACTATAATAAAGCCAAAATAATAATAATAATAATAATAATAATAAAGCTAAAAGCTGGTCCTTTAAAAGCACTAACAGGGGCGCCTGGGTGGCTCAGTTGATTAAACAACCAATTCTTGATTCAGCTCAGGTCATGATCTCATGGTGTGTGAGATAGAGTCCCATGTTGGGCTCTTGCACTGTTAATGCAGAGCCTGCTTGGGATTCTCCCTCCCTCTCTCTGTCTCTCTCTTTTCCTTCCCTGCTTGTTCCCCCCATCTCTCAAAATAAGTAAATAAACATTAGCGGTGCCTGGGTAGCTCATTTGTGGAATTTAAGAAACAAAACAAAAAATAAACAAAGAAAAGAAGACACCAATAAAAATACCAGACTCTTAAATACAGAACTGGTGATTGCTGGAAATTAAGAGTACACTTATCTTGATGAGCACCGAAAAATGTAGAGCTGGTGAATCACACTGTAGACCTGAAACTAATATAAAAGTGTATGCTAATTATACTTGAATGAATGAATGAATAAGAAACAATGGGACAGGATATCCTTTGAAAAAAAACCTATCACGTAATTTTAAAACTCAGACAAAATGGGCAAATCCTAGAAAAATACAGCTACCAAAGTAACTCAACAAAAAACAAAACACTTAAAAAATCCTATTCATATCAAATTAGTTAAAAATTTTCCCATAGAGAAAATTCTAGGCTCAGACAATTTTAGAATTTCAGTCCTATGAGACTTTCAAGGAACAGTTAAACTAAAACACACAGACTATTCCAGAGAATGGGAAAAGACTGAAAACTCTACAGCTTGATTCCATGAGGCTTATATTAATTCCAAAATCAGATAAAGACAATGATAAATACATTTAATGGCCCTACTTACTTGAAAATACAAATATCTTCTGTGTGTACTGGCACACAGAAAATCAACTAGTGGAACAGAATAAAGACAAACTAAACAGGTATTAGAGAATAGAATATATGCAGAGGTCTCTTGAATGCTGAGAACAAACTGAGGACTGATGGGTATGGGGTAGAGGGGAAGGGGGGTGATAGGCATGGAGGAGGGCACTTGTGGGGATGAGCACTGGGTGTTATATGGAAACCAACTTGACAATAAACTATTTAAAAAAAAAAAGAATATATGCAGAGGTGATGTGGCATTCTTTTGAGGAAAGGAAGGGCCATTCAACAGAAGAGACAGAAAAAAATTGATAATCAGGGCACCTGGGTGGCTCAGTTGGTTAAGTGTACAACTCTTGATTTTGGCTCAGCTCATGATCTCATGGTTTGTGAGACCAAGCCCCATGTCGGGTCCCAGGGAGCCTGCTTGGGATTCTCTCTCCATCTCTCTCTTTCTCTCTCAAAATAACCGTTTAAAAAAGAAAAAAAAACCCTGATAATCCACATGGAAGAGATAATAAGAATGGATTCTACCCTATAAAGACCTACACAAGAGTGATTAGCATCTGAAATATCAAAAACAAAATTTTTTAACTTTCAGAAGAAAATATATGTAAATATATCTGTCCTCCATGTAAGAAAGATGTTCCTTAACAAAATACAAAAACACTAACCATAAAAGGCTGATATATTTGACTTCATAAAAGGTGTTGGTTCATTAAAATATACCTTAAAGAATGCAAAAAAAACCAAGTTACAAACTAGGAGAAAGAACTTGTCAGAAAACATTAATCTCAGTACAAAGACTGTACTGAGAGTAGAAGGAACTCAACAGAATTCAAATTATATTACAAAGCTATAGTAATCGACAGAATATGGAATCAGCATAAAGACAAATATATGATCAATGGAACAGACTAGATAGCCCAGTTATAAACCCACACACATGTGGTCAAATTAATTTACAACAAAGGAGCCAAGAATATACAATGGAGAAAGAAGTCTCCTCTGTAAGTGTTTCTGGGAAAAGTGGACAGCCACATTCAAAGAATGAAATTGGACCACTACCTTACATGATAAAGAAAAACTAACTGAAAGTGGATTAAAGACTTAAATATAAGACTTGAAACCATAAAACTCTTAAAAGAAAACATAGGCAGGGGCGCCTGGGTGGCTCAGTCGGTTAAGCGCCTGACTTCAGCTCAGGTCATGATCTCCTGGTTTGTGGGTTCGAGCCCCGCGTCAGGTTCTGTGCTGACAGCTCAGAGCCTGGAGCCTGTTTCAGATTCTGTGTCTCCCTCTCTCTCTGACCCTCTCCTGCTCACGCTGCATCTCTCTCTCTCTCTCTCTCAGAAATAAATAAAAACATGGAAGGAAGGAAGGAAGGAAGGAAGGAAGGAAGGAAGGAAGGAAGGAAGGAAAAGTTAAAATAAATAAGCAGGACTACATCAAAATAAGAAGCTTCTGCAGAGCAAAGGAAACCATTAACACAGTGGAAAGACAACCCCCCAAATGGGAGAAGATATTTGCAAATTATATATCTAAAAATAGTCAAGATCCAAAATATATAAAGAACTTGTACAACTTAATAGCAAAAAAAAAAAAAACAAATCCAACAATTTTTAAAAAATGAGCAGAGGATCTAAATAGACATTTTTCCCCACAATGGCCAACAGATACATGAGAAGGTACTCAACTCACTAATCATCAGGGAAAAGCAAATCAAAAAAGCACAATGAGATACCACCTCACACCTGTCAGAATGGCTAGTAACAAAAAGACAAGAAATGACAAGTATGGGTGAGGATGTGGAGAAAGGGGACCCTCTTTACACTGTTGGTGGGAATGTAAATCGATGCAGCCACTATGGAAAACTGTATGGAGGTTCCTCAAAAAACTAAAAATAGAACTACCATATGATCAAGCAATTCCACTTCTGGGTATTTAGCTGAAGAAAATGAAAAAAGACTTGAAGAAGATACCTGCATTCCCATGTTCACTGCAGCATTACTTACAAGAGCCAAGATATGGAAGCAACTTAAGTTGCTTATGGATGAATGGATATGTAATACGGTATGATTCAGCCATAAAAGAGGGAAATCTTGCCATTTGCAATAACATGTATGGACTTAGAGGGCATTATGGTAAGTGAAATAGATCACACAGAGAAAGACGAATACTGTTATGATCTCACTTGTATGTGGAATCCAAAACAAAAACTGAGCTCATAGATAAAGAAAACAGATTTGTGGTTGCCAGAGATGGGGGAAATGGGGTGGGCAAAATGAATGAAGGGGACCAAAAGATACAACCTTCTAGTTATAACACAAATAAGTCATGGGGATGGAAGGTATAGTATGGTGACCACAGTGAATAATACCATACAACATATTTGAATGTTGCTAAGCAAGGAGATTTTTTTTTAAATGTTTATTTCTGAGAGAGACAGTGTGAGCAGGGGAGGGTCAGAGAGAGAGAGAGGGAGATACAGAATCCGAAGCAGACTCGAGGCTCTGAGCTGTCAGCACAGAGCTCAAAATGGGACTCGAACACATGAACCGTGAGATCATGACCTGAGCCAAAGTCGGACGTTTAACCGACTGAGCCACCCAGGCATGCCAAAGCAAAGAGATATTAAAAGTTCTTGTTACGAGAAAAAATTTTTTGTAACTATGTATGGTGATGCATATTAACTAGACCTATTGTGATGTTCATTTCACAATATACACAAGTATTGAATTATTATATTGTACACCTGAAACTGAAGTAATATTGTATGTCAAATACATATATAAATTAGTTTAAATGTTAGAGTTACTGTGCTATGGTAAATAAAATCCAAGTCAAACACCAGAAGTTACAAAATGCTTAAAGGATCTATAGACCCACTCAAGAGGGAGAGAACATGGTCTCGAACTTGGGAGAAAGCCTTAGGTTGAACTAAGTGAAAGAGGGTAAGTGAAAGACAGACATTGTCAAGAAGCAGGATGAATCAAGGAGAAAGCAAATTAGAGAACGACAATTTCAGGGACTGGAACTAATTCAGAGCTCCCAGAATTTACAAGGAAGTTGGAAAAGTAATTCATTACTGACCCACTGTGCAGTGCGACAGAGTAAGAGTTAGTAAGTTTGCACTCCTGGTGAATAGCTTAGGTCATAAAACTCAAATGGACTTTACACTAAAGGTAAAGGTTTGAGGCAGGAGAGAGGCAGAATTAGTAAGATAAAGAAATAACAAAATAGAAAATCAAAATAATCATAATGAATATTAGTTTTTTTAAAAAAATTTTATTTTTGAGAGAGAGCATAAGCAGGGGAGAGGGGCAGAGGTAGAGAGAGACAGAGAATTCTAAGAAGGCTCCGTCAGTGCTGTTAGCACAGAGCCCGACATGGGGCTCGAACCCACGAATGGGGATATTGTGATCTGAGCCAAAACCAAGAGTCAGATGCTTAACCAACTGAGCCACCCAGGTGCCCCTAAAATATTAGTTTTAATCATTAAAACCCTAAATTGCCCTCTTGCAAAGATTAAATTGGGACATTACTTCACAAAGTGGATTAATTAAAAAAAATACAGAAGATACAGTATTAAAAACAAGAGGGAGAAAAAAACCAATGGCAAGTCAATAAGAAGCAACCCAATAGGAAAAAAACATATTTCACAGAAAAGAAAATAAATGCAACTGATAAACAGATGCCCAACAATACCAGAATTCAGGGAAATTCAAATCAAGAGCACAATGTGATGCTATTTTACCCTTAAGATATGTAGAAACACTAAAGGTTAGAGTGAGTGACTCAACAGAGGCTCTCATTGATTGCATGAAGGTAAATTGGTAAGATCACTCTGGAAAAACAGTATTACTAAAATAAATTTGAGGGGCGCCTGTGTGGCTTCGTCGGTTAAGCGTCCGACTTTCGCTTAGGTCATGATCTCACGGTTCGTGGGTTCGAGCCCCGCGTCGGGCTCTGTGCTGACGGCCAGCTCAGAGCCTGGAGCCTGTTTCGGTCTGTGACTCCCTCTCTCTCTGACTCTCCCCTGCTCATGCTCTCTCTCTCTCTCTCTCCTAGAAATAAATAAAACATTAAAAAAATAAATAAAGTTGATTATTTGCATAGCCTATGACGCCCCAGCAATTTCTCTCTGAGAGAATGTATTTGTAGGAGACATTAACTGCAGCACTGCTTTTGCTAACAAAACAAGGGAAACCCAAGCATTTATCAAAGAATAATCAATAAGTGAATCTTGATACATTCACACAATAGAATAATGTACGGAAGTAAAATGAATAATAGCAAAACAAAGCAACATGGGTCACTCTTAGTACCATAATTTTGAGTGAAAACCATGTCTCAGATTTTTTTTTTTTACAAAGTTAATACACAAGCGAAAGTAAACACTGTAACTGCTTAGTCAAAGATATTTAAGATAAAAAAATTTAAAGAAAGGAATCATAAATACAAAGTTCTTGATAATATTAACTTGATGGTGGGGAAGGGGGAAAAGGCAATGCACGGGTCACTGATGAAAAGTACGAGAGGTCAAGAATTACAAGTGATCCAATTCTGTAATCTGTATACACAGGATAATCCTTCCTTGGTATGTACATACTTATGTCTTTGCAAATATATTAGTAAATGCTCAGAAATGGAATTTGTGAATACATATGTTGAGCATTTTGAAGATTTTCTCCAAGTGACCGCCCAAATGGCTACAGCAGTTTATATTCCCACCTATAAAGTATCTTACAGTGACCTGTCTTCCATCTCCTTACCAAAACCCAGTATTATCAAACTTTCGGGTTTTGCCAGATAAGTAGTATCTCATTATTTTGATTTATATTTAAATATGGGCGTGACTGAGGACCAAGCAAATTGGCCATTTGTATTTCTCCCTTTGTTCATAACTGTCTTCAAACTGTTTTAAGAATAATCCATCTTAAGGGGTGCCTGGGTGGCTCACTCAGTTGAACATTCTACTTCAGCCTAGGTCATGATCTCATGTTCATTGGTTCAAGCCCTGCATTGGGCTCTGTGCTGACTCCTCAGAGCCTGGAGCCTACTTCTGATTGTGTCTCCCGCCCCCTGCTCGCACTCTGTTTCTGTCTAATAAAAAACAAAACAAACAATAAAAATTGAAAAAAAAATAATCCACCTTACTCCTAATATTTAAGAGCTTTTTATTTGTGCATTGAAGAATATAGCCCCTGCTTATAATTCACCCACGACTGTGCTATGTATCTGAGGTAATGATATATTTTGCCATATTTTACTATTCATTGTGTCAAGTTTACTAATCTTTTCTGTTGTAACTTCTGAATTCACAGGTTTGTAGTGGATAGCTCTCTGACATAACTTTCTAAGCAGGAAGCTCTGGAAAAGAACGCACTAGTTCTTTTTTTTTTTTTTAATAGTTTGTTGTCAAGTTGGTTTCCATATAACACCCAGTGCTCATCCCCACAAGTCCCCTCCTTCATGCCCATCAACCCCCTTCCCCTCTCCCCCACCCCCATCAGCCCTCAGTTTGTTCTCAGTATTCAAGAGTCTCTCATGGTTTGCCTCCCTCCCTCTCCCCCACTATTTTTTCCCCTTCTCCTCCCCCACGGTCCTTCGTTAAGTTCCTCCTAATCCTCCTATACGTGCAAACATATGGTATTTGTCCTTCTCTGCCTGACTTATTTCGCTCAACATAACACCCTCAAGGTCCATCCATGTTGCTACACATGGCCAGATTTCATTCTTTCTCATTGCCATGTAGGATTCCATCGTATAGATAAACCACATCTTCTTGATCCATTCATCTGTTGATGGACACTTAGGCTCTTTCCATGATTTGGCTATTGTTGAGAGTGCTGCTATGAACACTGGGGTACATGTGCCCCTATGCATCAGCACTCCTGTATCCCTTGGGTAAATTCCTAGCAGTGCTATTGCTGGGTCCTAGGGGAGTTCTAGTGTTAATTTTTTGAGGAACCTCCACAGTGTTTTCCAGAGGGGCTGTACCAGTTTACATTCCCACCAACAGTGTAGGAGGGGGCCCAAGAACGCACTAGTTCTATCACTCCTAACCATGGAGCTTTACTCATGTTTGATGCCACCTCAATGCAGGTAAAATGAATGAATGAATGAATGAATGAATGAATGAATGTAAAACCTCCAAAGACAACATCAAACTTTTAATGTGTAAGTATAACCCCAACCTAGAAAAAGCAAGGTTTGCTTCTGCCGTGGTTGGGACTTAGACGCCAACCCCAAAATGGTACAGAATAGTACGCAGAGGTAATGAAAAGGAAAGGCCTTGAAGCTTCCACACCTGATTTCAACACACATTAATTCAGTCATGTACGGCCACGTGCAGGTAAGAAATAAAAACGAACAAAGAAATGAAAAAATTCATGAAGCAAAAGGAAAATCCTGCACAGATGCTTAAACTTGAACTTGCAGTATGTACCCCCCTCTAAGTGCATCATCCTGCCTGTTGGGCTGCCTTGGAATGTACACACAGCATTGCAGAGAGCAGGAGGCGGGCGCCCGGGTCTCAGAAACCTCCACGGGGCGCTGGCGCCGACCAGCAGGCAGGTGCGCCCCCTCGGCCATGGCCCCGACAGGACGAGCCCTTCACTGCTCTGCTCCTGGGGGCCCGCAACTATACACAAGCACTCCACGATTGCAACAAAAACCACGATTATTTTCACTCATGGAAGTGGTTTATAAATTTTAGAAAAGGAAAACTTGAAAATGTTTGCACTAGTCGTTTTATAATTTCCCCTTGGCCCACTAGTAAAACTGCCAAATATATGTAATTGTGTAGCTGATTCCATTTGTCCAGAATTACTAGGCTCAGCTCTCCTGTTCGGGGCCATCAAACCTTCCTTTCATCAAGCCAACAGCCACTATCAGTACTTAATTTTTCATGTATCCACATACATTTTAAAAGGAGAGAAAATGATCTAAATAATGGTGATTTAAGTTTTTAAAAATGTGTCTACTAAGAGGTTTCTTTCATTATTATTTATTACTAACAAGAGCTTTGCCTTCTCTGAGTGTTTTAAGATATTTACTGCCTATAGCACTCCTTAGCTCCTGTGTTTTCATGTCATCATCAGCATCTGAGGGCAACCAGAACAGAAGCAAAAACTTAAGGTCAAAAAGTTAACGCTACCACCACTAACCTGCATGAGCCCCACTCAGCAGTTGTCAGTTTAATATCGTTGGTGGTGTGCACCGTCCATCGAGACTGAATTAGTCCAGGCTGGTGAAGTGGGCACTGGGTTACGTTAACTTACTTATCGGTCAGGTTATTTACTGAGATACTGTTAGCAGTAGCATATGCAGAGGTCCACGGCAGGCCAGCTTGCTTTCATCGGTTTGCATTAATATTGACGACACTGTCAAACAACGTCTATTAAGTAATGCAGGCATCCAAAATTGATATTAATTAATAACAATAAAAGCTAACATTTATTTAACATTCATGAACTGCCAGGCACCCTAAGGACTAGCAACAACCCCATTAAGAACTATTATTATCCCCATTTTATAGATCTAGGAAATTATGGCCCAGAGGGTTAAGTCACTAAATTTAAGGTCACACAAATAGTAAATGGGGAGATCAGAAATCTCAACCAAGCTGGCTCCAAAAGTAATACAGACAATAAGAATAAAATATAAAGACAACCCAACTCACTAATAGATATGCAGATTTTAAAAAATTCACGATTCCCATTGTTATAATCATTATATAACTGACTCCCCAGGAGGAGTAAAATTACAAGCTGTTGAATTGTGTGAGCATAAAAAGTAGTGAGGGAGAAGTGGAATACCTTTAATTTACAAATGAAAACCGGTTAGAAAAGGCAAAATTGTAAAAACTTGTTAAGTAACAAACTAAAAATGGGGTGGTAGAAGGAATCTGGGAGTCAAGAATATTGAGCAGTCTTAACACTAGCAATAAGATGATCAGATGAAAACAACCTCACAGATTTTTCTGAGTAGATTCAAAGTGATCTAGAGAGATGGAAAAAAAAAACCCCACAAACTTCCAGGCTGTGCTTGTTAATGGTTCCAAAAAGGAGCTGAGGCTTCAATCGATATGATCAGTAACGCGAATTAGTAGAGAATTTAAGAGGGTGGTGACGGATGCAGTAAAAAATGGCAGAGAGAAAACGACCAGGCTAGAAGTAAATAAGATTATTTTAAAGTCAAAGAATTCACATCTACTGATGAAGTAAGATGGAAGGTAGGCAGGAATTCAGCACCAATAGGACGTTTGCACTGTCACAAAGATATCTACAATAGGAAGTAAGAATGTAAGCCGATGACACGCTGAAAATATGAAGACATCATCTAACTGAGCAAAATAATCAAGACTTCAGCTCCATGAGGCTGATGATGAAGATGGCTACTTTGGTAACTTGGCTCAAACCTTTCTCCAACATTTTGCACAGAAAAGGGTAGCTAGGAAAGGGGAGAGCTGCCATCACTGAGAATCTAAAGTCTGAGAGTAAAATGGCAGAAATGATTTGAAGGCCAACAAAGATGAAAATACCGCGGCTGGCTAGAATTACGTTTGAGACTCACGAGTCAGAGGAGACCTGTAGCGTCAGTACTTTACAATTTAAATTCCCCTGACAGACTCCAAAATAAGAAGTGGGAATACTAATCTATGAATAGACATGCTACGAACATTTGGTCTCAAGTGGCAATTCTTTTCGAAAAATGATCTATATATGAGCCTGGTGGCATGATTCAAAACCTGTAACTGTAGGATTTATGACAGCTGAGGCCACCACGGACTTTTAAAAGAACTAAAATTTCTCAAAAAGTTCCGAAAGCACATTAACACAGAAATGCTACCTGCTGCCCTCTCCTCTGTTGTCAGTAGACAGAAACTGCTCCGTGGATGAGAACAGTGTCAACGCTAACTCCATCAAAAGGGAAAATATTAGCTTAGCAGCTCTGAGTCACAGACAGAAGCAGTATTCATGGCAGCAGTGGAGTTTAATCACACCCCAGTGCTGAATGACTAATAATGGGTCTGCCTGAAGCTGGCTGATTCCCGGGAATAAGAATGACACGTTCATATTACAGCTTGATGTCTGTGCTAGAAAATGTTCAGGCCCAGAATGAAACTGCACACTTCTAGGGAACACCATGCACTTTGTAGTCCGTTGTGGACAGCATCCTGTCCATTCATTCGTAGAGTAACGGCCTGCCCATCCTAACCCAACCATGTTAGTTCTTTTTTTTGTTTTGTTTTAAGTTTATTTGAGAGAGAGAGAGAGAGAGCCCACAAACCGGGGAAGGGACAGCGAGGTGGGGGAGAGAATCCCAAGCAGGTTCTTCACCATCAGTGCATGACACGTACTCAAACCCATGAACTGTGAGATCATGACCTGATCCGAAATCAAGCATCAGACGCGGGGCGCCTGGGTGGCTCAGTCGGTTAAGTGTCTGACTTTGGCTGAGGTTATGATCTCACGGTTCGTGGGTTCGAGCCCCACGTCGGGCTCTGTGCTGACAGCTAGCTGAGAGCCTGGAGCCTGTTTGGGATTCTGTGTCTCCCTCTCTCTCTGACCCTCCCCTGCTCACGCTCTCTCTCTTTCTCTCTCTCTCAGAAATAAATAAAATATTTTTTAAAAAGTATAAAAGGATCTGAAATGCCAAAGGATAGTCTCTCTCTTATCCCAGCAAGTATATTATTGAAATATTATTGCTGTGGTTTTCATATGATCCTGTCACGGCTTAATTTTCTTTTTTATTGAGTAAAATTAGTTTATGACAACAGTGTCAAACAACACCTGATGACTAAGGGAACACCTTCACTTCAGACCCTGAAATGTGATCACCACCCAAGGAAGCTATGGCTTCACCCTGTTTCTGACTCAAGAAAAAGTTTAACATACTGAGGTGAGTCGTCTATGATATGTACTGAGTGACTCTGTGGTAAACTCTGACATGTAAACAAAACTCATGGGCATCCCCTCAATGTTAAAATGAAATTTAGCATAACCAGGAAATGGAGTCATCTCGTCCATCACTTACTATATGTCAGCATTTCCCCAAATTTTTCCAATGGAAGATGGAATTAATACGGACTATTAAGAGAGTTCCATGGTAAGTGTGAAATGGCAGCCCTATCCATCTGAGGGCATCACCATGTGTTTTAAGTAGTAAGGCTCTGAGAAGTCGTGCGTAAAGAAATCGGTTTTGTCAACCCAGTGTTTCCCATACTTACTGGATTACAAAATTGTTTTGTTTTGTGGAACATCAGTGGCATCTGGGAAATGCCAAAGATTACCAGTATACATGTATCAATTACTTGTAAACAATTAAAATATAACATCCAAAACTAAAATCAGATTTCTTAGATGACTGCAGAGCACCAAAAGAACCTGCAGTGCCTCAGGTCGACAAATGCTGGTGGACAGCTTTCTCTGGAAAAAAATGACAAGCAAAACCCCATTTACTATATATTGGGTGACGCCAGAACTACAGAACCAACCACTTTTTGTGGTGCTGTCACTTGGCACATAGTTTTCATAAAATGGATAAAAATATATCAATATTTGGACTGACAACATTTTAACCATACTTATTTTAAAATTGATTAGAAAACACCCAAATGTGTGTGACGTCATGAGCTCACAACCTTAGTAATCATCTCTCCTCGGGTAATTGACTACTTTGGGAATATCTACTGTTACCAAAACAATGGCCCCTACTGGAGATGATTACAATACTTACCACATTACAAAAAGAATCCAGACCAATGCTATGCACATAACTTAGTACATTCTGGATTAGACCAAGTAAAATTTAACAAGCTGAACAGCATTCTATAAAACAAAAACAAAAAGTCAGTTAGGCTAATTCTGTCTGTTTTTCTATGCTATGGACTCATAGTGAGAAAGAAGAATGTCTTAGACCTTGCTGACTGAATCCAATCTGAATTCTTTAAAGTTTATCTACATTTACCTTAAGAGAAGTTCTTTGGGTAACTTTTTGTTAATAAGGCCTTCATCGTTATTTGAGAAAACCTAAAAGAAAAAACAAAACACAGACATTGTTAGAGTGTTCCTCAGTTAAGGGGGGAAAAAAAAGCTTACATGTTTTTTAGATCGTAACAGTTCCAATTACTGTTCTACAGACATGATGACACTTATTTCATGAAGTCACCACAATTTAATATTAATGGATATAAAAGAGTGTATACCCTATCACCATTTCGTAAAAATGCAACACAGCAATTTCTATGCAACATAGTATTAGAAGCTCTAGCCAAGGCTATTACATAAGAAAAATAAATAAAAGACATCCTGATTAGAAAGGAAAAAGTAAATAGCTTCTGTTCACAGATGACCTGATCCTGTATATGAAAAATTCTAAGAAACCCACAAAAAGCCATTAGAAGTAATCAAGGAGTTTAGCAAGGTTACAGAATATACAAATATGCAGTATTTTTATACAAAAATAAATTGTAGGGGTGCCTGGGTGGCTCAATCAGTTAAGCATCTGACTTCTGCTCAGGTCATGATCTTGCAGTTCATGAGTTTGAGCCCCGCATCAGTCTCTGTGCTAATAGCTCAGAGCCTGGAGCCTGCTTAGGATTCTGTGTCTCCCTCCCTCTCTGCCCTGCCTCCGCTCACACTTTGTCTCTCTTTCTTTCTCTCAAAAAAAAAAAAAAACCCATTAAAAAATTAAATTAAATTGTATTAGCAATGAACAACCTAAAATGAAATGAAACATGCTTTGTTTTTAGTTTTATTTTATTTTAAAGAGAATGAGAATGCGAATGGAAGAGAGGGACGGGGTGGGGGAGGAGGGAGGGAGGGAGGGAGAGGGGGGGGGAGGGAGGGAGAGAGAATCTCAAGCAGGCTCTATACTCAGTGCAGAGCCCTTCTCAGGGCTTGATTCCCCCAACCCTGGGATAATGACCCGAGCAAAAATCAAGAGTCAGACGCTCAACTGACTGAACCACCCAGGTGCCCCCTGAAAATGAAATTAAAACAATCACATTTATAACAGCATCAAAAGAATGAAATATTTAGGAATAAATTTAACTAAAGAAATACAAGACATATATTAAAAAGTCACACAAAAACCACTGTGGAGAGAAATTAAACACAACAAACAAAACACATCTGATGGTCCTGACCTGGAAGATTTAAGGCTGTTAAGTTAGCAATGGTTCTCAAATCGATCCACAGATTTAATGAGATCTCTATCAAAATTCCAGCTATGTTTTTTAATTGAAGAGTTGATCCTAAGATTTATATGGAAATGCAAGGTGTCCCAAAAGAGCCAAAATAATCTTGAAAAGGAAACCTAAGTTGAAGGACTCACACTTCCTGATTTCAAAACTTACCACAAAGCTACAGTAACTGAAACATCATGGTATTGGCATAGGATAGAAATACAGATCAATGCAGGGGCGCCTGGGTGGCTTAGTCGGTTAAGCGTCCGACTTTCGCTTAGGTCATGATCTCGCGGTTCGTGGGTTCGAGCCCCGCGTCGGGCTCTGTGCTGACTGCCAGCTCAGAGCCTGGAGCCTGTTTCAGTCTGTGACTCCCTCTCTCTCTGACCCTCCCCTGCTCACGCTGTCTCTCTCTCTCTCTCTCCTAGAAATAAATAAAACATTAAAAAAAAAAAAATTAAAAAAAAAAAAACTTTAAAAAAAAAGAAATACAGATCAATGCAATGGAATGAAAAGTCCAAAAATAAACCTTATAGTTATAGGCAACTGCTTTTGGACAAGGGCATTAGGATAATTCAATGGAGGAAAGAATAATATTTCAACAAATGGTGTCAGGAAAAGTGGTGTTTACATACAAAACAATAAAGTTATACCCCGACCTCATATTATATTAAAAAATTAGCTCAGGGGTGCCTGGGTGGCTCAGTCAGTTGAGTGTCGGACTTTGGCTCAGGTCATGTTCTTACACTTCGTGAGTTCAAGCCCCATGTTGGGCTCACTGCTGTCAGTCTGTCAGCACAGAGACCATTTCAGATTCTCTGTCCCCTTCTCTCTCTCTGTCCCTCTCCAGCTCGCACTCTTTCTCTCTCAAAAAAACAAATAAAACATTAAAAAAAGAATTATAAAAAATTAACCCAATATAGATCAAAGACCTAAAAAGAAAAGTAAGAGGTAAAACTATACCCCTTAAAAGAAAACATAAGCATAAATCTTGGTGATCTGTATTATGTAATGGTTTTGTAGACATGACACCAAAAGTACTTGCAATCAAAGAAAAAACAGGTAAATAGGACTTCAACCAAATTAAAACAACTTTGTGCTTCATAGGACATTATGGAGAAAGTGAAAAGACAATGCATAAAACAGGAAAAAATGTTTGCAAATCACATATCTGATAAGAGAATTACATCCAGAATATACAAAGAACTCTCACAATTCAACCAAAAGAAAAATAAACCAGTTTAAAAATGGGCATGATGGGTGCCTGGGTGGCTTAGTTAAGCATCCGACTCTTGATCTCAGCTCAGGTCATGATCTCCTGTTGAGCATCGAGCCTGCTTAAGATTCTCTCTCTCCCCTTTCCCTCTCCCTCCCCCCGTTCAGGTGTGCATATGACACTCTCTCTCTCAAAAAAAAAAAAAATGGTATAAAATCTGAATAGACATTTCTGCAAAGAAGATATACAAATGCCAATAAGCACATAAAAATAAGTTAAGCATGATTATTCACTAGGGAAGGGCAAACCAAAACTACAAGGAGATACTTCCCAGCCACAAGGATGGCTAAAATAAAAGATAATAATAATGGCAAGAATGTGGAGATACTAGAACCTAAAATGGTACAACCACATGGAAAACAGTCTAGCAGTTCTTCAAAGGTCAACCATAGAGCTACCATACAAATCAGCAACTCCAACAATAGGTAACTACTTAACAGAAACAAAAACACGTTTCCGTACAAAAACTTGTACATGAATGTTCACAGCAGCACTACCCATAATAGTAAAAAAAAAAAAAAGTGAACACAATCCAAACATTAACAATTAATAAGTGGATAAACAAAGTGTGGTATATCCATACAATGGAAAATTATTTAGCAATAAAAAGGAATAGAGTGCTGATGATATACTACAACAGGAATGACCCTTGAAAATACTGTGCTACATGAAAAAAGACACACATAAAAGGCCACGTATTGTAGCTTTACATTAAACATCCAGAAAAGGCAAATCCGTGGAGAAAGCACATACATTAGTGGTCAGCTATGACTAGAGCGACTGCTGATGGGCATGGAGTTTCTTTTTAGAGTTACAAAGATGTTCTTGAATTCGACAGTGGTGATGAAGACACAACTTGGTGAATATACTAAAACACAGTGGACTGTACATTTTAAATGGCTGAAATTCACAGTATATGTGTAATATCTCAATTTTAAAAATGGATTTTAAAACCTACTGTTTTGTATAGAGGTTGTTCATGTGACTTGTCATTTCTGCCCAGAGCCATGAGATGCAATCATGCGGACTTAGTGGGCTTGTACTCTCTATCTGGCCCCGGGATCAGAATTGGCCCCTCTGTTCCTGAGACCATGAGGGGTTAATGGGCCTCACATTCCTCCTTGAGCTCTCTGGGATGGGTCAGGGAGGGAAGAGGAATATACAAATGCCCAGGCTCTTTGTGAGATACTATAAAAGAAACAGAGAAAAAATAGCTCGCTCAGGACCGCACATAAGCAAACTTAATAACTAGCCACAAGTCATACATGGATAGTGCATCTATTGCCCTGACAGGAATAGCTAATTGGAAGTCTCACCTGAGGGGAGGACGCTGTGCCCAGGACCCTCTGTTGGGACTCCAGCCGGGCTGCTTACCATGTGGCTTCCCCAGCCAGAAGGGTGCATGCTGTGTGTACCTGATTTGATGTATTCGACCTTCTTTGTTCTTCCCTATACTTCTCTATATATGTTCACTGTAATTGTTCAGTTCTTCATGTGCACTTTCCTTTGTAATTAATGAAGTCTTCCTCCATGAAACTAAAAGCGAGGCTATCATGAATTCTTATTATTTAGAACACCCACATATATCCTAATCCATTAAACTGCAGATGTAGAAAGTGCCGTAAATAGTATCCAACACTCATTTTTAAAGTACTTTAATGACTAATCTTAGTGATGTGTGTGTGAGTACAGGAGTGCTGACTACACAGGCCCTACCGCTGGCCCTCCACCTTGGCCCCTCCCCCCGGGGCACACAGGCGGCACCACTTTACATAACCAGTGGAGACGATGCGCAGAGCCCAATTGAGATCCCTAGCATGGATCCTCTGGTACACAGATGATGTCACTTTAGGTAACCACTCTGTGACCACACCACCATGTCCCTTGTTCTATTAGCTTTGAGGTCTGAGCTGGGTGGAGAATGGGAGTGTGGTACCCTGGATCCTCCATCCACCGGCTGGCCCAATACCCTGTCAAGCAGCAACCCTGAACAAAACTCTGTGTAAGTGGTATGGGGTAGCTCGCTTTGAGTTTCAGTATTAAAGTGACTTCTCAATCTGCAGGATACATTACTAACCCTCCTCCACCTTCTAACAGGGAAATACTAACATTTATGAAGTGCCTACTGTATTCCGAGCTCCATTAAGCACTGTGTTAGATAATTTACCTTTTTCTAGTTCTTTGAAATGTAAAGTTAGGTTATTGATTTGAAATCCTTCTTGTTTTTTTTTTAATCTATTATTTATTTGAAAGAGAGATATCTTGATCAGGGGTATGTAGGGAGTGGGCGGGGGGGGAGGGAGGAGACAGAGAGAGAGGGAGAGAGAACCCCAAGCAGGCCACATGCTGTCAGCCTGACGCAGGCCTCAATCCCACAAACTAGGAGTTCATGACCTGAGCTGAAATCAAGAGTTGGATGCTTAATGGACTGAGCCACTCAGGTGCTCCCTTTCTTTTTAATGTAGGCATTTACAACTCTAAACTTTCCTCTGATCACTGCTTTAACTGCATCTCATAAGTTCTGATATGTTGTTTTCATTTCCATTTACCTCAAATTATTTTCTAAAATCATTTTTATTTCTTCACCCATTTGTTGTATAAGAGTGTGCTGTTCAATTTCCACATATTTGAATTTTCCACGTTTCCTTTTTTGTTTTTTCTCTCTGGCTTCATTGTATCAGAGGTCAGAGTTCTCTGATGTCAATCGTTTGAAACTACTTTTGTGACCTAATATAAGGTCTACCCTGGAGAACAGAGGTTCCATAGAAATAGGAATAGGTTCTGGGGCACCTGGGTGGCTCAGTCAGTTAAGTGCCCAACTTCAGCTCAGGTCACGATCTCAAAGTTCTTGGGTTTGAGCCAAGAACTCAGACTCTGTGCTAACAGCTTGGAGATTGAAGCCTGCTTCAATTCTGTGTCTCCCTCTTTCTCTGCCCCTCCCCATTCTGTCTCTCTCTCTTAAAAATAAATATTAAAAAAAAAAAGGTTCCATGTGCACTTGAGAAGAATACATATCCTACTGCTGTTGGGTGGATTGTTCTCTATATCTCCAGTAAGTCTATCTGCTTGATAGTGTTCAAGTCTTCTATCTACTTATTGACCTGCCGTGTAACTGCCCTATCACTGAAAGTATGGTACTGACGTGTCCAACTGGTGTTGAGGATGATGGGGAATGACACCATGACAATCTTCACATACCTCAGTAGCTGTGAGAAGGATGGACTTATTTTCTGTTATTACAAAGATGAGTATGCTACAGGAAATCAAAAGAAAGCCAGAGTAGCTATACTTATATCAGACAAACTGGACTTTAAATTAAAGACAATAACAAGAGATGAAGAAGGGCACTACATAATAATTACAAGGTCCATCCACCAGGAAGAAATAACTATCATAAATGTCTATGCACCAAATATGGGAGCACCTAAATATCTAAAACAATCACAAACAGAAACAACCTTATAGATAAGAATGTGCTAATAGCAGGGGACTTTAATACTCCGTTTACAGCAATGGATAGGTCAACCAGACAGAAAATCACTAAAGAAATAATGGACTTGAAAGACACATTGGACCTGATGGATCTGACGGATATATTTAGAATTTTACATCCTGAGGCCAGGGAATTTACTTTCTTCTCAAGTGCACATGGCACATTCTCCAAGATAGATCACATACTGGGACATAAAGCAGCCCTCAATAAATATAAAAGAATAGAGATCATACCATGCACACTGTCAGATCACAATGCTTTGAAACTTGAAATCAATTACAGGAAGAAGTCTGGAAGACCTCCATAAACATGGAGGTTAAAAAACACCCTACTAAAGAATGAATGGGCCAATCAGGCAATTAGAGATGAAATTAAAAAATAAATGGAAACAAATGAAAATGAAAACACAACAATCCAAAATCTATGGGATGCAGCAAAGGCAGTCCTAAGAGGAAAGTACATTACTCTCCAGGCCTATTTCAAGAGATTAGAAAAAGCGCAAGTCCAAAATCTAACAGCTCACCTAAAGGAACTAGAGGCAGAGCAACAAGAACGCCCTAAACCCATTAGAAGAGAAATAGTAAAAATTAGAGCAGAAATAAACAACATAGACAAAAGAAACGATTGAACAGATCAATGAAACCAAGAGTTGGTTTTTTGAAAAAATAAACAAAATTGACAAACCTCTAGCCAGACTTACCAAAAAGAAAAGAGAAAGCACCCAAACAGACAAAATCATGAATGAAAATGGACTGATTACAACCAACCCCTCAGAAATACAAGCAATTATCAGGGAATACTATGAAAAATTATATGCCAACAAATTGGACAACTTAGAAGAAATGGACAAATTCCTAAACACACACTCACTACCAAAATTCACATGGGAAGAAATAGAAAACCTGAACAGACCCATAACAAGTGAAGAAATCGAATCAGTGATCAAAAATCTCCCAACAAATAAGAGCCCTGGACCTGATGTCTTCCCTGGGGAATTCTACCAGACATTTAAAACAGAATTAATCCCAATTCTTCTCAACTATTCCAAAAAATAGAAATCGAAGGAAAACTCCCGGACTCATTTTATGAAGCCAGCATCACTCTGATTCCCAAGCCAGACAGAGATCCAGCAAACAAAGAGAACTACAGTCCAATATCCTTGATGAATATGGATGCAAAAATCCTCAACAAGATACTTGCAAGTCGAATCCAGCAGCACATAAAAAGAATCATCCACCAAGATCAAGTGGGATTCATTCCTGGATTGCAGGGCTGGTTCAACATTTGCAAATCAATCAATGTGATACATCACATCAATAAAAGAAAAGATAAAAACCATATGATCTTGTCAATAGATGCAGAAAAAGCATCTGATAAAATACAGCATCCCTTCTTAATAAAGACTCTAGAGAAAGTCGGGATAGAAGGAACCTACTTAAACATCATCAAAGCCATCTATGAGAAGCCTTCAGCTAACATCATCCTCAACGGGGAAAACTCAGAGCTTTCCCCCTGAGATCAGGAACACGACAGGGATGCCCACTCTCACCACTGCTGTTTAACATAGTGCTGGAAGTCCTAGCATCAGCCATCAGACACCAAAAGGAAATCAAAGGCATCAGAATTGGCAAAGAGGAAGTCAAACTCTCACTCTTCGCAGATGACATGATAACTCTACATAGAAAACCCGACAGACTCCACCAGAAGCCTACTAGAACTGATCCAGGAATTCAGCCAGGTTGCAGGATACGTACAGAAAAATCAACGTACAGAAATAGGTTGCATTTTTATACACCAACAATGAAGCAACAGAAAGAGAAATCAAGAAACTGCTCCCATTCACAATTGCACAAAAAACCATACAATACCTAGGAATAAACCTAACTAAGGATACAAGAGATCTGTATGATGAAAACTATAGAAAACTTATGAAGGAAATTGAAGAAGACACAAAGAAATGGAAAAACATTCCATGCTCATGGATAGGAAGAATAAATATAGTTAAGATGTCATTACTACCTAAAGCACTCTACACATTCAATGTAATTCCAATCAAAATTGCACCAGCATACTTCTCAAAACTAGAACAAACTATCCTAAAATTTGTATGGAACCACAAAAGACCCCGAATAGCCAAAGTAATACTGAAAAATAAAACCAAAACGAGAGGTATCACCATCCCAGATTTTAACCTCTACTACAAAGCTGTCATCATCAAGACAGTATGGTATTGGCACAAAAACAGACACATAGACCAATGGAACAGAATTGAGAACTCAGAAGTGGACCCAAAAGTATACAGCCAACTAATCTTTGACAAAGCAGGAAAGACTATCCAATGGAAAAAAGACAGCCTTTTTAACAGATGGTGTTGGGAGAACTGGACAGCAACATGCAGAAGAATGAAACTAGATCATTTTCTCACACCATGCACAAAAATAAACTCAAAATGGATAAAGGACCTGAACGTGAGACAGGAAACTATCAATATCCTAGAGAAGAAAGCAGGAAACAACCTCCTTGACCTCCACCGCAGCAACTTCTTACTTGACACATCCTCAAAAGCAAGGGAATCAAGAGCAAAAATAAACGATTGGGACCTCATCAAGATTAAAAGCTTCTGCACAGCAAAGGAAACAACCCACAAAACTAATAGGCAACGAACGGAATGGGAAAAGATAGCTGCAAATGACATATCAGATAAAGGGTTAATATCCAAAATTTATAAGGAACTCACCAAACTCCACACCCGAAAAACAAACAACTCAGTGAATAAATGCGCAGAAGATATGAACAGGCACTTTTCCAAAGAGGACATCCAGATGGCCAACAGACACATGAAACGATGCTCAGCATCCCTCCTCATCAGGGAAATACAAATCAAAACCACACTGAGATACCACCTCACGCTGGTCAGAGTGGCTAAAATGAGCAAATCAGAGAACTCTAGATGCTGGCGAGGATGTGGAGAAACGGGCACCCTCCTACACTGTTGGTGGGAATGTAAACTGGTACAGCCCCTCTGGAAAACAGTGTGGCGGTTCCTCAGGAAACTAACAATAGAACTCCCCTATGACCCAGCAATAGCACTGCTAGGAATTTACCCAAGGGATACAGAAATGTTGAGGCATAGGAGCACATGTACCCCAATGTTCATAGCAGCACTCTCCACAATAGCTAAAACCTGGAAAGAGCCTAAGTGTCCATCAACAGATGAATGGATCAAGAAGATGTGGTTTATCTATACCATGGAATACTACATGGCAATGAGAAAGGATGAAATCTGGCCATGTGTAGCAACATGGATGGACCTTGAGGGTGTTATGCTGAGCAAAACAAGTCAGGCAGAGAAGGACAAATACCATATGTTTGCACGTATAGGAGGATTAGGAGGAACTTGACGGAGTAACAAGGAGGAGAAGAAGGGGGGAAATGGTGGGGGAAAGGGAGAGAAGCAAACCATGAGTGACTCTTCAATGCTGAGAAACAAACTGAGGACTGAGGGATGTGGGGGGGGGGGGAGATGGGCATGGAGGAGGGCACTTGTGGGGATGAGCACTGGGTGTTATATGGAAACCAATTTGACAATAAATTATTTGTAAAGAAATATTTTAAAAAGTAAAAAAAAAAAAAAGATGAGTAAATCAAAATTATAAACTTTCAACTCTGCATAGGAAAGAACTGTCTGGCAATTAGAATAGCCCATGCTAGAATATTTTACTCTTTCAAACAGTGATGTTCTGTCCACAGTACTCCTGTGGGTCACAGAACCAGGAATGCTGAAGAAAAAAAAATCCCTTCTTTCAGTGGGAGGTTTGAATAGAAAACCACTAAGAACCAAGTTTAATTTACTGAGTCTATCATCCAGGTTCTGCCATGTACTTCTTTGTTACCGTGGGTATATTATTTAATTTTTCTATGCCATGATTCCTCTTTTATAAAATGGGATAATGGAACCTGCCACAAGGGATGCTGTGAGTTAAATGAATTCACATACATAAAAAGGTAGAACAGTCTAGGCAATAGAGAGTGCTCAACAAATAACAGTTCTAACTACGGCTGTGAAATCTCCAACTATTATTGTAAAACTGCTTCCTTTCATTCTGTCAGTTTGCCGCACATTATTTTGGGGCTCTGTTGTTTGGTGCATATATGCTTATAATTATTATAATTATAATCCAGTCGGTTCTTGAGGAACTGACCACTTTCAAAATATAATGATCACCTTTATTTTTTATTCATAAGTATACTTTGCATGATGTCAGTACTATTTGTATAGAAAGTCTTTTCCCATCTTTTTACTTTTGGCCTATCTGTCTTTGGTCTAACAAGAGTCTCTTGTAGATAGCGCATAATTGGATCATAGGTTTTTGGATTTTAAATCCATTCTGCCAGCCTGTATTTACTTGGAATCCTTAATACTTTAACATTTCAGGTGATTACTATTAAGGAAGGACTTATTTTTGCCATTTTGCTGTTTCTGCATTCTGAAGCAAATCATTAGATATAAATGTGAATTACGTCAAGATGACTGGTAGTGATGTTCAAATCTCGTATATCCTTACTGATTTTTCTTGATCCACAAATCTATCAGTGAGTAAGGGAGAGGTGTTGCTATTTAAAACTATGATTGTAGATTTGTTTCTTTCCCCCTTTGGTTCTGTTGAGTTTTGCTTCACATATTTTGAAGCTTTGTTATGTGCATATATATTTAAGATTATTATGTATTTTTAATGAATTAACCCTTACAGCATTATAGCATTATGAAATGTCCTTCTTTCTTTCTAGAAATTATCTTTGTCCCAAAATCTACTTTGACTGATATTAATATAGCAAGACTAGCTTTCTTCTGATTTTTGCATCTTTTTCATCCTTTTACTTGCAATCTGTGCCTTTATATGTGTGTGTGTGTGTGTGTGTGTGTGTGTGTGTGTGTATTTGTACTTTCAATCTTAGTGTCCATTTTATTTTTAAAAACATTTTTGAGTATAACTAACATGCAATGTGACAATAGTTTAAGGTATACAACAAAGCGATTCAACTTCTCTATATGCTAGGCTTTGATCTTCACAACGGTAGCTACCATCTGTCACCATACAATGCTATTACAACACGACATACATTACAACAATATGACTCTATTCCCTCTGCTGTGTTGTTGTGGCCATTTTAGTATGTAACATTTCTGGATATACAATAAAACCTTTTAGATTATTGCTATACTTAGATTTAAAATTTCATATTTGTTGTGAAAGATGTGTTACATAGCTCTTTAAAGCAACCAAACAATATTTCTCAGTGTTTGATTTATCTACTTCTTTAGTATTTTTCATGTTTTTATTATTAAAATTTTTTTTTTGATTCAGTACACTCAATACTCAATATGGGACTCAAACTCACAACCCCAAGATCATGAGCCACATGTTCTACCAACTGAGCCAGCCAGGTGCCCTTTTTCCATTTTTTAATTAAGTTTTTAAATTTAAATCCAGTATAGTTAACACATGATGTTGTATTAGTTTCAGGTGTACAATAAAGCACTTCAACAACTCTATATATCATTACTCATAAGTGTACTCTTAATCCCCTTCCCCCATTTCACCCATCCCCCCACTCGCTTTCCTTCTGATATGCCTTGTTTTAAATTAGTACCCTCAGAGGGCACTTGTGGGGATGAGCACTGGGTGTTATATGGAAACCAATTTGACAATAAACTATTTGTAAAAATAATAATAATAATAATAAATAAATTAGTACCCCCAGTTAAAGTTATTACTTTTTTCAACATGAACTTTTTTTTACTTGATGCATACATATTTTATATATACTGATACATACATATATGGCATTCCATCCTAAAAAAAAAAATAAAAGAATACAACACATTTTCAAATACACACAAAAAAATCGCCTGGTTAAATCACATAAAAAGGGACATAACAAGTATTACAAATTCAAGATGACTGAAATCATACCAAGTATATTCTCCTACAACAACGGTACGATAGTTCAACAATAAAACAAAGCTGGAAAATCTACAGTGTAAATATTAAATATGTAAATATCAAGCAACACACTACTGCACAAGCAATGGGCCAAAGAAGAAATCAAATGGCAAGGGGCACCAAACTGGTTCAGTGAGTAGAGCACACGACTCTTGATCTCAGGGTCTTGAGTTTAGGTCCCACATTGGGCATACAGCTTACCTGGAAATAAAATGGCAAATCATGGTATGTCTCAAAACAATACAAAACACAATATTCCAAAACCCATGGGATGCAACAAAAGCAGATGTTAGAGTAAAACTTATGCCATAAATCCTTGTATTAAGAAAAAAGTTCAGGGACATCTGGGTGGCTCAGTCAATTGAGTGTCTGACTTGAGCTCAGGTCATGATCTTACGGTTCATGAGTTCAAGCCCCACATTAAGCTCGCTGCTCTCAACCTGTCAGCACAGAGCCCACTTCGTATCCCCTGTCCCCCTCACTCTGCCTCTCCCCTACTTGTGTTCTCCCAAAAATAAATATTAAAAAAGAAAAGAAAAAAGTTCAAATAAACAATTTAACAGTACACCACAAGGACATAGAAAAAGAAGAAACTTAGCTGAAATTTAGTAGAGGATGAAAAATCAGAAATGAACAAAATAGAGACCAGAATAAACAATAACATAATATTAAAAGTAATGATTAGTTTTTCCAAAAAAATAATTGGCACTGCTTTAACTACATTAACTAAGGGAGGAAAGTTTAGTAGTCATGAACCAAAATGAGAAGGGGAAGAAAAAACAATACAACAGATAACCTTAGAAATACAAATTATGAAAATGGATTACTACAAAAAATTATATACTAACAAATAACTTAGGGGGAAAAACAGATAATTCCCAAAAACACACAAACTACAATGATTCCATCATGATCTTGAATACATAGGAAATCTTGTTAGACCAGTAACAAAAATGAAAGTTGAATTAGGAAACAAAAATCTGCCAGCACGGAAAAGGCCAAGACCACACAGCTTCATTGGAGAAGTCTACCTAACATTTAAAAAAATAATTAATGATAATCTTTATCAAAACCTTACAAATAATGGAATGGAAGGAAAACATGCAAAATCATTCCATGTAGCCAGTACCTCCCTGACACCAAAGCAGGATTAAAACAATACAAGAATTAAAAAGTCTAGTTTGTCTGATATAAGTATTGCTACTACAACTTTCTTTTGACATTTGTGTGATAAATGGTTTTCCACCCCCTCATTTTCAATCTGCAAGTGTCTTTAGGCCTAAAATGAGTCTCCTGCAGGCATCATATAGATGGGTCTTGTGGTTGTTTTTTTTTTTAAATATCCATTGTGTCTTTTTATTGGAGCATTTAGTCCATTTATATTCAAAGTAATTACTGGCAGATATGTATTTATTGTCATTTTATTACTTGTTGCTGTTTCTGGAGATTTTCTCTGATCTTTTCTTGTCTTTGTCACTTTTGGTCTCTCCTTTGCACTCAGAGAGAATCCTTTAATATTTCTTACAGGGCTGGTTTGTGGTCATGAGTTCCTTTAGTTGCTGTTTGAGAAACTCTATATCCCCTTCTATTCTGAAAAACAGACTTGCTAGATATTATTGGCTGCAGATTTTTCCCATTCAGCACTTTGAATGTACTAAATGCCACTTCCTTCTGGCTTGCCAAGTTTCTGTTGAGAAATCTCTAGCTAGCCTTATGGGTTTTCCCTTATAAGGACTTCTTTTGCCTTGATGACTTTACAATTTTTCTTGATCACTAAAATTTGCAAATTTAATTACTGTAAGTCTGGTGTTGGCCTGCTTTTGTTGACTTTGTTGGGAGTCCTCAGAGACGCCTGGATCTGGCTGGCTGTTTCCTCTTCCAGATCACAGAGGTTTTCTGCTATTATTTCTTTTTAATTTTTTTTTAATGTTTTATTTATTTCTAGGAGAGAGAGAGAGAGCGTGAGCAGGGGAGGGTCAGAGAGAGAGGGAGTCACAGACTCTGAAACAGCCTCCAGGCTCTGAGCTGGCAGTCAGCACAGAGCCCGACGCGGGGCTCGAACCCATGAACCGCGAGATCATGACCTGAGTGAAAGTCGGACGCTTAACCGATTAAGCCACCCACACGCCCCTCTGCTATTATTTATTGAAATAATTCTTCCCCTTTCTCTCTCTTCTTCTGGGACTCCTGTAACATGAATGTTATTACTTTGATGATTCACAGAGTTCCCTGAAGTCTGTTCTCATGTTCCATAAGTTTCTTTTTTGGTCTGCTTCATCATTTTCCATTATTTTGTCTTCTATATCACTAATTCATTCCTCTGCTTCTTCCAGTCTGCTCTTGATTGCCTCAAGCCTTTTCCAATCTTGTTATTTCACTCTTCATCTGATTCTCTAATTCTTTTATCTCTGAGGTAAGGGTCCCCCTGATGTCTAGTATCTTCTTAGCCCAGTGAGTATCCTTATGACTGTTGCTTTAAATTCTCCATCAGGCATGTTACTTATATCTGTTTCCTTAGATCTCTCCATGGCCATCTTGTTCTTTTCATTTGGGATAAATTCCTCCATCCTGGTATTTTCTAAGTCTCTGCCTTCTGTGTGTTAGAAAGGCCAGTTACACTGCTCCTGAAAGTAATGGCTTTATGAAGAAGAGGTCATGGAGTGCCCAGGGCCTGGGGCTTCAGGGAATGTCTCAGGTGTGTGCACATGCACTTGCTGTGTGTTTTGGCTGCTATTATCCTTCAGGCCAGTCATCTGCAGAGGCTCTCCTTGCCTGCTGTGGGCAGTGTTGGGTCTCTGGCCTCAACATGGCAAGTTTAACTAAATGTGCTCTGGTCTGCTTGTTAAATGAGACCTGATGCTACTTCCACTAGAACTGAGGCCTTGAAGAACCTTCTGGTTGGGAGATGTGGTTTGTTCTGGTCTTCTGGGAGAGGACCCTGCCACACTGGGACTGAGGCAAGTTTGACTAAGAAGGGCAGTCCTGCCACAGTGCTGGAGGAGCTGGGGCTTGGGGTAAGCAAGTCAGTCAGCCAGTGTTGGCATGGCTTTGCCTTCTACCAGTGGCTCTGTGTGTATGCTCTGTTTATGAGGGATGGGGGAGGGAAATGGCACCAGCCAGCTCCCCTGTTCCTGAAGAGGCATCTCTGTGAATGCTGTCTCCCAGAGACACTCTCCAAGACAAGTGAATAATCTCCCCACTGTGTGACCCAAGTGTTCTTCAGATTGCTCTTCCCACACTGTCTGTCCCCAGTTGTTTGGCTGCCTTCTCTCCAGGAGCTGGGCAGTGCCCTCCCCAGCTCTATCCCAGCCAAGGCCACTGAACTTTCAAACTCCAAGCTTTAGGCCCTGCTGTTTGCAATAATTCACTCAATTCAGCCCCTCTCATTTTCCAAACCAACGGCTTTGGGGAACTGTTTTCTGTGTGTGTTCTCTCTCCTGTCCTTCTCCATGACCACTGCCCCCCCTCCTCTGCAGCACTGGTGATCCATTTCACCCTTAAACCATGTCTCTGCACCTCCTACCTCCTTCAAAGTGGTCTCCTCTTTCCCTTTAGTTGTAGAGTTTGTTCTGTCAGTCTTCAGGCCAATTTCTGACGGTATTTAGAATGATTTTATAGTTATCTAGTTGTGTTCATGGGGCAAGAAAAGCCTAGGGTCCTCCTACTCCACCACCATCTTTGATCCTCCTCACTAATATTTTTGTTAAGAGTCACAGCACTCCATTAAAAAAAAAAAAAAACTCTTAAACAGATATTAGTTTCAGGTGTAAAACAGTGATTCGACAATTATGTGTATTACAAAAGCTCACCTCAATAAGCGTGGTTATCACTTACGGTTAATTATATATGCATATATATGTACACACATATATATTTTTGCACACATACACATATCACATCTTGTTTTACTTTGTTTTTAATTCCAGTATAGTTTATTATATTATATTAGTTTCAGGTGTACAATTAGTGATTCAATAATTGTATACATTACTCAGTGCTCACCATAAGTATATTCTTTAATCCCCATTACCTACTTCACCCCTCCCCCTATGTCTCCTCTGGTAACCATCAATTTGCTCTCTGTAGTTAAGAGTCTTTTTCTTGGTTTGTCTCCTTTTTTTCTTTGTTCATTTGTTTTGTTTCTCAAATTCTACATATGACTGAAATCATATGGTATTTGTCTTTCTCTGACTTATTTACCTTAATATTATACTCTCTAGCTCCATCCATGTTGTTGCAAATGGCAAGATTTCATTCTTTTTAATGGCTGAATGATATTCCATTATGCGATATATCTATATTTGTATCTCTCACCGTTTTTATCCTTTAATCCACTGATGAACACTTGGTGTCCCTTTATATTTAAAGTGTTTCTCATAGGGGTGCCTGGGTGGCTCAATTGGTTGAGCATCCAACTCTTGATTTTGGCTCAGGTCATGATCTCACAGTCATGAGCTTGAGCTCTATGTTGGGCTCCTCACTATCAGCCTGGAGCCTTCTTGGGATTTTCTCTGTCCCCCTCTCTGCCCCTCCCCTGCTCATGCTCACTCATTCAAAATAAATAAACTTAAAAAAATAAAGTGCTTCTTATAGACAGCACATAGTTCAGCCATGCTATTTTATCCAGTTTGACAATTGCTAACTTTTAATGGAGTGTATGGCCTACTTATGTTTAATGTACTTCTTGATTTGATTCATTTTGTCTACCATCTTGGTATTTATCTTCCATTTGTCTTGTTCTTTGTTCTTGCTTTCCTACTTTTTGAAAAAGCAGTATCATTCAATTTCCTTAGTGTGTGGCTTTAGCTGTGGCTAATAGCTATGTGTTTTTATCTTTAATGTTTGCTCTAGTGATTATCACAAACTTAATTTCCTCATATCTGTTTTGCATTTATAGTTACATATATTACTTTTTATATTAAGTATCCAATAATACAATGCTATTATTTTTGTTTTATGCAGCCATAATCTTTTGATTTTATGTTTTAGTAATTTAATCTCATATTTACCTTCCTAGTATAATTCACTCCTTCCTTCAGATCTAAGCTTCTTTTACTATCACTTCCCTTCAGCACTGAAATACTTCTCTTATGTTTTTTTATTTTATAAGTCTGCTATAGACAAATTGTCTTTGTTTTTGTCTTCCAGAAAATATCTTTATTTTTATTGCATTTTTTAAGACATTTTCCTGAATACAGAATTCCAAGTGAGCGTGTCTACCTTAAAAAAAAAAAAAAACACACTTTAAAAAGTTATACCATTGTCCCCTGGTCTGCATTGTTTCCGAAAAGATGTCAGCTATCAATTCATATTATTGTTTCCATTTATGTATTATTTTTTTCTATCTCCTTTATAAAAATCTCTGATTTTTAGCAATTTGACTATGACTTGCCTAAGTTTAGACTTCTCTGTGTATTATCTTGCTTGGGGTTTGCCAACTATGTCCCATTTACTATTATGACTATCAAATGAATACTTAACTTCTGATATATTTTTCATTTTGGTTCTTTTTATAGTTTTCCATTTTCCTGCTAATATCTTCTGTTCATTCATGTTCAACATCTGGACCATCACTAACTTTGTTTCTCTTATCTCTTCTCCTGATATTTTATTTCTTTGCCTGTCTTATGTTATTTCATGTCATATATGGTATGTAGAAAACAGTAATTTACAAAGTTCAATGAAACTAAGAGCGCTTTCTTTGATTTTAAAAATTATTTTTAATGTTTATTAATTTTTGAGAGAGATAGAACATGAGCAAGGGAGGGGCAGAGACAGGAAGACACAGAATCCCAAGCAGGCTCCAGGCTCTGAGCTGTCAGCATGGAGCCTGATGCAGGGCTCAACCCATGAACCATGAGATCATGACCTGAAGCTGGATGCTTCACCGATTGAGCCACCCAGGTGCCCAAGAGCTGTTACCTCAAAAAGATAAATTAACCTCCAACCAAGCTCATCATCAGGAAAAAAGAGATGCAAATAAAAACAGAAATGAAAGAGGTATTACAATGATTACCACAGAAATACCAAGAAATATGAGACTATTAAAAGCTGTATGTCAACAAATTGGACAACCTAAAAGAAATGATAAATTCCTGGAAATATACAACCTACCAAGACTGAATCACGAAGATACAGAAAATCTGAACCAACTCCTTACTAGTAAGAAGATTAAATCAGTAGTCAAATAATTCCCAACAAACAAAAATCCCAGATCGGATGACTTCATTGGTGAATTCTATCAAAAATTTTAATAATATCAATCCTTCTCAAGTTCTGCCAAAAAACAAAAGAGAGAACAATTCCAAGCTCATTCTACAAAATCAGTATTACCCTGATACAAAAGCCAGACAAGGATGCCACCAGAATACAGATGCAAAAATCCCCAACAAACTGAATTCACCAATACATTAAAAGGATCACAGACCACGATCAAGTGGGATTTCAGGGATGCAACACCCACAAATCAATCAATATGATAAACCACATTACAAAAATGAAGGATAATTATCCTATGATCATCTAAAAAGGTGCAGAAAAGATACTTGGAAAAATCTAACATCCATTTATGATAAAAGCTCTCCAAAGAGCGGGTGTAGAAGAAATGTACCTCAAGCTAGTGAAGGCCGTCTATGACCAGCCCACAGCCAGCATCAGTCTCAACAGTGAAAAACTGAAAGCTTTTCCTCAAAGATGAGAAACAAGACAAAGATGCCCACTCTCACCACTTTTATTCAACACTACTGGACGTCCTAGCCAGAGTGATTAAGCATGAAAAAGAAATAAAAAGAATCCAAATTGGAAAGGAAGAAGCAAAACTCACTATTTGCAGATGACATGATATTATATACAGAAAACCCTAAAGACTTGACCAAAAGCCTGTTAGAACTAATAAACTCGGTAAAGTTTCAGGATATAAAATATATGGAAAGCTGCTGTGTTTCTATGTACTAATAATAAACTATGAGGGGAAATTAAGAAAACAACCCCATTTGCCATTCCAAATGCTTGAGAAGATGGCACAATGGGGGAAGCTGAGCTTCGTCCTCCGGCTGCACATGATGGCAACAGCCGCATGGAACTGAGCTCACTGTGGAAGTGATGCTGGCAGAACAGATCTCGCACCGCTAAGGGCCTCGGGAGGCCACACAGCGCAGGGTGGGCGGGGCAAAGCACGGGCAAGAATCTAAACCCGGAACGGCGACCCGGGCTCAGGGCACAGGCGTGGAGGGGTGAGGGGACCGAGCACCGCGCTGGGCACTCCCTACCCTGTGGGTCCACACCAGGAAGATAAGCCCCCCACGGTCCGGTCCGGCTTTGAGGATCAGCAGGGCTTACCTCTGGGGGAGCCGGAGGTTATCAGAAACCAGGAAGCAGCAATTTGAAAGGTGCCTGGGTTACACATGGAGGGGACTCACCCTGATCTTAGGAAGTGAAGGAGCAGGGACCTGTAAGCGCTTTCTAGGGGAACAGAAGTGCCGGCGCTGTCATTTCTCTTGCCATCTTTCGTCTAACCGGCCTCATGCTGTGGGAGCCAGTTCTTACGACCTCCATCTACCTTCCGAGTGCCATCTGCCCGGCCCTGCACTTCCCCTGTGGACCTGCCCTAACAGATGTCCCTCCGAAGCAGCCCCCACCCTACTACACACAGGAGGCGAGCCGGGCCAGGATCCGACCTCCTCCAGAGTGACTCCCACCTTGGGGAGAAGGGGAAGCTCGCCTTACTCACCAGCACAACCAGAGCAGTTACAGCCGGCCGATCGACCAGCCCTGTCCACCAGCATGCCCGCAGCAGTGGGCGCTCGGCCACAGCTGGGGGGCACATGCAGTCCACACAGAAGACACCCCTGGAGTGCCTGGGTCTGGTGACCTGGAGAGACTGTGCCACTGGGCGCCACAGAACGCCTTCCACGTGAAGTCGCCACTTTCAACACCAGGAGACCTAGCTGACCTATCCAACACATAGAAACACCGAGTCGGGCAGAGTGAGGAGACAGAGGAATATGGACCAAACAAAAGAACAAGATAAAACGCCAGAAGAATTGCCAAATGAATGGAGATGAGCAATTTACCTGATAAAGAGTTCAAAGTAATGCTCATAAAGATACTCACTGGATTAGAGAAGAGACGAACTCAGTGAGGATTTCAACAAAGAAACAGAAAACATAAAAAGAACCAGTCAGAACTGAAATATACAATAATTGAAATGAAAAATACAAGCAGATTGGAGGATACAGACATGATCAGCAATCTAAAACACAGGGTGATGGGAAGTAACCAAGCTGAACAGTAAAAAGAAAAAGAATTTTCAAAAATGAGGATGGTTTAAGGGACCTCTGGGAAGAGACAGAAATAAGAACAGCAAATTTATTTGAAGAAACAAGAGCTTAAAACTTCCCTAACCTGTGGAAGGAAAACACTACCCCGGCTGAGGAACCACAGAGCACCAAAAAGACTGACCTGATAGCCACAATGAGACGCAAAATAATTAAAATGGCAAAAACTAAAGTTAATTGTCACAGCAGCAAAAGAAAAGTAAACAGTTAAGGTCAAGGGAAAGCCCATAAAGCTGTCAGCTGATGTGTCAGCAGAAACTGCTGGCCAGGATGCAGTCGACGTGCTGAAAGGTTATCATTCAGAACTGAGGAGAGAGAAAAATTTTTCCAGAAACACAAAAAGCTAAAGTAAGTTATCACCACCGATCCAACCTTACAAGAAATGGAAAAGCCCCATTTACAAGGGGCTTCTTTAAGTGGGAAAGAAAAAGCCATAACCAGAGGAAGACAATTATGAAAGGAAAAACTTCTGGTAAAAGCAAACTTACAGTAAAGGTAGTAGATCAATCAGGTATAAAGCTAATATGAAGATTAAATGACAGAAGTAGCAAAATCAATTATATTTAAGAGATCTACAAAATAAACAGGTGTAAAATATGACATCATATACATAAAGTACATTATGTTTTCATGTGGAGGGAGGGTCAGTACTGCAGTGCTTTTAGAATGTGTTCAAACTTAACTAAATGAAGCCTGCTGATATATACGGGATGCCATATATGAACCGGGTGGTAAATGCAAACCAAAACCTCTACTACACAAAAAATAAAGGAATCCAGGCATACGGGAGTCACGACGGTGGAGAAGGAGGGGACCCGGGATTTCCCTTGTCCCCCAAACACAGCTGTACTGAGGGCACATCACTTGGAGTGCAGGCGCATCTCCAGAGCTGGGGGCAGACGGCTCCGCAGGGCCCAGGTGCGGGTCCGTGGCACTGGGAGATACAGCAGCACCAGCATGGGGAGGGGACCCTGCTGTGGACACACAGAAGGAAGGGAAGAGGGAGGGGGGCTGTCAAAGCGCGGTACTGAGTCACCACAAGAGGACACCGCTCCCGAGCATGGACGGGGGACAAGAAATACGGAGGGTGCCACTCTCTATTTTGCAAACAGCCCTAGGTGCTGAAACTCAGAGGTGTCAGAAGCGCGCAGCTTTCTCCAGACCCTGTGCACTCCTGGGGAGGAGGGAGCCCGCCGTGGGTGCGCCAAGGATCCCAGGGGCGCCCTGGGAGGGAACAGTCCCCTTCCGCAAGCACCCTGGGAAGAGGGTTTACAGGCTCCCCAAGGACGACAGACCCTGCAGGCGCCAGCGGAAGGCCTTTTATCAGCAAGGCTGAGTGGCATTCATTCCACCAGAACAGGGTCTCTGCGGTGCAGGGTCCTTTAAGACTTTGGGTTTTGGATCCCAGCTGAGCGCTAGGCAGGGAGGACCTTGCAGCGGGACAGGCCTTCCCCGTGCACTGCTCTGCGAGCGCTGCCCCAGCACCGGGGCGGAGAGATTGGGGGGCCACCATCTTTCTCCCCATCACCAGAGAGCCACACAGCGGTCCTGGGTGGAGGCGCCCCTCCGTGCCCGGTACCTGCGCCAGGTAACTGCGGACCCACCTGAGCGGGGCTGACCCGGACCAAGACGGCCTCGCTGCCAGACCAGCACGGCCGCGGCCCCAGCACCGACAGACAGCTGTTGTTCTGTTTTTCATTTTGTTTGTCTGTCTGTCTTTTCTTTTTCTTCTACCCTCTTCTTTTTTTCTTTTGGAATCAGTCTCAGTTTCTGATTTGTTTTTGGTGAGTATATATGTGAGTGCATGTAGATCGGTGTATATATACGTTTGTTTGATCAGGCATTTTTATTCTAATCTTTTTACACCTTTTCTCTCTCTTCTTCCTCTGTCTCTGGATTTAACCCCCAAAAGATTTTCCTTTAATCTGTTTGGTCTTTTCTCCCCTTTCGTTCTTCTCTTTTCATGGGATCAGGCTCCCCCTCTCCCCATTTTCCTTTTTTCCAGGATTACTTCAACAAGCAAAACAAAGCACACCTGGTCGAAGGGCCACCACTCCAGCACTATCAGCATGGAGGAGCTCTGCAGAGAACCGGCCAGTGAGACAGAGCAGCCAAAACACCACAGCAGAGAGCACACAACATATACCAGAACCACCTCCTGAAGAGCCGGGCCCTGGACTGTACCTTTAGTTTGGTAGTACTCGTGCAGGACACATAACAAGCTATTAAAACATATAAAAGACAGAAACTTAGCCAAAATGACAAAACAGAAGAATTCTCCCCAAAAAATTCAGGAAGAAATTACAGCCAGAGAATTGCTCAAAACAGATACAAACAACATCTCTTAAGAATTTAGAGTAACAGTCATAAGACTGCTAGCTGGGCTTGAAAAAACCATAGAAGACAGCAGAGAATTTCTTGCTGCAGAGATCAAAGATCTAAGAACTAGTCATAATAAATTAAGAAATGCTCTAAATGCGGGCAGCTTGATGGCTAAATCAGTTAAGTGTCCGACTTCAGCTTAGGTCATGATCTCACCGTACATGAGTTTGAGCCCCATACCTGGCTCTGTGCTAACAGTGCAGAGCCTGCTTGGGATTCTCTCTCTCTCCCTCCCTCTCTGCCCCTCCCCGCCAACAAAAATAAACATTAAAAAAAAGAAGTGCTATAAATGAGATGCAACATCAACTAGATACAGTGACAGCAAGGACGGAAGAAGCAAAGGAAAGAGGAGATGAAATATAAGATAACATTATGGAAAACAAAGAAGCTGAAAAAAAGAGGGAAAGGAAATTACCAGATCATAAGGGGAGAATTGGAGAACTAAGTGATTCCAAGAAATGAAACAAAACCAAGAAAAACAGGTCAACACCACAACATATCATAATGAAACTGGCAAAATACAAAGATAAAAGGAGAATTCTGAAAGCAGCTAGAGACAAACGGGCCTTAACCTACAAGGGTAGACACATAACTTTAGTAGTGGTAGCAGACCTGTCCACTAAAACTTGGCAGACCCGAAGGGAGTGGCAGGAAATATCCAATGTGCAGAACAGGAAAAATATGCAGCCAAGAATCCGTTATCCAGCGAGGCTATCCCTGAGAATGGAAGGAGAGACAATGGCTTTTCCAAGACAAAAACTAAAGGAGTTCATGACCACTAAACCAGTCCCGAAGCAGATCCTCATGGGGCCTCTGTGAGTGGAAAGCAGCAAAGACTACAAAGGACCAGAGACATCACCACAAACACAAAATCTATAGATCACATGATGGTACTAAATCCGTATCTTTCAATAATCACTCTGAATGTAAATGGACTAAATGCTGCAGTCAAAAGACATAGGGTATCAGAACGGATACAAAAACAAGATCTATGTCTATGTTGCCTATAAGAGACTCATTTAAAATTGCTTTTAACGTTTATTCATTTTTGAGAGATAGAGACAGAGCATGATTAGAGGAGGGGCAGAGAAAGAGTGGGAGACACCGAATCTGAAGTGGGATCCAGGTTCCGAGCTGTCAGCAGAGTCCAATGCGGAACTTGGACCCATGGGCCATGCGATCATGATGTAAGCCGAAGTTGGACGCTTAACTGAGCCACCCATGTGCCCCAGGAGAGACACATTTTAGACCTGAGGTCACCTGCAGATTGAAAGTGAAGGGATGGAGAACGCTTCATGCTAATGGATTTCAAAAGAAGGCCAGAGTAGTCATATTTATATCAGATAAACCAGATTTTAAAACAAAGACTGTAACAAGAGATGAAAAAGAGCACTATATCATAATTAAGGGGTCTATCCATTAAGAAGAGCTAACAAGTGTAAATTTATATTGCCCCCAATATGAAAGCACCCAAATACATAATACATAATTAGTCACAAACATAAACTTATTGACAATAATACCATAATTGTAGGTGACTTTAATACTCTGCTTACAGCAATAGACAGATAATCTAGGCAGAAAATCAGTAAGGGAACAATGGCTCTGAATGACACACTGGACCAGATGGACTTAACAGAAATACTCCCAACTGTTCATCATAAAGCAGCAGAATACACATTCTTCTTGAGTGCACATGGAACACTCTCCAAAACAGATCACATACTGGATACTGAGTCACAAAACAGCCCTCAACAGGTACAAAAAGACTGACATCATACCATGCATATTTTCAGATCACGGCTATATGAAATCTGAAATCAACCAGAAGAAAAAACTGGAAAGCCCCCAAATACATGGAGGGTAAAGAACATCCTACTAAAGAATGAATGGGTCAACCAAGAAATTAAAGAAGAAATTTAAAAATACATGGAAGCAAATGAAAATGAAAACACGACAGTCCAAGCCCTTTGGGATGCAGCAAAGGCAGCCCTAAGAGGAAAATACATTACAATCCAGGCCCATCTCAAGAAGCAAGAAAGGTCCCAAAATACACAACCTAACCTTATACCTAAAGGAGCTAGGAAAGCAGGAGCAAAGAAAGCCCAAAGCAGCAGCAGAAGAGAAATAATAAAAAGTAGAGCAGAAATAAATGACATAGGGGCGCCCGGGTGGCTCAGTCAGTTCAGTGTCTGACTTTGGCTCACGTCATGATCTCACGGTTCGTGGGTTCAAGCCCCGCACTGGGCTCTGTGCTGACAGCTAACTCAGAGCCTGGAGCCTGTTTCAGATTCTGTATCTCCCTCTCTCTCTGACCCTCCCCTGCTCATGCTGTCGCTTTCTCTCAGAAATAAATAAAACATTAAAAAAATTTTTTTTTAAATGAAAGAAAAGAGAGAGAGAAAGAGAGCGGACGGAAAGAAAGAAATGATATAGAATATGGGGCGCCTGGGTGGCTTAGTCGGTTAAGCGTCCGACTTTCGCTTAGGTCATGATCTCGCGGTTCGTGGGTTCGAGCCCCGCGTCGGGCTCTGTGCTGACTGCCAGCTCAGAGCCTGGAGCCTGTTTCAGTCTGTGACTCCCTCTCTCTCTGACCCTCCCCTGCTCACGCTCTCTCTTCTCTCCTAGAAATAAATAAAACATTAAAAAAAAAAAAAGAAATGATATAGAATAAAAAAAAAGTAGAACAGATCAATGAATTTAGGAACTGGTTTTTTAAAAGAATAAACAAAATTGATAACCCCCTGGCCAAACTTCTCAAAAAGAAAATCATGAATGAAAGAGGAGAGATCACAACCAACATCACAGAAATGCAAACAGAGAATTATCAGAGAATACTATGAAAAATTATATGTTAACAAACTGGACAATCTGGAAGAACTGGACACATTCCTAGACACCCACACACTACCTAAACTCAAATGGGAATAAACTGAAAACTTGAATAGATCCAGAACTTGCAAAGAAACTGAACTGGTTATCAAAAATCTCCCAACAGATAAGAGTCCTGGGCCAGATGGCTTCCTAGGGGAATTCTACAAGACATTTGTTTTATTTTATTTACTTGTTTTTCTAGTTATCTAAGTTTTATTTTTAAAAATTTTTTCTTTCATAGTTTATTGTCAAGTTGGTTTCTCTACAAAACATTTAAGGCAGAGTTAATACTTATTCTTTTCAAAATGTTCCAAAAATTAGAGACAGAAGGAAGGCTTCCAGACTCATTCTTTGAAGACAGCATTACCTTGATTCCAAAACCAGACAAAGACTCCACTAAAAAAGGTGAATTACAGGCCAAATTCCCAGATAAACATGGATGCAAAAATTCTCAATAAGATACTAGCATATCAAATTCAACAGTACATTAAAAGAATTATTCATCATAATCAAGTGGGATTCATTCCTGGGCTGCAGGGCTCGTTCAATATCCATAAATCAAACAATGTGATACATCACATTAATAGAAAAAAGGATAAGAACCATATGATCGTATCAGTAGATGAAGAAAAAACATTTGACAAAGTATAGCATCCTTTAATACTGACCCTCAAGAAAGTTAGGCTACTTTAGCATCATAAAAGTCATATAATAAAGGTCCACAGCTAACATTATCCTCAAAGGAGAAAAACTGAGAGCTTTCCCCCTGAGATCAGAAACATGACAGGGATGAGCACTCTCACCACTGTTGTTTAACATAGTGTTATAAGTCGTAGCCTCAGCAATCAGACAACAAAACGAAATAAATGGCATCCAAACTGGCAAAGAAGAAGTTAAACTTTCATTCTTCTTAGCTGACATGATACTCTATGTGGAAAACCTGACAGACTCCACAAAAAAACTGCTAGAGCCGATATAGGAATTCAGGAAAGTCACAGGATATAAAACCAATGCACAGAAATCAGTTGCATTTCTGTACACCAATAATGAAGCAACAGAAAGAGATGTTAGGAGATTGATCCCATTTACAAGTGCACCAAAAACTATAAAATAGTTTATACTATTCATTTACTACAAATAAACCTAACCAATGAGGTAAAAGATCTGTACACTGAAAAGTATAGAAAGCTCATGAAAAAAATTAAAGACGACACATAGAAATGGAAAAACATTACATGCTCATGGATTGGGAGAACAAATATTATGAAAATGTCGATAGTACCCAAAGCAATCTACACATTCAATGTAATCCCTATCTATCAAAATAGCACGAGCATTCTTCACAGAGCTAGAACAAGCAATCCTAAAACTCGTATGGAACCACAAAAGACCCCAAATAGCCAAAGCAATGTTGAAAAAGAAAACCAAAGCTGGAGGCATTACAATCCCAGACTTTAACTTATTACAAAGCTGTAATCATGAATATACAGTATTGGCACAAAAACAGACACACAGACCAGTAGTATGGAATAGAGAACCCAGAAATGGACCCATAAATATATGCCCAACTAATCTTCGACAAAGCAGGAAAGAGTATCCAATGGAAAAAAAAGGAGTCTCTTTAGCAAATGGTGCTGGGAGAACTGGACAGCCACATGTAGAAGAATGAACCTGACCACTTTCTCACCGTAGATAAAAATAAATTCAAAATGGATGAAAGACCTAAATGCGAGACAGGAAACCATCAAAATCCTAAAGGATAAAATGGGCAGCAAACTCTTTTTTTTTTTTTAATTTTTTTTTTTAATTTTTATTTATTTCTAGGAGAGAGAGAGAGACAGCGTGAGCAGGGAGGGTCAGAGAGAGGGAGTCACAGACTGAAACAGGCTCCAGGCTCTGAGCTGGCAGTCAGCACAGAGCCCGACGCGCGGGCTCGAACCCACGAACCGCGAGATCGTGACCTAAGCGAAAGTCGGACGCTTAACCGACTAAGCCACCCAGGCACCCCAAAATGGGCAGCAAACTCTTGACCTTGACTGTAGCAACTTCTTACTTGACATATCTTCAGAGGCAAGGGAAACAAAAGCAAAAATGAACTATTGTATTAGGACCTTCCAAAAAGCTTCTGCATAGCAAAGGAAAGAATCGAAGACATAACTGATGGAATGGGAGAAGATACTTGCCAAATGACGTATCTGATAAAGTTGTGGAGGTTCCTCAACAAGCTAAAAATAGGGGCGCCTGGGTGGCTCAGTGAGTTAAACGTTCAACTTTGGTCAGGTCATGATCTCACAGTTGATCTGCTTGAGCCCCGCATCAGGCTCTGTGCTGACAGCTCAGAGACCGGAGCCGGCTTCAGATTGTGTCTCCCAATCTCTCTACCTTCCCCTGCTTGTACTCTGTCTCTCATTCTCTCTCAAAAAATAAACATTAAAAAAATTTTTTTTAATATTTTTTCTTTATTTCTAGGAGAGAGAGAGAGACAGCGTGAGCAGGGGAGGGTCAGAGAGAGAGGGAGACACAGACTCTAAAATAGACTCCAGGCTCTGAGCTGGCAGTCAGCACAGAGCCTGACGCGGGGCTCAAACCACGAACCACGAGATCATGACCTAAGCGAAAGTAAGACGCTTAACCGACTAAGCCACCCAGGCGCCCCCCCCCAAAATTTTTTTAATTGAAAATAAAACTACTTGGGGCATCTGGGTGGCTCAGTCAATTAAGCATCCAACTTTAGCTCAGGTCATGATCTCATAGTCCATGAGTCTGAGCCCCACATGCGGCTCTGGGCTGACAGCTCAGAGCCTGGAACCTGCTTCAGATTCTCTCTCTCTCTCTGCCCCTCCCCATGCTCATGCTTTGTAGCTCTCTCTCTCTCTCAAGAAAAACATTAAAATTAAAAAATAAAAAAGAACTACCCTACAACCAGCAATTGCACTACTAAGAATTTCTCCAAAGGATGGATATAGGAGTGCTGATTAATAGGGCACATGTACCCCAAAGTTTATAGCAGTGCTACTGACAACAGTCAAAGTATAGAAACAGCCCAACTGATTAATGGATTAAGAAAATGTGGTATATATGTACACACACACACACACACACACACACACACACACACACACACACGGGAATACTACTCGGCAGTGAAAAAGAATGAAATCTTGCCATTTGCAACAATGTGGATGGAACTGGAGGATATTAGGCTAAGCAAAATAAGTCAGAGAAAGACAGATATCATATGACTTTACTCATATGTGGAATTTGAGAAAGTAAACAGATGAACATAGAGGAAGGGAAGGAAAGAAAAGATAAAAACAGAGATGGAGGCAAACCATAACAGATTCTTAAATACAGAGAACAGAGGCAGTTGGGTGTCTGAGTCGGTTGAGCATCCGACTTTGGCTCAGGTCATAATCTCATGGTTTGTGAGTTTGAGCCCCACATCGGGCCCTGTGCTGACAGCATGGCGCTTGCTTGAGGTTCTCTCCCTCTGTCTCTCTTTCTTCTCCTCCCCTGCTTGCTCTCTATCTCTTAAAATAAACTTAAAGAAAAAAAGATTCCTTGCTCTCTTTCTCCCTCCACCCCTCTCCCCAACTCACATGCACTCTAAAATTAAAAATATATATAACAAGGGGCGCCTGGGTGGCTTAGTCGGTTAAGCGTCCGACTTTCGCTTGGGTCATGATCTCGCGGTTCGTGGGTTAGAGCCCGACGCGGGCTCTGTGCTGACTGCCATCTCAGAGCCTGGAGCCTGCTTCGGATTCTGTGTCTCCCTCTCTCTCTGGCCCTCCCCTGTTCACGCTGTCTCTCTCTCTCTCTCTCCTAGAAATAAATAAAAAAAAAAAATTAAAAAAATTAAAAAAAATATATATATATAATAATAATAATAATCATACTCCCAATGAACAGAAATCCAGGACCAGATGGCTTCCCAGGTGAATGCTACCAAACACTTAAATAACAGTGAATACCTATCTTTCTCAAACTATTTCAAAAAACAGAGAAGGAATGGTTCCAAATTCATTCTACAAGGTCAGCATTACACAGATACTGAACCACTATAAAAAGAAAATTACAGACCACTATCTCTGATAAACACAGATGCAATAATCCTCAAATATTTGCAAACTGAATTAACAAAATACATTATAAGTATCATACACCATGATGAAGTGGGATTTACTCCCAGAGGCAAGGACAGTTCAACATCTGCAAATCAATTAATGTTATACACCCCATTAACAAAGCATAAAAATCATAAGGGCATCTCAATAGATGCAGAAAAAGCATGTGACAAAATTCAACGCTTATTTATGATAAAAACTCTCTTATGTTTAGAGGGAACATAAACAAGATCATATATGACACGCCCAAAGCTAACATCATTATACTCAATAGTGAAAGCTGAAAGCTTTTCCTCTAAGATCAGAAATAAGCCAAGGTCAACTCTCACCACTTTTATTCAAAATAGTACTGGAAATCCTAGCCACAGGAAGCAGATAAGAAAAAGAAATAAAAGGTATCCAAATTGGGAAGGAAGAAGTAAAACTGTCCCTGTTTGCAGATGACATTATACTATATCTAGAAAACCGTAAAGACTCCACCAAAACACTGTCAGGATAAATGAATTTGACAAAGTTTCAATTCAAAAAAGGATACCAAAAAATCAATAAAGAAATCAGTTGTTTTTCTACACACTAATAACAAACTAGCAGAAAGAGAAGTGAAGACAACAATCCCATTTACAACTCCATCAAAAATAATAAATTATCTAGGAATAAGTTTACCAAGGACGTTAAAGACATGTATTCTGAAAACTGTAAGGCAGTAATGAAAGACATTGAAGATGACAGAAATAAATGGGAAGATATACCATGCTTCATGGACTAGAAGAATTACTATTCATAGAAATGCCCATACCACCCAAAGCAATCTACAGATTCAGTGCAATCCCTATCAAAATACCAGTAGTACTTTTCATAAAACTAAAACAAAGAATCCTAAAATTTGTGTGGAACCACAAAAGCCACAGAAGAGCCAAAGTAATCTTGAGAAAGAACAACAAAGCTGGAGGTATTATAATCCCAGATTGTATATTTCAATATACAATCATATTGTATAATTCAAACTATACTATAATCAAAATAGTCTGGTACTGGCATAAAACCAGATACACAGTTGAACAGAACAGACTAGAAAGCCTAGAAATAAACCCATTCATATACAATCAATTTATAACAAAGGAGAAAATAGACAATGGGAATAGGACAGTCTCTTCAGCGAGTGGTGTTGGTAACACTGGACAGCCGCGTGCGGAAGAATGAAATTGAACGACTATCTTACACCTTTCACAAAAACTAACTGAAAATGGATTAAAGAATGTAAGACCTGAAACCACAACACTACAAGGAAGCCCCTTGACGATGGCTTGGTGACAATTTTTGGGGTCTGACACCAAAAACAAAGGCAACAAAACAAAAATAAACAAGTGGGACTATATCAAACTACAAAAAAAAAAAAAAAAAAAAAAGCTGTTGCACGGCAAAGGAAACCACCAACAAATGAACCTACTGGATAGGAGAAAATACTTGCAAATCATCTATCTGATAAGTGGTTAATGACTAAAATATACAAAGAAGTCATACAACTCAATGGCAAAAAAAAACCAAACAATCCAGTTAAAAACATGGGCAGAAGATCTAAATCTTTTTCCAAAGACACACAGATGGCCAACACGCACACGAAAAGGTCATCAACATCGTTATTCACCAGGGAAATGCAAATTAAAACCACAATGAGATATCACCTCACACCTGCCAGAATGGTGGGTTTCAAAAAGACAAGAAATTACTAGTGTTGGCAAGGATGTGCAGAAAAGGGAACCTCGTACACTGTTAGTGGAAATGTAAATTGGTGCAGCTGCTATAGGAAACAGTATGGAGGATCCTTAAAGAGCTCAAACTAGGGTGTCCTTGGGGGCTCAGTAGGTTGAGCTTTTCACTTCAGCTCAGGTCATGATCTCACGCTTCATGGGTTTGAGTCTTAATATCAGACTCTCTGCTGTCAGTGGAGCCTGCTTCAAATCCTCTGTCCCCTCCTCTCTCTCTCTGCCTCTCCCCTACTTGTATTCTCTCCCTCAAAAATAAAACATTTTTTAAAAAAGTTCAAAATAGAACTGCCCTATGATACAGATTCTACTTCTGGGTACTTATCTGAAGGAAACGAAAACAGCTTGAAAAGGTATTTGTACCCCCATGTTCACTGCAGCATTATTTACAATAGCCAAGATATGGGAAAAAACCTAAGTGACCATTGATGGATGAATTGATAAAGAAAATGTGGTGTATATCCAGTGGAACAGGATTCAGCCACAAAAAGAAGGAAATCTTGCCATTTGCAACAACATGGATCTAGACAGCATTATGCTAGGTGAAATAAGTCACACAGAGAAAAGGATACTATCATCTCATGTTTATGTGGAATTAAAAAAACAAACAAACAAACAAACCCAAGCTCATAGATACAGAGAACAGATTTGTGGTTGCCAGAGGCCAGGGGTGGTTGAGTGTGCAAAATGGGTGAAAGGGGTCAAAAGGTAAAAACCTCTAGTTGTAAAATTTAATAAACAAGTCACGGGGATGTAACATACAGCGTGGCGACTGTAGTAATACTGTACTGCATATATTTGAAAGCTAAGAGAGTAGATCTTAAAAGTTCTCATCACAAGAAAAAAAACTTTTTGGTAATCTGTATGGTGATAGACATTAACTATTCCAATTGTGGTAGCTGTTTCTCAACATATACAAATACTGAATCATTATGTTGTACCTCTGAAACAATGTTATATGTCAATAATACTTGAATTAAAAAAAAACAGACTAATTTACCTTCATAAAGGGCAGTTCCTTTCTTAATTAGGTTGCTTAGGTGGGGGTGGGGAGGTAAGGGGAACTGAATCCTTTTAATCGGTTGAGCTGGGTCTGAGATTTGTTTTAGTATTTATTAGAGTCGGTTCACGATTGGCTTAAAATCATTTTAGGGTGAGTTCCGAGCCTAACCTTAGGGAGAAGTCGGGATCTGAGCACAGGTCAATCTTCACAGAGCCCTGAGCTGAATCCCTTAGCTGGTTGCTTTCTGAAGTCTGTGATCTTTCAGATGTGGGTGGGCCCCCCTGCCTTGCCCTCCAGCCTGTGACAGCCCCACTTTACACTTGGTAAAAGCCCCCTGTGCCTCAGAGAGCTTTCTACCCAGTCTTGCCCTGCCTCTAGCCTTTGGAAGGCTTCATCCACCTCCAGATCATTCTTAGCTCTCTTTCCCTGACCCCAGCCTCAAGCACGCTATGTCCTTTAACTTGGTGAAGGCCCATCGGAAAGAGGTGGCAGGGAGGCACAGCCTTCCTCTGTGGCTCGGGCTCTTCAAAAATTCCACATTGTCACTTTAGCCCACAGGCAGTCATTAAAAGTTTGGTTGGCTTCTCTTTACTGATCCATAGCATACTCTTCTTCCTCCCACGGTCCAACCATGGACGGAAGTATCTACATGTCTCTTTTTTCTGGGAAGGCTCATTATGTTCTGGATTTTAAGTCACTTACATTTCGTTGTGTCCTCAGCTCTCTGGTGGGTTTTTAGAGAACTACCAATTTTCTCAGCGTTTCCACCTTTTCTCATTGGTAGGGTGGAAACACGTCTAACTTTTGCAATTTTCAACATCCTCATAGAAAGTGGGAGTCTTTCTTATTCTTTTTGATGGAAGACAGAGCAGATAAATGACTTGCACAAGGTTTAGAACTTAAAAAAACAAACAAGCAGAAACACTGTAATTTAAACATAGTTCCTGGCTCCAAGTACTGCGCTACGAGTAGTAAAAGGCTATTTGTACCAGCCATTTAAGCTCTTAGTACTTCTCGTTTGTAAACCGAAGGGACTGTGCCAGAGAAACTCAAAGTCTCCTTCGAATCTAATACTTCAAGATTCAACGAAATTTGTGTTTTTAAAATATACAGCCATACACGGTTTCTGAAAAGCCTAATTGTGCCCTTAGATTTTACATGTCTAATGAGGATCACAAATTTATCAAGTCCAAAACCAACTCCTGTTTTCCTTATCCGTTCCCTAAACTTGCTCCTCCCTTGGTCTCAGTACACGAGGCCCCTTCCATCACCCAGGCTCAAACCACGGAAACCACCCGGACTTTCTTTTCTTCTCTAGTCCACAGTGAATTTCTCAATGGACCCCATGGATTACTGCAGCAATAATGTCCCATCCGGTGTCCTCTGTTTTGTCCTTTCTCCCCTCGCTCAAACCCCGAACAGATTTTCCACAGCGCAGACAGAATGGTCCTTTTATGGAATACAGGTCAAGTCATTCTTCGTAAACTCTGCCAATCGCTTCCCCTTCCCTCAAAGGGAAAGACAAAGGCCTTCCAATGGCTTATAAATCCTGTGTGATTCAGCCTAATGACTTTGATCTTCCTGCCCACTCTGCACCCCTGTCTCACCACAGTCTGGCCACACTGACTACCTCGCTGCTCCCCCGGCACACCGGGCGTGACGCTGCCTCGGGGCCTTTGCATTTGTGTCCTCTCCTGAAATGGCCTTTCTCCAGGCATTCCTGCGACGTAACCCCTGCTCAAATGTCACCTTCCCAGAGAGGCCCTCCTTCTACCCCATACAAAAAGCGACTCCTCCCTCCTCCGTCCACTCTCCCACCCTGCCCTGAGACGTCCTTCCTCTCCCTCCCAGCTTTATTTTCCTCCAAAGCCCTCTCACCACCTTATGTGTATGTTTACTGTGTCCTCGTTCAGACACCCCCTGCCTGGAAGAGTGACTGGAACACAGTAGCACACGCTAAATATCCGCTGCAGAGAAAACCACGGGACAGAAACTCCAATGGACAGAATTTATAGGGCAACACGGAAAACCCGAAAAGCTGGGCTTGAACCTTGCTTCCTTAGGTCCCTCTGCTCCCACCTCACCTTTCTCACAGCCCCTCCCCAACCCCCAGTGCCCGAGGTGGTGGTAGCCGACCCTACACGGGGTAGATCTCAGACACAAAATGAGGCCAGGAGGCAGGGGCAGAAGTGTGGCCCAATTCATGGCTGGCTGTACCCAAGCTCTGGCTGTCTGCAGTTTGGGGTTGGTTTTGTTTTTTTTTTAAATGCTTTTATTTCCTTTTGAAAGCGGGTAGGGGAGGGGCAGAGAGCGAGGGGAACAGAGGATCCCAAGTGGGCTCCACACTGACAGAGGAGAGCCTAACGCGGGACTTGAACTCACAAACGGCGAGACCACCACCTGACCTGAAGTCGGGACGCTTAACCATCTGAACCCACCAGCGCCCTGGCTGTCTGCACTGTTCAGTGGGGGAGAAAGGAAGCCCAGGAAATCCTGCAAGAGGTCATTAAACACCACCATAATAGAGAGTATGTCACAAAATGAAAAAGAGCTTGCTGGCTCAGCTGATAAAACACTGAGACTCTTAATCTTGGCAAAGTACATTCATGCCAGGCTCTGGGAACAATCTTTAGTTTGGAAAGAAGCCATGGTGTGAAGGTTGAGACTGGAGACAGACTGGTTAAGTTCAAATCCAGACTCTGCCCCTCACTATGTGACATTGGGCAAATTATTCTCTCATTAATCTGGCCTGCTAAACGGGTATGATGATGTCAATCTCATAGGGATGTGGATGGATTAAACGAGATAAACATGAAGTGATCAACCTATGAAAAAAGTTACTGTTACAGATACTAAAACTTATGCCCCTCCCCGCCACCTCAGTGCAGACCAAAGGGAGACCAATATTGTCAACAGAAGGAAAATATATAAACCTCTTCTTTTCATGATCTAGTAACATAGATCTCACTATACAAGCATAGAAGCTCTCTTAACTGTTGCATTTGATGGCAAAGAAACTAAAACTGTCTGTAAACTTGGGTAGGTTTTCTTGTAAAGTTCCCCCCCTCCCACCACCTTGTGCTTCCCAAGAACTCTGAGAAGTCCTGACTACAGGCAAATACAGAAGAGGAGTGCCAAAATAGGGGGAAAGCCCAAGTGAATGAATTAAAATGGGAAAACAGTAGGATACAATGTTATTTTATATTTCCCCTAAAAATAAATCTGCCTTACACGCTAAAGTATTAGGCAATAGCAAAGACGTGATGACAATAGGCTATCCCAATGTAGATTTGGATCCATACGAATCAAATTGCTGTCTTTTTGTAACCATTTTAGAATATACAACTAAAATATATGGAGAAAGTTACCAATCTCAGAAAATATAACTATATTTTTAAAAACAGGGGCACCTGGGTGGCTCAGTCGGTTAAGTGTCCAACTTTGGCTCAGGTCATGATCTCACAGTTCGTGGGTTCAAGCCCCGCACCGGGCTCTGTGCTGACAGCTCAGAGCCTGGAGCCTGCTTTGGATTCTGTGTCTCCCTCTCTCTCTGACCTCCTCCCCCCCCCCGCCCCTGCTCATGTTCTCTCTCTCTCTCAGAAATAAAAACATTAAAAAAAATTTTTTTAATAAAAAATAAAAACAGATTCATCCTCTAAGTCTCAATGGCTTTATGTAAAACACTGATCTCTGTGATTCATGAATAGGATGTGCCAATTCCTGAACGCAAACCGAAATGACAGGAGAAGCTGTCAGAGCTACTACAGTCATGAGTATGAACAATCTCTCTTCAGGGGAGGGAAAAGTAAGAAAAGAGAAGGCCTACTCTGTTCTGTAGCATCTAGCTCAGGGCCAGGAACAATAAAATGCAAGTATTCATAAGTACTCAAAAATATTAAAATCCAAATAAGAAAGCAAATTTTGTAACCTATACCTGGCATATAAATTCGGGAACATATACTGATACTCTAAACGTTACGGTGTAATCCAGTGTTTACATAAGCAAGTTCTGAGACCATCTGCCTGGTTTGTAATCTCCCTTAATTTAGCAGCTGGTTGACCTGCACAAGTTCCTCTACCTCTCTGTGCCTCAATTTCCTCATCTCTAAAATGGGAAAATGGTATCTTTCTCATAGGGTTATTATGATGGTTAAATAAGACACGTGAGGTGCTTGATAAAATATCACGTAGAATGTACACAATAAATGCCGGATGTCATTACAGAAGCTATAGAGGCGAGTTGTTTAACTGAAGAAATTTTTGTTGAGAAGGAGTTAAACAGAGTCCCGAATTCATATGCATAGTCGTTAATATCAAAGCTAAAGCTGTATGTTTAGTTTCAAACATTTAATGAAGGGTAATGTTATGATCTCCAATCCAATTTTGGGGATTACACAGGCAGCCTCCTCCTTCCCCCTCCTACCCAACCATTCCCCACGCCCCTTGGAGCCCAGGCATCAACTCATCAGCCACTTAAATCCTTTCCACGACTGAAACTCTTAATGCTTAAAAACAGACAAAAAGCAAAACATCTCCAAGTGTAGCAATGCAACGACTAGTACACAAGTATAGCAGAATGCTTTTAAAGTAAATAAAACTCTAAAATGCAAAATAGTGAATCAAGGTGGGTCCGGATGCAAGGGGGTAGACAAAGGAGCAGTAAAGGAAAATGGGCAACAGGAGGAACAGGAGACTTCACAGAGCTGTGAACATTTAATCCCTGAACGCTCTTACTTTCTCCTTGCTATCGTTGTAAGAGCTTTTCTCTCATATAACATATTAAAGTCACTGCAATACTGAAGACATTCCAATTCTTGGACAATTCATTTTCTGAAGCTCTTGCTGGCTCCATTAATTTGTCACTTACAAGCAATTCAGAATTAAAAAGAAACACAAAGACCACATTTCTGTTACTTGTGGGTAATGGGTTTTTTTCTCCCTCCTATCAAAAGGCCACCCGTCTGGCATTATTTTTTCAGTCAATGACAGATACAGACCAGCCGCCTTCTTCTCCAAAAATGCCTCTCCCTAGTTATTATAAAGACAAAGCCTGAGGGAGGTTCCAGATGGTAGGCTTTCTCTCCAGGCCGACTGGCACTTGTGGACACCCCTGCCATCTCAGCTTATCGGCACTTCCACTCACCTTGTAGAGAAAGAGCAAATCCACACGGAATTACTGATGGTTATAAAACCTGTTTCCTAAGGCATTTCCTTATTCTCCACCTAAACCCCGTCGCACAGGTGCTACACCAAAGGTGTGTCCCCAGCAGAGCCCAGCTCCTCCTTTTTTACACCCTTTGGAGGCCTCGGGGAAAATCACACCTCCGATGAGCAATTCCTTGAATCCTGTCTAGTCAAGCCAACACCTCATCTAGGTGTTCAGGTCGGGTTTTCAAAACGAGTTGATGGGGGCCAGGTGGTACGCCCACTCACAAGTTTACGGCATAAAAGTCATGATTTAAGACGTTCGCATCCTGATTACAAATCAAATCTCGGAGGGGGGCTGCTCCCAGAAAAAGACCTCCAGCTGCATGCCCCCATTTTTTGAAAAGGAGGAGGGAAAAATCCAAAATGACAAATTTACACGTCCCCACATGCTAAGAGACCTGTAAGAATGATGACTTTGAAAGAAATGCATATTGTGTGTTATATTATTTACATGTAATTGCGTGGGAACGAGACAGGTAGCACAGAGGCTGCAATACACGGTTAATACGAATAGATGTCACACACATGTCCCTTTCTTTAAAAAAAAAAAAAAGCCACACCCTCCCCGGGTGGCTCTCAGGCTCGCCGGGGCCAAAGGCGTCACGTTGTCCGGCGGCCCACCGGGTGGGGGTCCCAGCGGAGGCCCAGCCCTCCCCGGGCGGAGAACGCCGCGCCGCGGGCGCCCCCCGCCAGGCGGGTGCTCCGGGTCCCCCACCCCCACCCCCGGGCGCCCCCTCCCCGGGGCCCGCCCAGTCCTGCCCCGCCCGGCTAGCCCCGCAGGCCGCGGCCCGGCCTCTCCGCGACCCGGGCGCCGCCCGCCAGACCCCGGCAGCGGCCGCGCGGGGACTCGGCCCGGGCGGGGCGGGCCCCAGACTCACCATGGCCGAAGAGCCGCGAGCGCGCCCGCAGCCCGGAGTCACACGGCGCCGGCAACGCCCGTTGTCCTGGTGACGCCAGCTGGCGTCCCGCCCCGTTCCCAAGGTGGGCTCCGACGCGGCCATTGGCGGCCGGCGAGCACGTGACGCGCAGGGCGGGGCCGCTCGGACCGCCCCCTGCGCCCCCGCCCCGCGCGTGGGGGCGCCGGGGGCAAGGCCTCCTCGCCTTGCACGCTCCGGGCCGGGCCGCGTCACACCTGGACGTCCCTCACCTGACAGGCTGCGCGGCTGAAGAGACACTTGTGGATGTGCTTTATTTAGGAAACAGATTACGCAGGTGATGCGTGATTATTAAAGACACTTAACTAACGAGAGCAAGAATGAATAAAGAATGAGACCGCACAGATTCCCAGCACAGGTAACCCCTGCTTCTATTCTCATTTATCTGCTTCCAATGAAATATGTGTGATAATATACTCTATTCTTAAAAATGGAAGCAAACCAGGGGCGCCCGAGGGGCCCGGTCCGTTGTGCCTCTGACTCTTGGCTTCGGCTCAGGTCAATGACCTCATGGTTTGTGGGTTCCAGCCCCGCGTTGGGCTCTGTGCTGGCAGCAAAGAACCTACTTGAGATTCTCTCCTCTCTCTCTCTCTCTCTCTCTCTCTCTCTCTCTCTCTCTGCCCTTCCCCTTCTCATGCTCTCAGATAAACTTAAAAAAACATATAGGCAAACCATATGCACCTTTATAACCTACTTTTTTCAATTAAAAATCAGCTTTGCATGCCATTCATGGAATAACATTGTGTGTGCATACTCCAGTTTATTAAATCAATTGGCAGTTTGGTGGATGTGTTTAATATGATTGAAGGGAACTTTAGCTATCCTCAAATCCAGCCCATTGAATCTATGGAGGTACGTTCAACGGCCAATCTGACATCTCCTTTGAATGGCTAACAGGTATCTCAAACTTAATATGGCCCACAGAGGACCTCCCATCCAAATGTCGTACTCACTCTCCAGTTCTCCTCATCCCTGCAAAAGTTTCCACTTCCTCCTCAGTTGTTCAGGACAAAAACCTAGGAATCATTCTTGAGTCTCTCCTTCCCTCACACCTCACGTTCTGGACTCTATCTGTGTGTAAATCCTGAATCTGCCTATTTGTCACCATCTCCACCTCACAGTCACCACCACTTCTTGCCCGTTAGTCTTCATGCCACCTGTCTTCTCTCCTACAGCCGACACAACAGCAACGGTGTGGTCGCCTCTCCTGGCACGTAGGAAAAAGACCCAACTCTTCCTGATGGGGGTCTTATCTCCTGCACTGACTTCATCTCCCACCGCTCTTCTGTCTTTCAGTCCACACTCGCCATGCTTTATTTCCTGGGGTTCCTCCATCATGTCCAACCCTTTCCTATTTAAGAGCCTCAAGCAACAACTGCTTCCTGTATTTGGAATATTTTTCTTCCAGAACACCACACTGCCTATGCCTTTACCTGAAACAGGTTGGTTACCTCCTCAAATGTCATCTTCACCGAAGTCTTCACTGACTATTCCATCTGAAATATCTCACCCCAGTTACTCTTTCTCACCACAGTCAACCTCTCTTATACCTAGTACCCTTTGAAATGATCTTTCATAATTTTTGGAATATTAATTACTGCCTGTCTCTTCACCCTGGAATGCAAGATGTCTGTCTCATTCCTTCCCTATGTTCCTACTGTTTCGAACAGTTCCTGGTTCATAGTGGATGTTCAATAAATACTGATGATTAATTGATTGAATGAGTGAACATCTGTTCTCAGACTGGATGGTCAGTTTGAAGATACAAATAAGAACATGACCTGTCAAAATGGGGAGTGTGATAGAAGAAGAAAAACTAATTACTTGTAAGTTTTATCAATTTTAATATGAAATATACATATAAGTGGTAAAATATAAATGTACAGGTTTTAAAAAGTGAATGCTTATGTAAACACTGCCTAGTTCAAGAAATAGAACATTGCCAAAAACCCTGAAGAGCTCATGTGTCCTTTCCCAATATTAGCCACCCTTTTCCAAGTGACCATTATCTTAATATTTATAGAAAACACTTTCTTGGGGTGCCTGGGTGGCTTAGTCGGTTAAGCATCCAACTTTCGCTCAGGTCATGATCTCGCAGTTCATGGGTTCGAGCCCCGTGTCGGGCTCTGTGCTGACTGCCAGCTCAGAGCCTGGAGCCTGTTTCGGAGTCTGTGATTCCCTCTCTCTCTGACCCTCCCCTGCTCACGCTGTCTCTCTCTCCTAGAAGTAAATAAAACATTTAAAAAAAAGAAAACACTTTCTTGCTATTTTTATATAATTTTGTAATCATTAATTCTCATTTCTATAATGTAGTCCATTGAATGCATATGCAAGAATATATCCATTCTACTGTTGATGAGCTTTTAGGTTGTTTGGGTTATTTACTGTTTAGGACTATTTTATTTTATTTTTAAAATATTTATTGTTAAGAGAGAGACAGAGAGACAGAGGACAAGTGGGGGAGGAGCAGAGAGAGAGGGAGACACAGAATCTGAAGCAGGCTCCAGGCTCTGAGCTGTCAGCACAGAGCCCAATGTGGGGCTCGAACTCACAAAAACTGTGAGTTCATGACCTGAGCTGAAGTCAGATGCTTAACCAACTGAGCCACCCAGGTGCCCCAGGACTATTTTATCTATCTATCTATCTATCTATCTATCTATCTATCTATCTATCTATCTATTTTTAATGTTTATTCCTTTGTGAGAGAGAGGGGAGAAGATGGGGGAGGGCAGAGAGAGAGACACACACACACAGAATCCGAAGCAGGCTCCAGGTTCTGAACTGTCAGCACAGAGCCCAAGGCAGGGCTCGAACTGGGAGATCGTGACCTGAGCCAAAGTCGGACGCCCAACGGACTGAGTCACCCAGATGCTCCACCTCAGGATTATTTTAAGACAATGCAATTATGAGCATTTCTCCTTGTACACAGGAGTACTCATTTCTCTGGATGAGGGTTTCTTAACCTTGGCAATTTTGATATTTAGCAACAGATAATTTTTTGTTGTAGGCAGTGGGGGCACAGAGCAAGAGGGAACATTGTAGGATGTTTAGCGGCATAGCTTTTACCCATTAGATGCCAGTGGCATGGCCCCAGTTGTATAAACCAAAAATGTTTCCAGATATTTCCATATGTTATTGGAGAAGCAAAATTGCCCCAGTTGCGAATCACTGATCTAGGGTAAATAACAAGCCATAGAATTCCTGGTTTGCCGATCTTTAGATTTACCACATAGTACCAAACTGTCTTCCAAAGTACTTGCAAGAGCAATGACTTAGAATTAGCAGATAGGGAGCTCCAAGGATGGGTCCCTTGCAAAACCTGGTCTTCTCAGAAAGAATTCAGCTAGCCAAAACCATTTGGCAACATTTTTGGAACTCTGGAATCTAGTCAAATGCCTGTGTCAAGCAGGGAGTGCCTAATGAGGAAAGAAGCAGCTGAATTTTGGTAGGAGACATTGTGTCATTTTCGCTTACCTGCCTGGCATCCTTTATTCCTCAGCTCAGCAGCAGCCTGTGGACAGTGGCCCATGTTCCTGGTATAATGTACTGGTGCCCGGGAAAGCAACATGGATATCATTCTCAACCGACTGAGCCACCCAGGCGCCCCATAACATGGACATCATTCTCAAAAATGGCGGTCATGAATTCCTGGTGCTTCCTTAAAGGACAGTGCAGAAACCGGTCTTTATTTTGCCTCAGGTTGGAGTGGCTTTCTGTGTGGCATCTGATAGAAGTATTTAAAGATATATGCTACTTATTGGTGACGGGGGTAAGCAATGAAAGATGAGGCACATAGCATGACAGGCCCAAAGACCTGAGTATGAGAAGTCTGAGGAGGAGGATTCTTAGGAGACACAAGCAGTAAAGGACTACCGTGTGCACTAGGGCACCTGGAGTGCAGTGTGCATGCCCAGGGGCAGACACGTACTCCGAAAAGACCTGAGGGAACTCTAGACCTCTAGCTCCGGCTGATCTTTGGACTACGTTCAAATAGGAGGTGAAGGCTAAGGCAGAGTTGGCTTAGCATTGAAGGAGCATCCAAGCTCAGAGCCAATATACAATGACCAAGGAAGGGTTTTTTTTTTTTTCTTTTTCTCTTCAGGCATTTAAGGAAATATATTCCATTCCCTGGCTGACTGCTGGGATAACAGAAAAGAGACTTTGGTGAGCATATGTGACAAGTACTACAGTCTTTGCAAAAACAGTTTGGAAATGGATAAAGATGACCTTTGACAATTCACGCCAGAGAGCCCCGTGGAAAGGGAGAGAATCTTAGAGATGGCAAGTATATTTGTCATTTAGGGCTTGGGGAGGAATGGACGGGGTACAGAGGTGATTTCTAAAGGGTATGAGGTTTCTTTGTGACGTGATGAAAATATTCTAAAACTGTGGTGAGAGGTGCACATGACTGTGAACATATTAAAAGCCATTGGCTTGTACAATTCATATTAGTGAAATGCATGGTATGTAAATTATATCTCAATAAAGCTGTTTTTTTTAAAAGCTGTGTTGTTGGCTCATACACATTCTATTTTTTTTTTATTTTTTTTTTAATGTTTTATTTATTTCTAGGAGAGAGAGACAGCGTGAGCAGGGGAGGGTCAGAGAGAGAGGGAGTCACAGACTCTGAAACAGGCTCCAGGCTCTGAGCTGGCAGTCAGCACAGAGCCCGACGCGGGGCTCGAACCCACGAACCGCGAGATCATGACCTAAGCGAAAGTCGGACGCTTAACCGACTAAGCCACCCAGGCGCCCCATACACATTCTATTTTTATGTTTATTTTATGTTTATGTATATTTCATGCATGTGCATGAGTGGGGGAGGGGCAGAGAGAGAGGGAGAGAATCCCAAGCAGGCTCCACAGTCAGCACAGAGCCTGACATGGGGCTTGAACTCACCATGCGATCATAACCTGAGCTGAAATCAAGAGTCAGGCACTTACTGGGGTGCCTGGGTGGCTTAGTCGGTTAAGCGTCCGACTTTCGCTTAGGGTCATGGTCTCGCGGTTCATGGGTTCAAGCCCCGCATCGGGCTTTGTGCTGGCTGCCAGCTCAGAGCCTGGAGCCTGTTTCAGTCTGTGACTCCCTCTCTCTCTGACCCTCCCCTGCTCACGCTGTCTCTCTCTCTCTCCTAGAAATAAATAAAAATATTAAAAAAAAAAAAAAAAAAGAATCAGGCACTTACCTGACTAAGCCACCCAGGTGTCCCAGCTCATAGACGTTCTTACTCTAACATATTCTTGGCCGTTTATCTTTGTATCAATATGAACTAAACCTCTTGGTCCTAAACTTTTCTCTTTGAATCCCCTTTACTTTTTTCCCCTGCTTTGTTGATGTATAATTGACAATTAAACATAATATATTTAAGATGTACGACTTTATGATTTGATATATGTCTATACTGTGAAGTAATCACAACAATCAAATAAATTAACACAATCATTGCCTCACAATTACCATTGCCTTTTCTGTGTGTGTGTGTTTGTGTGTGTGTGTGTGTGTGCATGCTAAGATCACTTAAGCTCTTCCCTCTTAGCAAACTTTAAGTATACAATACATTACCGTTAACTACAATCACATTGTTGTACATTAGCTCTCCAGAAATTACTCATTTTGCATAACTGACACTTTGAGCCCCTTGACCATTTCCCTCTACCCCCAACCCCTAGAAGCCACCATTCTGTTCTCTGCCTCTATGTATTTGACAGCTGGTAGATGTCACATAAAAGTGAGATCGTACAGTATTTGTTTTTCTGCATCAGGTTAATATCTGACTTTTGTTAATATCTGACTTTTGATTCCAACCATCCTAGTGAGTGTGAAGTGGTATTTCACTGTGGAGTTTTTTTTTTTTAAAGATTTTTAAAAATTATTTTAAGTACAATCTACTGCCCAAGATGGGTCTTGAACTCACAAACCCAAGTTCAAGAGTTGCATACTCTATCAACGGAGCCAGCCAGGCACCCTAAACTATGGTTTTAATTTATATTTTGCTGATGACTAATGATGTCCAAGTATCTTTTCAAGTGTTTACTGGTACTTGCTGTTTTTCTATTATCTTATTTGGAGAAATGTCTATTTATAGCCTTGTCTCAATTCTAATCAAGTTAGCTGTCCTATTTTTTTTCTTTTGGTGTCATATTTTAGGAATGTTTTGTCAAATCCAAGGTCATGAAGATTAATCCCTATGTTTTCTTCTAGGAGTTTTTAGCTCTTACATTTGGATCTTTGATCTATTTTGAGTTAATTTTTGCACAGGATGTGAGGTAAGGGTCCAACTCCATCCTTCTGTGTGCTGACATCCAGTTACCTCAACATCATTTCTTGAAAAGGCTGTTCTTTTCCCCATTGAATGGCCTTGGCACCCTTTTTAAAATCAGCAGACCACAGATGTATAGGTTTATTTCTGGACTCTCAATTTTATTCTATTAAGAACACAGCTTTAAATTATAAAAATTGACAAATGTGACTGAGATGCACATTTTTGCAAATATACAAAATGCTCTCTTAATCAGGAAGAGCCACCATGGAGTGCTACAAAGCCTACATACTATGGAACCATCAAGGGCATTAGTCACATAAATTAGGATATAATTGGCAGCCCTAGAGTTGTGTAACCTAACATCCCTGCCCAAAATTAATCACAGTGAGATATTAAGGATATTGTTTGAAATTCTTTGACAAACCCTACTGACTATATTCACTGACCATGGTACAATATAATTAGACAAATGATAAAACACAACCATAAATCTAAGACCTAAAAGGCAGATTTGAATCAATCATGGTTGAGGGATGAAATAAAAATATTTAAAACTAAACAAAATGAAGTAATACCTATGCATACTTGTAGCTATCAGCTGATGCAGTAGATAGAGGACATTTTATTATCATTAAACCATTAAATAAAAAACAAAGCAACTGAAACAAAGCAGAAGAAACTAGAAAAAGTACACAAACCTAGAGTACGTTGAAGAGGAGTGCCTGGTTGGCTCAGTCAGAAGAGCATGTGACTCTTGGGGTCATGAGTTTGAGCCCCATGTTGGGTGTAGAGATTATTTAAATAAAGCTTTTTAAAACTGTTGAAGAAAAAAACTGGTAAAATTGAAGGCAGTGTAAGACAATGAAAAGATAAAGATAAATCACAGATTAGGAGAATATATTTGCAAAGCCAGGATCTGGTGAAGAACTTGTGACCAAAATATACAAAGAATTTTTAAAATTCAACAATAAGAAAGCAATCCAACTTAAAAATGTGCAAAAGATCTGAACAGACACTTCACCAGAGAAGATGTACAGATGGCAAATAGGCATAGGAAAATACGCTCAGTATCACATGCCATACAGGAATTGCAAATTAAAACAACAATGAAATACCACTCTATACCTAGTAGAAAGGTTAAATGCTAATGAAGACGTAGAGCAATAGGAACTGTTGGGAATGTAAAATGGTAAAGCCACTTTGAAGACAGGTTAGCAGGTTTTTTGTTTTGTTTTGTTTTGTGTGTGTGTGTGTGTGTTTTTTTTTTTGTTTTTTTTTTGTTTTGTTTTTTTTTTGAGAGACAGGGCATGAGCAGAGGAGGAGCAGAGAGGGAGACACAGAATCCAAAGCAGACTCCAGACAGAATCCAAAGCCGTCAGCACAGAATCCAATGTGGAGCCTGAACTCATGATCCGCGAGATCATGACCTGAGCCAAAGTCTGACGTTTAACTGACTGAGCCCCCCAGGCGCCCCCCAGGTTAGCAGCTTCTTATAAAACTAAACATACTCTTACCATACGACCCAGCAATTCTACTCTTTGGTATTTACTAAAATGAGTCAAAAACATATGTCCACACAGAAACCTGCATATTTATTCATAATTGCCCAAACTTGGAGGCAACAAAGATCTACTTCAGTAGATGAATGAATGGATAAGCTGTGCTACATCTATTCAGTAGAATATTATTAGCATAAAAATAAATGAACTATCAAATGATGAAGAGACATGGAAGAATCTTTAATGTATATTGGTAAGTGCAAAAAACAAATCTAACAGCTTATGTACTGCAGGACTCCAAGTATATGACATTCTGGGAAACACAAAAGTATAAAGACAGTTAAAAGATCAATGGTTGGTGGGAGTTTGGGGGAGCACAGGGGATTTTTACTGCAGTGCAACTATTCCGTATGGTACTGTCATGGTGGACACATGACATATATTTGTCAGACCCTTAGAATTATACAATACGAAGAGAGACATCTTTATTATGCTAAGTGAAATAAGACAAAGACAGATACCATATGATCTCACTTACATGTGGAATCTAAACAAACAAAATAAACGAGCAAAAGAGCAGAAACAGACACATAAGAGAACAAATAGGTGGTTGCCAGAGGGGAGGATGGGGGGATGGGTAAAATAAGTGAAAGGGAACGGAAGGCACAGGCTTCCAGTTATAGAATGGGTAAGTCATGGCCGTGAAAGGTACAGCACAGAGACTATAGCATTGCATGGTGACAGAGGGTAGCCACACTTGTGGTGCAAATAGCATTTTGTCCTGTCCAATCACTATGTTGCACACTTGAAACTAATATAACACTGTGTGTCAACTATACTTTGATTGAAAGAAAAAAAAGACTAAACCCTAATGTAAACTATAGACTTTAGTTAATAATAATGTATTGGTTCATCAGTACAATGTAGTACATTGTAACAAATGTACGATAGTAATGCAAGATGTTAATAACAGGGAAAATTGTGAGGGAATGGACTGGGGTGGTGTGAGGGTGGGCAGGAGATAGAAGGTATATGTGAACTCTGTACTGTCTGCTCAATTTTTCTTAAAACAGCTCTAAAAAATTAAAGTCTAGGGGCGCCTGGGTGGCTTAGTTGGTTAAGCGTCCGACTTTCGCCTAGGTCATGATCTCGCGGTTCGTGGGTTCGAGCCCCGCGTCGGGCTCTGTGCTGACTGCCAGCTCAGAGCCTGGAGCCCGTTTCAGTCTGTGACTCCCTCTCTCTCTGACCCTCCCCTGCTCACGCTGTCTCTCTCTCTCTCTCTCCTAGAAATAAATAAAACATTAAAAAAAAATTAAAGTCTTTTAATTAAAAAAAAACTCAGAAAGTCAGAAATTCATCGCAGGGAGAAAAATAGAGTTGAGAGAACCAGAATGTGGCTTTTTGAGAAAATTAGTAAAATAGTTAACTGCTGATAATATTGATCAAGTCAAAAGGGATAAGGTGGGGGTCCCTGGGTGGCTCAGTTGGTTGGGCATCCAACTTCGGCTCGGGTCACGATCTCGAGGTCTGCGGGTTTGAACCTATGTCAGGCTCTGTGCTGACAGCTCAGAGCCTGGAGCCTGCTTCAGATTCTGTGTCTCCCTCTCTCTGCCTCTCACCCACTTGCACTCTGTCTCTCTCTCTCTCTCTCTCTCTCTCTCTCAAAAATAAATAAACATTAAAATTTATTCTTACAAGGGAGAAGGTGCATGTAAAAACATCAAAGACATTGTATGGGAAAAACAATCCATAACACCAGGAAGAATTTTGCACTAATAAATTTGAAACCTCAGATGAAAATAGTCATTTTTCTTTAAAGTTGTCAATTTCAAAAATAAACTGTAAATTTCAAAAAACAAGTAAAGGAAGTGTAGAAAACATAAAAAGACAACTAATCACGTGAGAAATGGAAAGATCCCAAATGTATCACATGATGTTACAGACAAGTTTTGCAAAAAAAGAAAAAAAAAAACTTTAGGGAAGAGAACACTGCTGTCTTATATAAAATATTTCAAAGTACAGAAACCATGGACAACTAATGTTGTGAGTTTGGGATAATCTTGTCACAAAAATCAGACCTATGAATAGAGCAAGACAATTGTAAGCAGAAGACAGGCTCGCTCATAAACACAGGTGCGAAAGTCCTCAGTATTAGCGTTAGCACATCACTTTGAGCGAAGTGCTAAAGCACGAAATGTTAGTCTAGCTTTCATCACAGAACGCAAGATGGAGTTGGCTGGCTTTCTGCATGAGCGCCCCAGCCATTCGCAAAGGCTCACACACGCTGTCTTGGGTGCACCCAGGGAGGAAGCCATGAGGTGCTGGTCTGGAGTGGGGGGAGGTATGTGGAGTCAGGGGTAGGGTAGGGAGCATACCCATAGGCCAGTTGGGCGGGACCCACAAGTGAGTCATTCCAAGCGACTTGTGGACAGGCTCAAGTGGAGTCCGCAAAGCACCCGGTAGGCTCTGTGCCCTCTCTGCTGTCCTGTTGTGCCAGCCTCTTTGTCCCCCACCGACCCAAGCTGTGGAGTGTGCCTCCAAATTCTGGAAGAAGCGGGAAAGGAGTGCTAGAAGGCGGCCTCTCACACCGCTGGGAAAGCCAGCGGCTCACACACACACACGCTCCGTCTGGCCCATGCAGAAACCACCGGCTGGGGAGTCTTCTCGTGGCGCTGGGCTGCCCTCCTAGGGGAGGCGTGGCGGACACAGGTAAAGCAAAGCTGTCCCTCTTACCCTCTCCAGTGCATCTAATCCCGAGTATACACTTTTTTCTCCAACAGTGCTGGACTTCTGGACGTTCGCAAAGGCGCTCTCATCCATGGCTGATTGCCAATCTGTTCTTTGGGAGAAGGTGGTTGAAACTCCCATTCCATCACATGTTGACATCACTCTCCATTGTCTCTTTAGGGGATTCCTCCCATCAAAGTACTAACCATGCCTGACCCTGCTTCGCTTTCAGACCAGATCGGGCGCGTTCAGGGTGGTATGGCCGTAGACTTCTTTGGGGATTCCTATTAGACACATCGTGGGCCTTCTGGGTCTATGAGACAATAGACCATATGAGGCAATACAACATTGATTCCCTCCCCACCCACCCCCACCCCTGCTATATTTTCCATCTTTTATCTCATTTTGCTGTGTCCCAGGAGACATTCTCAGCTTGACATTTGGCTCTCTAATTACTCTTCAGCCATGTCCAATCTGTTATTCAATCCATCTATTTGGGTTTTTTACCAATTCCAACAACTATGTGTTGTGTTTTCAAGATCCTTTTTAGTTTTTTTTCTCTCACAGCTGACTATTCATGTTTCATAATGATTTTACATTTTTAAAATGGTTTTTAGACTTATTAAAGGGTTGCAAAGATAGGACAGAGTTGCTACATCTTTCCCTTTAATGCTGACATCTTACCTAACTGTGGTGCAATTATCAAACCCAAGAAATTACTGCTGCTACCATAGTATCCACTGAACTGCAACTTTATTCAGATTTTACCAGTTTTCCACCAATGTCCCTTTTCTTCTCCAGCATCAAATCCAGGATCTCACTTTGCAGTTAGTTGGCATCCTTGTCAATGTCCTCCAAACTGGAACACGTCCTCAGTCCTCTCCAATCTTTCATGACCTTCATACTTTTTGAAGAGTATTGAGCAGGTATTTTTGAGAACATTCCTCGATTTGTGTTTGTCTGACACTTTCTCATGATTAGATTGAGGCCATAGATTTGGGACGAGAACAAAGCCTGTGGTTTCTCTTCAGTGCATGGTAGGAAGAGAGTTCATGTCAATAAGTCTTCCTGGGGTGACGTTAGGGGCACCTGGGTGGCTCTTTGGCTAAAGTCATGATCTCGCAGTTCATGGGTTCGAGCCCCGCATCGGGCTGTGTGCTGACATCTCAGAGCCAGGAGCCTGCTTTGGATTCTGTGTCTCCCTCTCTCTGCCCCTCACCTGCTCATGCTCTGTCTCTGTCTCTGTCTCTCTCAAAAATAAATAAACATAAAAAAATTTTTTTTAAGTAAGTCTTATTGGGGTGACATTAAAGCTGATCGTTTGGTTCAGATGGTGTTGGCCAGATTTCTCCACTCCATAGTGACATTTCCCTTTGTAGGTAATGTGTTTCTTATGGAGAGATACTGTGAAGATACACTGTTTTTCTTCTGAGGCTTTTGCCAACTAATTATAGTATTTATGGGCAGATACTCTTGCAGCTAGTCTGACTGTGGTGTTCTAATTGTGATGATGGTTCTTCTACTCCCTCACTCCTTCTACATTTTTTAGTGACATTCTTCTGCAAGAAAGAGTTGTTCCTTGGGGCGCCTGGGTCTGTGTCTCCCTCTCTCTCTATCCCACCCCCACTCATTTTCTCTCTCCCTCTCTCTCTCTCTCTCTTTCTCTCTCTCTCTCTCAAATAAACAATAAAAAAGAAAAGAAAGAGTTGTTCCTTCTCCCCAGATAATTTATCTATTCAATTCAATTATTTGCTATGTTATTAGCTGTGTGATGCCTTTAAGTAGACATTACCAAATTTTATGCAAGTTTTTAAATTGTCCTTATCTTCAGAAAGAGACTTATCTAACTTATTTCACCATTACCAGAAATAAATATTCCCTGAAACATTTCCTGTTTATGTCCCAGAGATAGAAACAGAGGTAGATATCATAAGTATAAATATAGATGGATATGCTCTAGATAAATAGCCATAGCTACTATTAGTATTGAGTGTACTTTAATTTACTAGATGAATTATATTCTAATGTGTACTCAGCAAATGTCTTTGTTTTCTCATCAATTAGGGCACAGACTTCTGTATTAAAAGATACAGCTCTTCTTCATTCTTTTTTGAATAATATCCACCACACTGAGAATGATGGATAAGGAAGGTTAGTAAGGGCTTGCTTTTTTACATGATTCGTAGTCAAAAGGTACTTCGGATTTTATATAACATTTTCATTATTTTATAAGGTGAATGAATTTGTTTTGAGTTGTGTAATCAAACATTTGAAAAATGAGTAGTTACACTGGTAGAAAGGGCACTGTGGAGTTAAGAACAGGAGACATTTGGGTAAGGGAGCATTGCTTTGCCAGACAACTTCTTTGGCATCTAGGGACTATTTTTTAACATACTGTGTTTCGTTTTTTAAAGATTTTACTTTTTAAGTAATGTTTATGCCCAATGTGGGACTTGAACTTACAACCTTGAGACCACAAGTCACACGCTCCACCAACTGCAACAGCCAGGCACCCCTAACGTATTATGTTTATAGTAACATTTTCTCTGTAGCATTTCAAAACATCCTCCTCCTCCTCCTCCATTTTTTTCCTCAGGAATTTGGTCAATATCACTAGCTAATCAATCCCTATAATCTGTTCGCTGATAACAGAATCTTTTCCTCTGAGTACTGAGTCATTCTTTCCATCTGTTTTTCTCTTGTGCTTCTGTAAGCAAACATTGTGCATTTTTGTGGGACTTGGAAGCTGAAGTTAAGAATTGTTTTATTTCTTCATATGCATGAAGATGAAGTTCCTTAAAAACCAAATCCAAATAGCTACAGAGCAATTCTTTTATTTGCTCATTTATTCATACACAGACTATTTGGCAGAGCCCTCTTAAAAGTCGCTAGACAAGAAAATATGCTGTCTTAAAATATAATATAATGAAAACAGTAGGCTTCTAATTATCCTCCCAAAGGTATTCCTACCCTTCTTAATAAATTAAAGCAAGCTTGGCCACCTTTGGATGGATGGCATAGTAAACAGGGTGTGACTAGCAATCTAAGACATAGATAATGCAAATCTTCTCAGAGCAGGGATTAATCAGGTATTAATGCAATGTCTGGTGGGGCGATCTGCCTACACAGCATCTCCCATGGGCTCTGGCTGCCTTCTCTTAATCCCGATCCAGCTTTATCCCGAGACTTTAGCTGTCGACCTCCTCCAATTGAAATGTTCCTTGAGACAGCTTCTTGACTTCTTGTTCCCCCATTGCTTATTTATTTAATGAGTGAATGAATGAATGAATGAATGAATGAATAGAAGCTCATTAATTGGCTTGTGGTCCCAGTACTACTGAGAGGCAGAACACTTTTGTTTCTCTGTTCAGCACTCTGCTACCCACTGTAGAAAGTAAGAGAGACACAAAACTAATTCTTCTCCTTTTGCCGACTCCCTATGTGGGTCCATGTCAATTCTACTTACGTGCCTGGAAAACTGTCTTGTGCATTTTCCTATATATGTGTCTATACCGTTGTTTATGGATAACTTAATTATTGTTGATTTGCTAACTCAGTGCTTTTAGCTTCTATTACATAATATTAATATGAGAAAGTGTTTGCACATAGCTTGACACGTATCTTCAGACTCAGGCTCTAGATGAATAACAAATATTTAAAGAATATAAGCTGGTATTTTGAACAAAAGTAACATACGGATTGTGAGCAGAGCACATGTTTATTTTTACCCCTCACTGTTCCTTTGAACACTATTTAATGGAGATCATTATTCCTGTCCCTCAACTCCCTGTGGGTCCATGATTTATTTTCCACTTTAAGGTAAAGATCCCACCACCATTTAAATTTACAAATAGCTTTGTTTTAGAAATTGGGACTAGACACTTAATCAAATACATGGCTTTGCTGGGCATTATGTCTTCTCTCCACCTATTGGGGCTCCCGTGTCCCTGTGGATGCCTCTCTGTTTGGGAATCTGTTTGAGCTCTCCTCTCAGCTCTTGGACAGCTTACCTAAACTTCTGTCGTCCTGTTGAGGTTTTTTTGCCTTCCAGATCGCCTTGTGTGACGGGACTGGGACAACTCCTTGCCAGCTCTTCCCAGCAGGGCCAACCTGTGGTCCCACAATGTGACAGCTTTGGGAGTGTGGGCTAGAGGCTCCAGCCTGGCCAACAAGAGGCAAGCTAGACACAAAGAACAACGATGCGTGAGGAAAGAGGCCATTGGACCCAAACAGAATAATGGAAGTCTGCTTAGCAGTCGTCTCTCCATCGCGGGGCTTCGCGGAACAATGAATGGAGGACCACAGAACAATTAACCCAGCGATGATGGCAGACTAAGGGGGGCTGGGGGAGTCCAGCCTTCTGATGGCTAGGTATCTTGGGCCCTTCTACCACACTATTTTTTTGAAGGAAATGTTAAAATATCTATGCCTTGGAGCACCCGGGTGGCTCAGTTGGTTAAGCATCCGACTTTGGCTCAGGTTATGATCTCATGGTTCATGAGTTCGAGCCCCACATTGGGCCCTGTGCTAACAGCTCAGAGCCTGGAGCCTGCTTTGGATTCTGTGTCTCCCTCTCTCTGTCCCTCCCCTGTTCATGCTCTCTCTCTCTCTCTCCTTCAAAGATAAGTAAACATTAAAAAAATTAAAATATCTATGCCTTTGCTACACTTCAGTAAAAAGCAGAATCAACATATGGGCAGAATCTCTCTCAGATGAGAGAGATTTAACATGTTATGTCATTAGGCCGAGGTCTTCCTGCCTTGTCACCATGTTCCATGTACTTGGTGACCATCCTTCTGGAAGCAAAGATTTCGGTGCATAGCTCGACAAGTACGGGTATACCAGTGGTTACAGTAGGACTCTATTAATAATATGTGGACTATCTGGAGGAGATGTAGGCTGAACGGTCCCCAGGATAGAAGTTGTTTAATGGGTGAGATTTCCACTGGAAATTTGCACAGGAGGTGCCCTGATTTCTCAGAGCAAAGGGTAAAGTTCCACAGGTCCTCTGTGGTCTTTAAGGAAGTGAGGCTCTTGATGTCAGACATGATAGGAGATTGGAGTTTATTTAGCCTTCCTGCTGCCACAAATTGTCCTACCCTTTGTCAGGCACCTACTCTGTGCTATGTACTGAGACAGAAGCTGCAGATATAAAGGAAGACACAGCCTTAACCCTCAAGTGGTTTACAGAGCAAGACAAAGTGCTCAAGTACCACGTGGGTAGAAATTTTTACGGATAATCATTTTGTCTGTAGAAAGTTTTTCTATTCACCAAGTATTCCAATCTAAAAACCCCGTGCCTTATGTAGGCTCATCATCTCTATTTTATAGGTAAAAAGAAACCAAGCCTGGAGACGCAGTGATGTCTCCTGCATGGATATGAAGTTGCAGAAGTCAAACTTAAACTCAGTTCCGCTGACTCTTTCTAGAACCGTCCCTCTCAGCGCACCTCGATGAGGATCCAAGCCTTTCATGGAAGCTGCAGGGTTTATCTAGGGCCTCCCAGAGATATTTAGGAGATCAGAGCGTGGGAGCCCTCCCAGGGTCCCTGGAAATCCAGCACCGCAGGAGCCTGTGGGCAACACGCCCCCGGAAACGAGTCTTACCCTAAGGGGCAGCACCACAGCCGCCTCCTCGGCCGCCCAGAATGGCCTTCCTGCCAAGTCCAAAGCCTGTCTTCCTCCAGGGCCAGGGCTTCTGAATTGCTTTCTGCGGGCTCATTCCTACTTTTCATTAGATTAGGTGCAAACACCCTGAGTAAACAAAATAAAAATTCCCTAGCATTGGCAGCCCGCTGCTAGCAACTACACCCTGTATGGTTTTCTTTTAGTTAATAATTCAATTGCCCAAAAAAAAAAAAAGGGGGGGGGTTAGGGTGGAGGGGAGCTTGGCAGGGACCAGCTACAAATCAACTTCAGACCCCAGAGGAACTTGAAAGAGCTACCAGTGCCCACAATGGCTCTTCAGTGCAGCCTGTGTTTACTCAAGACCAGCCCACAAGCTCCGTAGCCCCACGGCGGCTGCATGTAAATGCTACATTGTGCAGTGATTTGGGGGTTATGTGGCTTCGGGCGGGTGGCAGATGATTTGTGAGGCTGCTTCAGATCCATCAGGTTTGAAATTCTACATCGGCTGGTACATTTTGCTTTTGAGGCTCATTCATTCATCCTTCCCTTCATCAAAGCTTAAGTAAATGCCTACTATGTGCTAGTATGCCTACTATTAGCTACCAGAGGTAGGAAAACATTAAAGGTCATTGCCCTAAAAGAAGATGATAAGGAGAGACCTAGGCAATCCCTTGACAAGTTCCCTATTAGACTTAGAGCATTAACGTGACCCTTGGCATGCTCTCTTCTTGGGGTCCTTTGATGAGTTAAACTCAACAGATTGGGGTATACGATTAATTCACCAAACACAGGTGCTTCATAGAAGCAGGCACTCCTCAAGGCAGCAGAGATAACAACGCAGAAAAACAGGTCTCTGTCCTCAAGGATATTTAGACTAGTGGGAGAGACAGATCTGCGAACAATAGTTGCATTAAAGACCCATTATTAGTAGGAGACAATGTTCAGGCTATGGTGGAGGCGCAAGGGAGAGAGTCCTCAGTAGATGACATAAGTTACAAAGAGGACTTTACAAATGAGATGGTGCTGGTATTGACTCAAGAAAGATGAGCAGGTGTTCATCCAGGAGGACTGTGGGAAGTGCAGTGTCTCATTCATTCTCTCATCAGACATTTATTGGGTGCCTATTATGTGCCAGGCACCGGAATAGACACTGTAGTAGACACTAGTGACACACAGGATGGCAAGAGCCCTGGAAACTTATTCTCCAGAGGAAGGGATAGCGCTGTAAACATAGAATCGCAATACAGTGGGGCGCCTGGGTGACTTAATCGGTTAAGCGTCCGACTTTCGCTTAGCTCATGATCTCGCGGTTCGTGGGTTCGAGCCCCACGTCGGGCTCTGTACTGACTGCCAGCCAGAGCCTGGAGCCTGTTTCAGAGTCTGTGACTCTCTCTCTTGACCCTCCCCTGCTCACGCTGTCTCTCTTCTCCTAGAAATAAATAAAACATTAAAAAAAAAAAAAAAGAATCGCAATACAGTGACCCAGGCTGCACAGTCACAAAGTGTTCAAGAGGTTAATTAATGTTTCTTTCTCATACCTGGACAAAGAGTGCCAACATTAGAGTCTGCCTTTCTAGAATTTAACCCTAATTTATTAGGAAGAAATGTTTACAGGGTATACAAGAGGCAACATGGTATAAAGGTAAGAGTGGGGATTTTGGAATCATACATAGTTATGTTCAATCCCACTTTGCCAAGCTAACTGTGTGACCTTGGGCAACTTGCTCCATTTTCTTTTTTCTTTTTTTCTTTTTTTTTTTAAATTTTTTAATGTTTTATTTATTTCTAGGAGAGAGAGAGAGACAGCGTGAGCAGGGGGAGGGTCAGAGAGAGAGGGAGTCACAGACTGAAACAGGCTCCAGGCTCTGAGCTGGCAGTCAGCACAGAGCCCGATGCGGGGCCCGAACCCACGAACCGCGAGATCATGACCTAAGCGAAAGTTGGACGCTTAACCTACTAAGCCACCCAGGCACCCCAACTTGCTCCATTTTCTCATCTGCAACCTGTCAATAGATAGATAGATAGATAGATAGATAGATAGATAGATAGATAGATAGACAGACATATAGATATAGATATAGATATTAAAGTGCCCAATTATCATAGGTGGTCAGTAAAAGGCAATTACTTCTTAGTGCACAAATACATTGAAAAGCAAATTTCTAGTACTGAAGTGACACGTTAAGTCTTTTTAGAATGATCATTATTCATTACTTCACATGTTAAGAAAACTATGATCAGAATTGTCCTTCTGACTCTATGTGACCAGGAGAAATCTGGACATAGCCAGATATAGATGAGGCCAGGTAGGCTAATTCGATTTTAGCCTTCAGTGGTTATTCCAAGAGATCCTACTTCATGATCCAGGCCATTAGAGTCCTTGGTCAGACTGTAGACAGAAAACCAACTTTCTCTACAACTGAGAAAACAAGTTGGACAATATAGACTAGTCTATGAAATACCTGGGGATCTGAGACATCTTTTTGAATGCATGAACTATGAAAAATCCTAACCAAGGCAAAAGATTTTGTATATAAACAACGGGACTCTCAGGGAGGGACTAAGCTCGTTCCACTGCTCATATACAAATTTAAGCAGCATGGAATGTTTACGAGTGCTGTGTTTATATGTGATTATGGGAAACTAGGGGAGGGGACCTGAGACAGGGATGGACTTGGGGGTGGGAGAGAGTTGATAAGAGCAGGGGGGAGGGGAGAGCAGAAGGTGGCCACAGAACGTGGCAGAGTGTCCAGTAGGGAAGCCTAATAGTCCGTTTTAAGGGGTTTGCATTTACGCAGAAATATCCCCTCTCTTTTCTAAATCCTTTGATAAAAAAAGACTATTTCGTAGGTAAAGCCTTAAGTGAATAGTTTGAGTAAAAATAAAGAAAAAGGTACTCTGACATGCATTCCACATTTGAATGGACACAAGGGTGGAAATAAAGGGATCTCCACTTTCTGTAGAACCAGCAATAGGGGCAGGAATTCAAACCCTAGGTGTCTCAGAAAAGTCCAGAAACCTTTGGGTGGACTCTGGACTTTTCACAGAAACTTGTGACTTTGTTAAATTAACATGTGCTAAGTAAAGCCTGAGAGAAGTTTATTACTTGCAGGTCCTGAGAAAGGTACTTGGCTGTGCCTCAAGGGGTCATGTGGAAAGGTCAAGGCTGGGAGCATGCAAAGAGCATTCTGGATGTTGTTTTTTCTCCCCGGTTCACTATCTCTGTCTTTTCACTATACTTACTGGGAGATTTCTCAGCTTTATCTTCAAGCCCATCTATTGAGTTTTCCATTTCTGATCTTATGCTCTAATTCCTAAGAAATCTTTTTTGTTGTCCTGGTCTCTAAATATTCCTTTTGGAGGGGGAGGGTTTTAAAAAAAATCTAGCCCAGTAAATATATGAAGATCTAATTGGCTTTATAAAATGATTCATGAATGTTCATGAACTAGACCGGCAGCATCCCACCTAGGTTTTTATAGGAAGGAGGATGGGGCACAAAGTTATTAGCAAAAAAAAGAAAGGATTGTTTGAGGCAAGGTCACCTTTCTTTAGGGGAAAGGACAATGGTCTTATTAGGTGGATTACCTCGTCTTCTTTTGATTGGATGGAGAAGGCACCTGTGATAGATTCCTCATAGATGCTGATCAGAAAATTCCTCATTGACCAATGAAAGCTACATCTTGCAGGAGGTTGAAACTACAATTAGGTATTAAGTTCAGATTTGGTGACTTGACTTCAGCGATGCCATTTTGGGCCTATGGTTTTCTTTTCAACAGGGTATAACACCCTATTGTACATTGATTTTTTTTTTAATGTTTATTTTTGAGATAGAGACAGAGCGAGTGAGGAAGGGGCAGAGAGAGAGAGGGAGATGCAGAATCCGAAGCAGGCTCCTGGCTCTTATCTTATTTTATCCTCATGGAGAGTGTCTTATCTCTTGGACATTGTTATCTCTTGTTATTGTTGGATAACAATCCAAGGTTATTGTTTGAAGTTTTCTTTTCCCTGCGTTGTCTCTGTCTTTCTGGGTTTTTCTTGTTGTTATTGTTGTTATTTCTCATTTCGTTAGTTAGGTCTCTATCACATTGCAGGTTTGAGGAAAGCCTAGATATCCAAGGAAGATATCTGGTAATCCAGCATTGTCTACCTTTCAACATATGAGGCCATCAAGGGATGTGGGCTGTGACAACACTGACACATAGGAGCCATCTAAGTCGTGCCACATCTCCATTTTCTATGTAGATGGGTACGTAACTTACATGATATTTCCAGGCACCCATGCCCCGTGAATCTGCAGATTAAAGGTTTATTTACCATCAGCCATCTTAGATACCAGGTACATTCCAAGGAGAAGGCTCTCCTGCCAGCAATATCGTTCATTGGTTTGCTAGGAGGTCTGTCATTATATTTTTATAAAGGCATTTGGATCACCTTCTTCCCTTCCTGGTGCATCTCCCAAGTAATGAAGACAATGAAGTACAGACCTGTTGCTTAGCCAATCGCTTCACTGCACTTACAGTGGCTGGACTTCTTATTTCATCATAGTGAGGACCAAAGGGCATTGATGTTATTATCCCCATTTAGCAGACAAGGATGTGAAACTCAGGCCTTAGACCATTCCCCATGGTCATGGCATCTGGTAAAAGCAGGAGGCTCTCACACGCTAGCCTCAAGTTCTCCTCCCCATGGTGATCCCAAGGACAGAATCCCCCAGCCAACAGCCCTCCTTACCATGGGGACCAGGCAGTTTCTGCTCTTCTCTGAGTAACAGGCTCCAGTTCCCCACCAGCCTGAGGAAATTATTCCAACAGGACAATCACAACCTCCCAGGGGACCAGAGAACACCTGACCTCTGTTACTCCAAAGCCTATGTCCCTTAGCCCCTGCTTTCCCTCTCTTCCCAGGTGCAACCCCCACGTGGCCCTGGATGGCATGTGGTGCCCTCCTCCCTGTGCTGCGAGTGTAAGTGACTATGAAATCGCTAAGGGGACACCTGAGTGGCTCAGTCAGTTAAGCTTAGGATTTGTCGGACTTTGCCTCAGGTCATGATCTCACGGTTCTTAAGTTTGAGGCCTGTGTTCTGCTCTCTGCTGTCAGCTCGGAGTCCCCTTCAGACCCTCTGTCCTTTCTCTCTCTCTCCCCCTCCCACTCCCTCATGTGCTCTCTCTCTCTCCCTCTCTCTCTCTCTCTCTCTCTTGCTCTCTCTCAAAAACAAATAAAAGTTTTTTAAAAACCTGCTGTCAATCTCCCCTGTCTAGTGTTGGGAATCATGGGTTTGGCCATCCTCATAACTTTAGGGAGAAAAAATAATAAAATAAAAGAATAATACCAGAAACCCAATGTATTAAAAAGAGGAAATCCAAAAGAAGAGGGGCGCCTGGGTGGCTCAGCTGGTTAAACATCTGACTTCAGCTCAGGTCTTGATCTCATGGTCTGTGGGTTGGAGCCCCATATCAGGCTCTGCGCTGACAGCTCAGAGCCTGGAGCCTGCTTCAGATTCTGTGTCCCCCCCTCTCTCTCTTCTCTCCTGCTTGTGTTTTCTCTGTCTACCAAATATAAATAAACATTTTAAAAAATAAAAAAATAAAGTATCTGATAACTCTGTGGGAAACTGACACCGTTTAGCCATTGATGGGATCAATGTATGTGCACAAGAAAACTTGAAATAAAATGAAAGAAATTAACTTAAAAGACAAGTCATTTGACTTGAAATGTCATCTTTCATGGAATGATATGTCAATGGACATTGTACCTGTTAAAATGTTGTCTTCAAACTTTTGAAATGATTCCTGATGCTTCTTTAGCGGATTCATGTGCTCTGATTTTCATGTTGTCTGTGATATTTCTGAGGGCCATGATGGGTGGTAAATATTGACAAATATCTTGGGTAACCTACGTGTTCATTGTTAACTATCTCGAGAAAGGGAAATGCAGTACTTTTCAATCTATATGCATTTCCTTTTTAAAATTCACTGCTACCAAAAGGATTTATTGCAAAATAGCTACCAAACACTAAAATAAATGACTAAATAATTGTAGATTTGCACCATACAATAAATGATCAAGACTAAACTACACACTGAGTGTTCTAGCCCTGAATTCCCCAGTCTCCATCTTCTGCACATATTACACAGAAGCCTAATCTATAATGTCCCATGTTTCCTACTGACCTTCTGAGTGGTGGCCTCATGCATCTTAAACTCAGTGGCTGGCAGGAGCTTTGAATACTTTTTCACCATGATCACAGACCATACAGAGTAAACTGTCCCTAGATACCGGTGTCTGAGCGCACTTGAGTGTATAATTGATGGTTCTGCATACTGTCCTTGAAAGTTGGTTACATGACATCAGAAGAAGGTCAGGGAAAGTGAGGTGGGTCACTGGCTCGCTTTCATGTCTCATCATTTTTTCAATCGAGAACTCCATTGCATCTTACATGCTATTGGATGAGAACATTCACAAACTGGAAGTGCAAGATGGAGGAGTATGATTCTGGCTTTTGTGAAATCTACTATTGATAGTATTTCTTCAGAAAATGAAAACCTGGGTCAAATATAAAGGTGGATGGGATCCTGGGACAACAGGTATAATAAGCAGGAGGTATGACCCAAGATGTTTGGTCATTCGATGCTTCTTTCCTGTTTGCCAGAGCAAAGACACTTTGGAAAATATTAGTGGCTTATCTTCAAAGTAATTAGATGTTGATTCATGCTCTTCCAGGAATACTGTCCTTACTAGAATAAATCAATACAGGCTTTGGCACCTGCTAGGTAGTTATTAACCAAGAAAATGGTTTATTTTTAATTCCATCAGTAAATATAACCAGAAGCCATTTGCTTTCGCCTAACAAGGATAGTAGCAGATTTTCATTGCGTTATCTCAGAGCTGTATTTGGAGATAAGCTGAGACCTGCATACTACCACCACGAATAAAAAGATACAAAGGTTTTGGGGCCATTTACTACGTGTAATCCCACAAGGGTTACAGTTTTGAAAGCAGTTCGTAGCAATAGGGAAGTCATTACCAACCACGTTTCAGTACAAGCCTTCTTCCCACTTTGGCCTCATGTCGCAAAAGGCACAATACTTCAGGACAGGGATGCCTTATGAAGCTTGGGCCAACCAGAGAGCAGAAGGGCAATGGAGACCCCTAGAGCGTTAGAGCCGAATCAATGACTCGTTTGATAAGCAGTTTGTATCCTATCGGGCTCCTTGACCACAGATACCATACGAGTATGAGACCTTAGCTCGTCTTACGAACGAGCTATTTTGAGTTGTACAGCAGAATTCCACTCTCAAATGGAAATGGGATCTACATCAGTGGGCTGGAAGGAACAAGTAAATGGACGAGCTGGCGGCTCGATTCCCGCGGCACTTGGTTGTACTGCTTTGCTGCCTCTGTCTCAACCCACACCTGTGAACTCGTGTGGAGTTTCACTCAACAGAGGAGGAAAATCCTTGGGTCTGCTTTACATCTGAGTGTTCACAACATGGCACTAGCCATCCCCACTCTGGTCCAGCACTGAAAAAGCAGCATTGACACGGAAGGACAAACATTGTACGAGACCATTTACATGAGGTACCTGGAACAGCCACAGTCAGAGAGACCCAAAGTAGAACAGTGGTTGCCAGGGCCGGGGGCGCTGAGGAAATGGGGTTTGTTGCTCCTGGGTACAAAGTTTTCAGTTAGGGATGCTGAAGGTGTTCCGGAGATGGATGGTGGTGAGGGCTGTACATGAATGTACTTAATATCACAGAGTACGTGCTGACAAAAATGATTAAAGTGCTACATTTTGTGTTAAGTATTTTTTAGCACCCCCCCCAAAAGATCCTCCCAACGGGTGGAACTTTGGTTTACATGACCAATGGTCTTACTCATGAATCCACACTGATTTATGGATAATCCCTAAAAGAGTTGGGCAAAGACCTGAAAAGTTCAAGACCGAAAGACCAATAACAAGGATAGCAGTATGGACCTATTGGAATGGGCAGCCTGGGAATATATATGCAGCCAACCCTCCTCCCCACCTACCCCAGGGGCGTTCACTGGAGAGGATTCCCTTAATCATCAGGCAGACACCTTGGAGAATTGGACCCACTGTGTAACTGTCAGGTGCTTCTTTCTCCAGTCACAGCTGTGCTTGGATAATGAAACCAGATATGGAGGGGTGATGGTAGCAGAGATGAGGGCCGTGCAGGGCTGGAACAATATAAACATCTCTTACATCTCTTAGATTTGATCTGATTACCACCACGGCTGAGTGTCCAACGTGCCAACAGCAGAGGCCACCGTGAGTCCCCACATGGCATGACTCCCTAGCCGGCCCCTCCTATTGGCTATGTTGTTATATAGTATGGGATCCTTTTTTTTTTCACACAGTCACAGTTACTTGCTCTCACTGGAGTAGATCCTTATTCTAGATACGACACTGCCTTCCTTGCTTGCTTTGCTTCTTCTAGCAGACCTACCACGGACTCATAAAATGCCTCATCCAGATACAGTCTATGTCTTAAATCACCAGCCAACACTTGGGGTCATTTCTTTTATAGACAGAATACACTTCTAAAAACCAAGAAGTGGAAGTGGGAATGACCTCCCATCCATTACGTACAATAATCCACCCGCCAAAGTTTTGTATACCGTCCCCACGACATTTACATTAGTGAATTGGGAGGTCCGGGTAGGCAAGGGAGAAATACTTTCACCAGTAAACACACAGGCCTGTGCCAGTAACTTGGAAGCAGAGATTGCTCTCCAACAAGCAGAGAAGAAGGTCACTCTACTGGCAGGTGGTTGACTCTGATTACCAAGGGGAAACTGTGTTGCCGTTACGTAATAAGGCATGGATGGCTATGTCCAGATCCCAGAGAGCTCCCAGTGACAAAAGTCACTGTGACAATAGTCAGTGACAATAGTCAGTGAGAAGCCATGGCAAATGAATGAGCAAATAAAATAACGAGTAAATGAATGCAGATCCTTAGTATGAATGAAAGTTTGGGTCCCTCTCACCAGTTCAAAGAAAAAAGTCATGCAGGCCGAGAGGCTCATAGAATGGAACGGGGAAACATTGCAGTGATTTTCTGAGAAGGCCCCATGACCAGTTACGGAAGTGGGGACTTCTCCCACTTTCCTTTTGTGTAAAACAGCACTTACGTGAAAATAACCACCGATGGTGGTTAATATTACAGTTTAGCTCCAAGTGAGACTATGATTGAACTGACATGTGGAAATTGATAGCACTTTGTTTCTCCTGTTTTATCTTGAATTTTCTTTTCTTTAATTTTTTGTTTATTTCGGAGAGAGAGAGAGAGACAGCATGAGCAGGGGAGGGTCAGAGAGAGAGGGAGACACAGAATCCAAAAACAGGCTCCAGGCTCTGAGCTGTCAGCACAGAGCCCGACTTGGGGCTCAAACCCATGAACCATGAGATCACGACCTGAGCTGAAGTCAGATGCTCCACCGACTGAGCCCCCAGGCGCCCCTTATCTTGAACTTTCTTCATCCAGATGAATGAAGAGACGGATCTGCCAGTTGTTTTCTCACTGTCTCTCCAGCTCCGTTTTCCACCCTTCTCTGGCCAAGTGTGCGCCCTGAGGGGATGACCTCTAAGGACCTGGCACCTGGGCTTCTTTGCCCTCCACCTGCCAAATGGCTCAGTCAATAGGAGGCATCAGGAGGAATCCGAAGGGTAGAAGGAGGGAGACGTTGGGGTATTTTCTTCCCCACTCCCTTCCTACCAGACAAGTGGCAGGGATTTTGTCTCTCTACCTACGGCTAACCTCCCCCTCTCGTGGCAACGGCCCTTGCTGGGTTTTGGTAACCCCTCAGTCTCCCCTCCTACCTTCCGGCCTCAAAGTTGTGATGGCTTCCTACTTTTGACATCTCCTATTGATTCTCCCAAACGTGCCCACATCTCTATATGTGATTGTTTTTATTAAACTGTCTTCTATGAAAACTACTTATTCTTTAGGACAAATTTTGAAGTATTTTTTTACTTGTTTATTTAGAGAGAGACAGAAAGAGAGAGAGCACATGAGCAGGGAAGGGGCAGAGAGAGAGAGGGAGACACAGAATCTGAAGCAGGCTCCAGAAAGCTTCTGAGCAAGCATTCATCACAGAGCCCGACGCAGGGCTCGAACCCACGAACCATGAGATCATGACCTGAGCCGAAGTTGGGCGCTGAAGCGACTGAGCCACCCAGGCGTCCCCACTGAAGTATTTGCTATGAAGATATAAACATTCAACAGAATGCACAGATTTTAAGGGTAGAGTTTAGTGAGGTTAAATGAATGCACATACTCATGCGACTACTGTCATCAAGATACAGAACATTCCCCCTCGTCAGAAGTTTCTCTGCGCTCCTACCTTGACAAAGGCAATCACAGTGTTTATTGTCACCACGGATTACTTTTGCCCCTCTCGAGCTTCATATGAATGGAATCATAAAGTACAAACTCCTCTGGGTAAGGCTTCCTTCACTCAGCAACCACATATTCGAATGTGTCAGTATTTGATTCCTTTGATTGCTAAATAGTATTCTACGGTGTGAAGATGATACAACTTGTGTTTCTATTCATTTGTTGATGACGTTTGGGTTGTTTCCAACTGCAATGACTGTGAGAAAGCTGCTATAAAATTTGTGCACAAATTTTTGTGTGAACATAAGTTTTATTTCTTTTGGATATGCATCTAGAAGCAGAATTCTTTGCTATAGGGGGGATGTATATTTAACTTTATATGAAAGTGCCAAATGGTTTTCTAATGTTTAGAGCATGCCGTCTCCCCAAATTAGGACCAGCCAAGACAGATCCGAAAAAAAGACAAACTTTAAAATGTCATTAGGTTTAGACAGTGATAGTCAATTGACTATTCTACACACATTGGTGGCAGGGCTCCTGAGAAAGTGAGCCACTAGCGGCTGCAAGGACCGCCTGGCTCCTCCCCTCCATTCTCCGCAATAATCAGGCTTTAAAAGGTCCTCTCCGACCCAGACATGTGAAGTTTCACTCCTCCGGCTGCCATCTAGCTGTTAGAAGAGAAGTAGCTAAGTAAATTAATTTACACTTACATGTGAATGATTGTCAGGCCTCAGTGCATTTAACACCCTAGAGTGTATTTTAAAAACAGAGTTTAATTCCATAAAGGAATTCATCGCTAATGATGGCCTTGTAGTTGACATGCGGGGAAGAGCAAGGAGAGGAGACATCTTTTCCGCACACTTCAAAAATTACATGGGCTGGAAACCTGTAGTAAGTCAGATGTGGGTTCAAATCCCAGTGGTTTTTGCTGTGTTTTTAGTGTTGATTTATTTTGAGAGAGACCACATGACCCAGGAAGGGCCAGAAAGAGGGAAAGAGAACCGCAAGCAGGCTCCTCATGGTCGGCGCAGGGCCCAGCGCCAGGCTTGATCTCACCACCGAGGAGACCATGACCGGCTGAAGTCAAGGGTCAGCCCTTAACCAGCTGAGCACGCGGGGCCCCCAAGCCCCCTTTTCACCTTAAAAAGCAGGTAGTCTTGCAGCATCTGCGCCCTGGTGCATTGTCGTGGCGCCAAGCCTGTGTTCTTTTAGCACCAATCACTCGTCCATCCTCCTTAAGACTGTGTCTCGCTGAAGTCTGCGCGTTTTTAGCACGGACTGTAGCCTCCCACAGGGTCGAGCCCAGGGCCAGGCCCGCCGCGGGCGCGCACCGCGCATTGCGGCCTGGACGCGGGGGCCCAAGGGACCGTAACGCGCCCGGTGCCGCGGGGGTCGCCCTCGCTCGCCGAGTGGAGCTCGTGCAGGAGGCTGGGCTGGGGGTGCGCTGGGGGCCCCGGACACGGACTCCTGCCGCGGAACTCAGCAGGACCCGTCAGCGTGTGGACTCCCCTCCCCTAACAGAATCCGAGTTCAGGCCCCGACTTGGGGAGGCGAGAAAACGGCGACAGCACAGCAGCGCGGGCGGCGAGGACGCGCCTGGAGCCGTCGCGGAGGAGGTGTCCCGGGGACGCCCTTTCAGAGGGACTTGCAAGCTCCGCTCTTAGGAGGAGTCTCGCCGCCGCGTGCGCGTCCCGGCAGAGAGCGAGGCTGGCACGTTACCCCTTCCTTCCCCCGCAGGGTCCTCCTCCGTGGGCGGCGGCCAGCGGCGCAGTCCGCAGGCACAGGGCACACGCAGGCATTCGGCGGCGAGCCGTCGTGCCGCGGGGTCCGGCCTCTCTCCGCGCCACCCCTGCGCCCAGGGCGCCCCGGGCAGGCGGGGGCTCCCGGCCGCCGGCGCTCCGCCCTCCCCGCCTCCCCGCGCCCTCGCCCGGGTTCCGAGGCTGCCGCCAGGTCCAGCCGCCCCCCCACCCCCGGCGCCTCGGACGCGCCCCCGAGCGCTCGGGGCCCCCGCGCTCTCCTCCTCCCGCGCGCGGGGCGCAGCCCCGCCGAGCGGAGCGCAGTGCGCAGCGCGCACAGCCGAGCGGCGCACACGCGGCGCAGCGGCCGCGCAGCCGCCTCCGCCGCCGGAGCCCCCGCGACCATGGCCGCCGAGGGACGCGGCCCCCGCGCCCCGCTCTGGGCGGCGCCGCTGCTGCTGCTGCTGCTGCCGCCGCCGGGGCTGCGGCGCCTCTGCGTGCGGGCGGACGGTGAGTGCGCGCGCGCTGCGGGACGGCAAGGCGGCGCCCGCCGGGTGCTCCCTGCGGCCAGCCTGCGCCCCGCCCGGCCTCGCCGCGTCTCCCTGGCCCCAGCCCCCCCCGCACCCTGGCTCCCGAGCCCTCCCGGAGCACCGGGGAGCGCCCGCCGCTAGCTTTCCGAAGGTCTCCACGAAGTCCCGTCTAGGGTGCCCGCCTCTGCGGACATGTGTCAAGTGTGCTCCTGGCGGCAAGGCCGCGAAGGCTGCCAGCTGGGACGGCTCGGTCCAAGATCCGAAAGAGGAGTAGGAATCAGCTAGGCGCGGGGGAGAGGAGAGTGTCTTCTTGCCGGGGGGAAGTGGGTGTGCAAAGGCCCTGTGAGTGGCAGGGGAGATGGATAAATGGTAGAGTGGCTGGAGCCGAGCGTGCAAGGTGAGGGTGCCGTTTGACCCGAGGCTGGTGAAATCGATGGGAACAGATTCTTGCAGGTTATGGGAATTGGCCCGCTTTGTTTGTTTGTTTGTTTGTTTGTTTGTTTTTTAAACCTGAATTCAGCTTTGAGGGCTTCCCTTAAATTGGCAGGATCAGAGCCTTACATGGGCTAAATTTCGAAAAGCGAATTCCGCTGTGTTTTCATTTTGGAACAAAACCCCGTTGACTTGCTGCAGGAGGATCTGAAAAGAAAGAAGCCAGTTCTCACACCCATGAGCGGTTTCTAGAAAATCCAAGCTTGGGACAAATTGGATTGATGAAGAAGAAAAACCCTTGGCTGATTTGGGATGCTTTGTGTATTTTTTTTTTTTAACGTCATTGCTTTTTTAGTAAACAATATTCCGGTGAAAGGAGAGGACTTGATGAAAAGAGGCATGGTGGTCAGGGAAAAGGGGAAAGTAAGAAAAAAGCCTCCAGATACTATCTTAGAATTTTTGGTGCTTTTGTCCTAAGTGCCAGCTGGGAAGAACTCTTTGCTCCTAATTAAGGATGGATGTCTTATGTCTCCATATCCTCAGAGTGTTAGGAAAGAAAACACTTTTAACATTGAAGGCTCCTCCTGAAAACTGCTGGGTTGTTTTTTTTTTTTTTTCATTGAGATGCAGTCCGTGTAAAATTTATCATTTAAAAATTTATCATCAGCGGTTTTAGTATATTCATTATGTTGCCCACCATCACTACTATCTCCTGAACATTTCTATCCCTGAAACAAATCCCCATACCTCTTAGCAGTCAATCCATTGTTAATTTTTTGCTATAGTATTTTTTCTTTTTGCCCGACGTTGAGTCATGAACATGAAGCTGAATGCAAGTAGAATAAATTGGGTTAGTATTAACTTTTGAACAGTGTATACTATTGTACCAACTTTAATTCGTTGTAAAGAAATGTTTCTGCAATCCATGAGGCTTTAGCGTTTCACCATGCTATAACTGCTTAAGTGGAATGCTGAATGGATAGGGATCCATTTTTTGTGCCTATCTGGCTTGATGTGGGTCCTAGCACTAGAAGGCAGAAATATCATTGCACAAGGAGAGTGTAACAGCCACACAGCAGCGTTTCTTGTCCCTTGCCAGAAGCGCCTCTGTTTCTCCCTTCTTTCTTTTTTTAAAATTGTTTTTCTAGTTTATTTATTTTTGAGACAAAGACAGAGCATGAGTTGGGAGAGGGGCAGAGAGAGGGAGACACAGAATCTGAAACAGGCTCCAGGCTCTCAGCTGTCAGCACAGAACTGATGCGGGGCTGGAACCCACAAACCGCGAGATCATGACCTGAGCTGAAGTCGGTCGCTTAACCGACTGAGCCACCCAGGCGCCCCCTTCCTTCTCTTTTCCTTTTCTCTGCTTCCCCAGTTATACTTACTTCCAAGAAACTCCATTTACTGAGTTCCAACTTTTATAACAGAGCCACTGAAGAATTATAATCTATATTATGGAAGGATTCCTTTCTTTACTAAATCTATGGTTAACGACCACTGCTTTCCACATTTAGTTTTTTGTGTTCTATAGTGATGGAAGGAAGAAGAAGAAATGTTCGGCTAGACTCGATGTATCAGAAATCTGAAGAGAGACTTGGGGTTATTAAAAACCCTATGAACTCATTAAAAAATAAGTCAATGAGATAAATTCAAATGAAAAACATTTCGTCTATACTTGACTAATGAGATATGAATCTCCTATATAAAAGAGATCTGTATTTTTTCCTTTTTTTCTACTGTGATTTTGAAACTGAAAAAATTTCACATTAACTGAATACAGATTAATTGGGTTTGGGTAACGATTACAGGAAAAGATTGATTAATGCAACCGATGATTGATTGAGCATCTATTATAGGCTAGGTGCAGTCCTTGCTGTTGGGGATAGAATGGTGAGAAGAAATAGGTCCTTGCTATCGGGGAGTTTAATATCCCGTGGGGTAGTCAGTAAGCAAATCATTACGTGAATGAAATGTGAACTTGCGGGTTTTTTTTTTAATGTTTTATTTATTTCTAAGAGAGAGAGAGAGAGAGAGAGAGAGAGAGACAGCATGAGCAGGGGAGGGGAGAGAGAGAGGGAGACACAGAATCAGAAGCAGGCTCCGGGCTCTGAGCTAGTTGTCAACACAGAGCCTGATGCGGGGCTCGAACCCACAAACCGTGTGATTATGACCTGAGTCGAAGTCGGACGCTTAGCTGACTGAGCCACCCAGGCGCCCCGAACTTGCGGTTTTGATAGGTGATGAAATCGGAGGTATGATGAGAGCATGTACTAGGAAATTCCGGTTTCGTGCAGCAGGATCTGAAAGGGGAATAAGGCAAAGAGGAGGAAGGACAGTGTCTGGGTAGAGAATAGCATATACAAAAACAAAACAAAACAAAAACTGTGAGCAGGGAACATGGGCCAGGTGATAAGAGACAGAGTGGCTGCCATCCAGAGGCCAAGGTGGAAGTGGTTTGAAATGACGCAGGGAAATTGCAGTGGGTGTAACGAGGTGCGACCGCATAGACAAGGTTTGTTTTAATCCAAAAAAGGGAAGGAAGTCATTGGATGATTTCCAGGGGTAGAATGACTAATAAGATTTGCATTTTGAAAAGATCGCCCTGATTGCGATGTAGGGAGAATGGATGGGGCCAGGGCAAGAGTGGATATAGAGAGACGATATAGGATGCCATTTTAGCTGTGCAGGCGAGCGGGGATGGAGGTACACAGAGGCGGATGGGGTCAGTGGGAAGGATCTGGACTAAAGGGGAATGTAAGTCATCTGCGTAAGGATAGTCTTTGAAACCACGTGTGTGGATAGAATCCTAGAGAAAGGTTTCCCGGTGAAAAGAGATGACCTAGAACTGAGCCTGGAGTGAGGGAAACAGACTTAGGGTCATTGACTCTACATTCATGAGCTACATTGGCCTATAACTTTCATTTCTTGTAATATTGTTGTCAGGTGTTGACATCAGTATTATGATGATTTCTAGAATAAGGTGGGAAGTTGTTTCTCTTCTGTTGTCTGAAAAGGTTGCTACGAGGTGAGCTGTTGCTTTGTCTTGTTTAAGTGTTTTGTGGTGAGGTCATATGTGTTTGAGGTTTTTCTCATGGGAAGATTTTAAATGATGAATTTAATTTCTTTTTCTTAAGTTTATTTATTTATAATCTTTACACCCAGTATGGGACTCAAACTCAAGACCCTAAGATCAGTCACATGCCCCATCCACTGAGCCAGCCAGGTGCACCCCTTAATTTCTTCAGTAGGTAAAGACATATTCAGATTTTCTTATTCATTTTAGGTCACTTTTGTTAAGTTTGTTTTCTGAAATTTGTCCATTTCGTCTAAATTGCCAAATGTACTAGTGTATATAACATGATAATCTCGGGGCGCCTGGATGGCTTAGTCGGTTAAGCGTCCGACTTTCACTTAGGTCATGATCTCGCGGTTCGTGGGTTTGAGCCCCGCATCCGGCTCTGGGCTGACTGCCAGCTCAGAGCCTGGAGCCTGCTTCAGATTCTGTGTCTCCCTCTCTCTCTGACCCTCCCCTGCTTGCGCTGTCTCTCTCTCTCTCTCTCCTAAAAATAAATAAAACATTAAAAAAAAAATTAATTTCTAAAAAAAAACCAACAACATGATAATCTCTTACTATCTTTTTAGTTTCCATGGGATCTGTAGTAATGTCCCCTTTCGTTCTTGATATTGGTAATTTGCATTTTCTCTCTTTTTGTCTTGATCAATTTTGCTAAGGATTTATCAGTCTTATCATTCTTCAGAAAGCAGCAGTTTTTATCTTTGTTCCTGTATCGTACATCTGCTTTCCATTTCATTGATTTCTGTTCTATCTTTGTTATTGCCCTGCTTCTATTTCTTTAGAAGCTTTAATTTTATGTTCTTCTTTCTATGTTTTTAAGATAGGAAATCACATCATTGGTTATCAACCATTCTTCTTTTCTAATATGAGAATTTGAGGCTATAAATGTCCCTTAAATACTACTTTAGTTTCTCCACAATTTTTTGTCACTTACATAAAAATGTTTTATTTGAATTGTAGTTTTCCTTGAACCCATCGTTCATTTAGAAGACTATTTTGTAATTTCCATCCACAAGGAGACTTTCCTAGTTATTACTTTGCTATCGAGAGACAGTATAATACAGTGGTTAGGATCTCTGAAATAGAGCCCAAATGCCTGGTTTTGTACCCCAAATGTGTGATCTTGGACAAATAATTAATACCAAATCTTAACTATAAATAAGGATAATATTAACGCCTGCATCGTAGAGTTGTTATAAGGATTAAATTAGTGAATATTTGTAAAGCAATTTGAAAAACACCTGGCCCATAATAAACAGTGTGTAAGTGTTTGATAAATAAAACAAGTGATTTTAGATTGTTTGTATTGTCATTTACAAATAGGCTTTGTATGATTTGAGTCGTGAAATGTTTTTTGATTTGTCTTGTAGCTCAGTATTTGATCAGTTTTACAAATGCCCTTTGTGTTTCTAAAAGAAACGTGCATTCTATAGTTTGCCATCTTGCGCATTGGCCCTTACGTCAAGTGTGTTCATTTTGTCACTGAAATCTTCTATGTTTCTTCCAGTTTTTTCCTGTTTTGTCAATTACTGTGGAGAGTGGTTGAAATTTTCATAAGCACATGCATTTTTTCCATTCTCCCTGTGATTCAATTAATACTGCCTTTTTACAGTCTAGAGTTATTTATTTGTTTAAAATTATTTTATATTACTCATGAAACAACTATCTCTGGCGATGCCTTTTTTAATAACAGCTTTATTGAAATATGATTCATATACTGTACAATTCGCCCTTTTAAAGTGTGTGATTCACTGGCCTTTGGTATACTCATAGAGTTATGAATCACTACCCACCATTTTAGAACGTTTTCTTTGCCCCCAAATAAACTCTGTCCCTATTAGCATTTATTTACTTGCTTCTCAACCCCTCCACCCCTAGGCAACTACTTCCTGTCTCTGTGAATTTGCCTGTTTCTGCGTTTCATGTAAATGGACTCATACAGTGTGTGAGCTTCCGTGACCGGCTGCTTTCACTTAGCACAACGTTGTTATCCGTTTGTAGCATGTGTTAGTACTTCATTTCCTTTCACTGCCAAATACTACTCTTTTGTATGGATATTCATACCATACTTTGTTGATCCAATTATCAGTTGATGGTCATTGGGTATATTCTACTTTCTGGCTCTTATGAACACTGTTTTATAATTGTGAACTTAATTTATTATTTATTATAAATAATGCTGCTGTGAACATTCATACACAAGTGGGTTTTTTCTTAATTTACTTAAATTCAAGTTAGTCAACGTACAGTGTGGTGTTGGTTTCTGGAGTAGAACCCAGTGATTCATCACTTACTGATAACACCCAGTGCATATACAGAAGCTTTTTAAAAAATTTTTTTGAATGTTTATTTATTTTGAGAGAGACACAGAGCATGAATAGGGGAGGAGCAGAGGGAGACACAGAATCTGAAGCAGGCTCTGTACTGACAGCTCAGAGCCTGATGCGGGGCTTGAACTCACAAACCACAAGATGATGACCTGAGCTGAAGCTGGACGCTTAACTGACTGAGCCGCCCAGGTGCCCCCAGAAGCTTTTATATAAACATGTGTATTCAGTTCTCTTGGGCATCACTGCTGGGTCACATGATACGTCTATGAAAAACTGCTATCAACTTTTGAGAAGCTGCTAGATGGTTTTCCAAAGCACCTGCATCTTTTTACGTTCCCACCAGCACTGTGAGAGTTCCACTTTATCCACTGCCTCACCATCACTTCTGTCAAAAAAATGTCTTTTTGATGATAGCCATCCTAATGGATAGGAAGTAATATCTCTTGTGGTCTTGATTTGCGGTTTGCTGTTGTCTAATAATGTTGAGCATCTTTTCGTGTGCTTCTTGGCCATTTCTTTAAAGAGGTCTATGCCGATCTTTTGCCTGTTTTAAAAATACCATTCTAGCCACTTTTATCTATACAGTTCTGTGGCATTTAAGTACATTCACATTGTTGTGCAGCCCACCACCATCCGTCTCCAGGACTTCTTCATCTTTCCCAACTGAAACTTCATACCCATTAAGCGTTAATTCTCTACCTCCCCACCCCAGCCCCTGGTCACCTCCATTCTATTTTTTGTCTCTATGAATTTGACTAACTTACTTCACTTAATATAATGTCTTCAAGATTTATCCATGTTGTAGCATCTGTCAAATTTTTCTTCTTTTTAAGGGTAATTAATATTCCATTGTATGTATATACGACATTTTGTTTTTTTGTTCATCTGTTGAGGGATACTTTGGTTACTTCCACAAATGGTTGTTGTGAATAATACTGCTATGAACATGTACAAATATCATTCAAGTCCCTGCTTTTACTTCTTTAAGTGAATAACCAGAAGTAGAATTGCTGGGTCATGTGGTAATTCCATGTTTAATTTTTAATGGAATCACCGTCCTACTTCCCACAGCAACCACACCATTTTACAGTCCCACCAGCAATGCATACGGGTTCCATTTTTTCTCTACATATCTGCCCACCCTGCTATTTTCTGTTGTTTCTTTTTTATTAATAGCCATCCTAATGGGTATGAAGTGGTATTTAACTGTAGTTTTAATTTGCATTTCCCTGATGCAGTTAGTGATGTTGAGCATTTTTTCATGTTCTATTGGCCATTTGTATGTCTTCTTGGGAGAGACATCTTTTCAAGTCCTTGGCCCATTTTTAGTCAGGATGTTCAGTCTCTTTAATTATTGTTGAGGTGTTGGAGTTCTTTTTTTTTTTTTAATGGTTTATTGTCAAGCTGGTTTCCATATAACACCCAGTGCTCATCCCCACAAGTGCCCTCCTCCATGCCCATCACCCCCTTTCCCTCCCCCCACCCCCATCAGTCCTCAGTTTGTTCTCAGCATTCAAGAGTCTCTCATGGTCCCTCTCCCCCACTACTTTTTCCCCTTCTCCCCCATGGTCCTTCGTTAAGTTCCTCCTAATCCTCCTATACGTGCAAACATATGGTAGCTGTCCTTCTCTGCCTGACTTATGTTGCTCACGTTCCCTCAAGTTCCATCCACGTTGCTACACATGACCAGATTTCATTCTTTTTCATTGCCATGTAGTATTCCATTGTATAGATAAACCACATCTTCTTGATCCATTCGTCCGTGATGGACACTTAGGCTTTTTCCATGTTTTGGCTATTGTTGAGAGTGCTGCTATGAACATTGTGCTCCTATGCATCAGCACTCCTGGATCCCTTGGGTAAATTCCTAGCAGTGCTATTGCTGGGTCATAAGGGAGTTCTATTGTTAGTTTCTTGAGGAACCTCCACACTGTTTTCCAGAGGGGCTGTACCAGTTTACATTCCCACCAACAGTGTAGGAGGGTGCCCGTTTCTCCACATCCTCGCCAGCATCTAGAGTTCTCTGATTGGTTCACTTTAGCCAATCTGACTGGCGAGAGGTGTTATCTCAGTGTGGTTTGATTTGTATTTCCCTGATGAGGAGGGATGCTGAGCATCGTTTCATGTGTCTGTTGGCCATCTGGATGTCCTCTTTGGAGAAGTGTCTGTTCATATCTTCTGCCCATTTCTTCACTGGGTTGTTTGTTTTTCAGGTGTGGAGTTTGGTGAGTTCCTTATAGATTTTGGTTATTAACCCTTTATCTGATATGTCATTTGCAACTATCTTTTCCCATTGAGCTGTTGGAGTTCTTTACCCAACTCTTGATACAAGTTTCTTATTAGATGTGTATTTGCAGAAACGTTCTTTCATTCTGTGGGTCATCTTTTCACTTTACCAATTTTGTCCTCTGAAGCAAAAGGTTTTGAATTTTGGTGTTCAGTGTGTGTATTTTCTCCTTGGTTGTTTGTACTCTTGGTGTTATATCTAAGAAACCATGGTATAACCCAAGATTACAAAGATTTCCTACATTTCCTGCTCAGTGTTATGGTGTTAGCTCTTCGATTGATTCGCTCTGAGTGAATTACAGTGTAAAGGGTGAGGCAGGAGCCCCGCTTCACCCTGTGCACGCGCCTGTGCGGTTGTCCCAGCACCACTGCCTGAAAAGATTCTTCTTTTCCCATCGCATGGTGTCGATCGCCCTTGTGGAAAACCAATGGTCTGTAAATGTTAAGACTTATTTCTGGAATCTCATTCTTTCCTTCATGTCTTTTTATTAACTTATTATTTCCCATCTTTTTTGCCTCTTTTCTACACTTTGAATGACTTCTTCTGATTTCTGTTTCAAGGATAAGTTCTTTTTTAAAAAATTTTTATTTATTTATTTATTTTTTTGAGAGAGAGACAGACAGACCGAATGTGAGCAGGGGAGGGGCAGAGAGAGAGGGAGATACAGAATCCGAAGCAGGCTCCAGGCTCTGAGCTGTTAGCTGTTAGCTCAGAGCCTGACTCGGGGCTCAAACTCACGAGCTGTGAGATCATGACCTGAGCCGAAGTCTGACACTTCACTGACTGAGCCACCCAGGCACCCCAAGGGGAAGTTCTTTGTTCAGTTGTATCTGACATGCAGCCAAAAGCATCCATTGCATTGTTAATTTATCATTGTATCTAATTTTTAGAAGTCTTGAGGCACCTGGGTGGCTCAGTCAATTAAGTGGCCGACTTAGCTCAGGTCATGATCTTGCGGTTTATGTATTCAAGCCCCACATTGGGCTCTGTGCTGACAGCTCAGAGCCTGGATCCTGTTTCGGATTCTGTGTCTCCTTCTCTCTCTGCCCTTCCCCTGCTCATTCTCTGTCTCTCAAAAATAAATAAACATTTAAATTTTTTTTTAAATTTCTAGAAGTCCCATCTGGTTCTTTTTCAAATCAGTGAAGCCACTTTTTGTAGTTTTCTATTCTTTGCAGATATTTCCAGGCTTGTCTTTTATTCCTCTAAATATAGTAAGTATCATTGTTCTGTAATCTGTGCCTATTCGTAGCACTGTCAGATCTACCTTCAGGTCAGTTTCTGCTGAGCGTTCTATGTGTTGCTTCGCACTTGTGTTGCCTTGTTTGTTCACTGTACACTTAGCTGTATTTTAGTGTTGTGGTCATTGCCTTTGAAAGAATATTTGCATGAGATTTCCTGAAGCAAAGATAAAGATATTTTTTCCGCTCTAGACAAGATTTACATTTGTTCCTACCAGGTGTCGATAAATGTCAGTCTCAAGCCACTTTAAGTGAAATTCATGGCTTAAAGTATCTTAGATGTCAGTTTTTGTTAGGACGACATTTCCCAATGAGTATTAGCGCTTGGGTATCTAGCACTCAGACAACTTCCAACAGTCCCTTGGGCACACAGGGAAGGGAATATGGTTTATCTTCGTTCACTCTTATCCTGGGAGCTTGACCCCTCAGGGCCCAAACTTTGTGTATTTACGTGCATGTGTGATGGTGGTGGAGAGAAGAGAGGTCTATCACATTCTCTACCCCATGTGAGCCCTGGGTTTTCACTTTCATCCCCCTCATTCAAGGGCTTGGCTATTGGCTATCAACACATCAGTTAAATTTTGTAGTATTTTTTTTCCAGATATGTAAGTGCCATGAATACAAAAGTGTCTTGGGGCACACGCTTCTCCAGGCAGGGCCGTCAAGTACAGTTGTTCGGACTGTGTACTGCACCAAGTCTAAGGGAGGACCAGTCACCTACAGATGTGTTTATTGTGAAACATTTTTGTATTTTTCTCAGAACTTTGATTCCAAAGCTGAGGGATGATCATGGTTATTATAATTATTTCAGAGTTGATAACAGTTAGTGTCTCATTCTAATAAAATCAATGTATTATGACAATTTTGCTCACAGATGGAAGTGAAGTGTCTCATTCTAACTAGGTTCTTTCCTCCCCTCTACCATAGCTTGATAGGGGTTTCCAAGGGAAACCTAATTTTCTTGCCAAAAGCTCTCTTGGGCTTTCAGCCTCCCCCTTGCCTGAATTCCTATTCCCATTCCACTCATCACTCCCAGGTTTTTGAGGCCCACCGTGTTTTACTGATGTGCCACGGGATGCCACGGTGACCAGATGTGGCCTCTGCCTCCTCGTCCAGTCCAGAAGTGGCCGCAAGCAAAGTGAACTCGTGGCGGGCCGGGCCTGATAATGTTCTGAGACAGCAGGACAGAGAGAAGGGAAGCAGCCTGCCCTGTATGGGGTCGCCTAGGGCACGGGCAGGCAGAAGGGGGCAGACGTGAGTCCTACATCAGTGCCCTGAACACCAGCTGACCCAGCTCAGGACAGTAGGGACACGGAGCCTTACCATGCAGTGTTTGTAAAATTGCTTTTCAAAAAGGAAGCTTTGAAAGGTCTCTCCAGATAAACATGCCAACGCAGATAGCTAATTTTTTTAATGCTTTTTAAAAATGTTTTATTTATTTCTGAGAGAGAGACAGCGTGAGCAGGAGAGGGTCAGAGAGAGAGGGAGACACAGAATCCAAAACAGGCTCCAGGCTCTGAGCTGTCAACACAAAGCCCGACATGGGGCTCGAACCCATGAACTGTGAAATCATGACCTGAGCTAAAGTTGGACACTTAACTGACTGAACCACCCAGGCGCCTTTTTTTTTTTTTTTTTTTTTTAAAGAAGACAGGAGCAGGGCACCTGGGGGGCTCACTCAGTTAAGCATCCAACTCTTGGTTTCGGCCCAGGTCATGATCTTACCGTTTTGTGAGTTCAGACCCCACAGTGCAGAGCCTGCTTGAGATTCTTCCCTCCACCCCCCCACGCTTCCCCTCCATGTGCTGTCTCTTCTCTCTCTGAATAAGTAAATAAACAAACAAACAAAAAAGTCATTAAAGATGACAGGAGCACAGAACAGATTAAAAAACTGGAGTAACTGTCATCCCCTAGTCCCAGGGATGGGTGCGGCGGGGTAGTCGCTGCTCCAGGGGAGACTACAGACTATTAATATTAATATGACTCTGGGGGAGACTACAGACTATTAATATTAGTGTGAATCTGGGGGAGACTACAAGCCAGAGACGATGGGTGTGACAGGCGTCTGCCGTTAGGTGCACTCGCTGAGGTCGGGCTCCTGTGGCTCCTGGACTAAGCCCGTGTTTCTGCTCGTTCCCCACAGGGCAGCTTTTCGTGCTGGAGGCTCAGAATGGCTCGCAGGGCCTGGCACTGGAGGCGGCCCGGCTTTCCTGTCAGCGCAGGGGTGCTCAGCTGGCCTCTGCGGACGAGCTGCGGAGGGTGGTGCAGGACTGTGCCGTGGCGGTGTGCACCACGGGCTGGCTGGCCGACGGCACCCTGGGGTAAGTCCGGCTTGCTGGGGGCACAGCCCTCCTTCCAACTCGCCCTGCGGCCCCACCTGGCGTCTGGGGGTGCTCGAGGCATGCTGGGGCTGGCAAAGGGTGGTGGGCAGTGGCTTCCAGCACCTTCTTGTCATGAGTTCTCCACTAAAAACATTTTTATGGAGTTCTGCCCATTTCCCCCTCACCTTTGGTGGTTTGGATTTCCTTTTGGAGTGACAAAACGAATACACACTTCTGAAAATTTCAAATAATGCAGACACGTATGCAGTACAAAGTGAGATTCTCTCTTCTTCCCCACCTCAGACATAATGACTGTTAAGCGTTTGGTATATATTCTATGCCTCTTTTTTCTCTACCCGGATTCATCTACATGCCTATGAAGAGGAGGGCAGTGTGGCTACAAATTCTTTCACATTACTCGCATTGAAGAGCGGGGGTCTGGGTCCTCTCCCTTTGAATCAGGGACAGCACAGAATTGCCTTGACCAGTAGAATGCACGTGACTTCTGAGGTCGGGCTGGAAACATCCAGGCCCAGATTTCTGGGACACCCACTTTTGTGATATTGTGTAGGGCGTCTGCCTGTCCTGAGAGGGCCCTGCGGTGAAGAAGTCCAGGCCACAGGGAGATGCCCCACCAAGGCGCCCTCACTGATAGCCACACCTGGTGTCCCAGTCCGTGGCCAGCATCAAGTGCCAGAGATGCGAGTGAAGGGGCCTCTACGTGATCCTTGTCCCCAGCTGTTGGGTTCTCCCCAGGCCAAGAGTCCTCCCTAGTCAGGCCCTAGACATTACAGATCCAGGACAAGCCATCCCCCCTTGTGCCCCGAGCTCCTGATCGAAGGAATCTTTGTGGAGAAATAATTCTTGCAGCCAGCTAGGAGGCTTCCCATTAGTTCTGCTCACTGCTTCTTTAGTCATACTCGGAAAAGGCAGGAGCCATTCCCCCGTCTCCTTGGTGCCGCAGGAATGTGAAAGGGCAGAGCGGGCTCCAACAGCTGCTTTGGTCGATAATAACCTCGAGGATGGGCTGGCAGGTGGCCATAGACAACACACCCAGCCGGCCTGACTTGCATTTCCAACTGGGCCACACGTGAAGCAGCAGTCCAACAAAGAGGACAAGTAAGGGGGCTCCTGGGTGGCTCAGTCGGTTAAGTATCTGACTTCGGCTCAGGTCATGATCTCATGGTCTGTGGGTTCAAGCCCTGCTCGGGCTCTGTGCTGACAGCTCAGAGTCTGGAGCCTGTTTCAGATTCTGTGTCTACGTCTCTCTCTGACCCTCCCCTGCCCGTGCTCTGTCTCTTGCTGTCTCTCTAAAATGAATAAACATTAAAATTTAAAAAAAAAAGAGGACAAGTAAGGCCACCTCCAAAGCTTGTCAGTGAACCGGGAACCGAGGAGGCTCTCTGCCTTACGTTTCACATCCGGGTTCTGAACAAAGTAGGTCCTATGTGCGGCATCTCCCCACAACATAGTCAGGTGTGGGTTTTTTCATAACGTCGGTACTGTCACTGTGTCGGATAGCCAGGGTGTTTAGGAATTCTGAGGAGCCAGCTGGGAGCCGGGCTCAGGTATCCCAGGCCTTACAGATCAGGAGTGGGGCTTTGGGAAGGTCTGTACTCTCCAGATCTGCAGTAAGGCGGTAGGGCATATCAGTAGATCTCTACACTGCTTAGGTGATATTTCTTCGCGCAAACGTACTTCCTTGATGGACTTATTACACAAAATACTAAAAATAAAACTATTTTAATGTTTCTGGAACCAAGAAGCACCTGATCACCAGTATATACATGTCAGCCGTCCCCCCTCCACACTGAAGGCCAAGTATTAAATGCACGGTGCATTTACAATCAATGGTGTAGTAAACGTACAGTCTATGCAGCCTGTAGCTCCATGAATTTAAGGTGGCAGTCCGCATAAATCCAGAGGCAGCGAATCCAAAATTGAGGGCCGCTTGCCTCCTGGAGGCTTTTGCACCTTCCATAAATGATGATTTGAAGAAAAAAAAAAAAACCCTGAGCAGCCATTTCAATAGCCTAGAACAGCCATGTTCAATAGGACTAGAACATAGATTGGAATTCAGATTTTGTGGAGCCCTCTGCTTTGGGCCAGGACATTCCAGTGCTGTACCCCTGGAGTAAGAGTAAACTGGAAGTATACAGGCCCTCATGGGAGCTGCAGCGTAGCTTAAAATCTGGAGTCACAGATGTGGCTCAGAATGACCCTGGAGCTCCAGTGTCCACATACCTCATGGAACTGATTTTAAAATCCTCTCTAGAAGGATAACATTATCCTAGGCAATTTATTTCCCCAGTTTTAAAAAATCAAGGATTTACCATGCAATATAACATAACCAGTTACATAAGGCGACAAGGCAACCAGGAAAAAGAGAGCGAACAGAAACTCTAGATATTAGCACTGGTACATGCAGACTTTAAAATTACTTTTTCAAATGTTCAAAGATAACAGAAGACAAGAAGGAGAATTTTGGCAAAAGACTGAAACTGTGAAAATAACCAAGGGGAAAATCCAGAAGTGAAACAGACAGTAACTAAAATTATAAGCAAAATGGATGGATCTAATAGCTGGTATTTAAAAAAAAAGAAAAGAAAATTAGTGAACTAGAAGATATTTCAGGAAGTATCCAGAATTAAAAAAGAAAAACAGAAGAAAAAAAGGTGAAAAATACAGAAGAAAGGATAGGAGGCAAAGATATATGTAATTGGGATTTTGAAAGAAAGAACAAAAATGGTATGAGACTTGTCTACAACTGAAGAAAAACTTCCAGGCACAGATTCAAGAATTCCTATAAAACATGAGTCGGACAAATAAATTCCCAACTTGGCACATCATGGTGAAACTGATAAGGACCTAATATGAAGGAAAAATATTGAAAGTAATAATAAGAGAGGGTACCTTACAAGGAGCAACAGTAGATGGACAATGAAAGCCCCGAAACAATTGAATGATACTTTCAAAGTGCTGAAAAAAAATCGTTGCCAACCTAGAATTTTATACCCAGTGAACATATCTTCCAGGAATGGAAGTAAAATAAAGATATTTTCAGACAGACAAAAAGTGAGAAAATCCATCATATCAGAACTGCACTAAAAGAAACACTAAAGGCTAATCTTCAGGCAAAAGGAAAGTAATTACAGGTGGAGACTGAAGATGCTAAAAAAGCCATGAAGGAAAAGAGTCAATATATGGGTAAATTGAAACTGTGTAATTATATAAAGCAATAATAATAGTACTAAACACTAAATGGCACATAAGTCAGGAAGTGTTTTAAGTATGTTAATATATAGTATTAACATTTTTTTAATTTTTATTTTTTAGAGAGAGAGAGAGTGTGAGCAGGGGAGGGACAGAGAGACAGGGAGACACAGAATCTGAAGCAGGCTCCAGGCTCCAACCTGTCAGCACAGAGCCCAGTGTGGGGCTTGAATTCATGAACTGTGAATCATCACCTGAGCTGAGGTCAGACGCTTAACTAACGGAGCCACCCAGGCACTGCAATACATAGTATTTTAAGTATTTTTAAGTTGTATTGTTGGAGTAGAGCGTGAAAGTAGTATTAAATGTCAATAGGTCAAGGAAGAATGCATATCTCCTGGGTAACCACTAAAATGATAGTAAACAGATATATAACTTCCAGACCTATACAGAAAAAGAGAATGAGACAAAAAGAATTCAAACAATCAAAATAGGGAAAAGAAAAGAGAGGAAGAAAGAATGCACAGAACTCATAGAAAGATGGGAGATTTCAATTCACAGACATCTGTGATTTAATTAAATTAAAATGGATGGGATGCTTCATTTAGAAAACAAAGATTTTTTTTTTTAATTCTACTACTTGCTGTTTACCAAAGATACCCTTACATATATCAGGGGCGAAGATAAATTATGGTTTGTTAAGTGGAATGTATGTAGAACTGAATGATATTAAAACCATAACATACTCAAACTCGTAAGATGCTACTAAAGCTGTAGCTAGATGGAAATCTAAAGCATTTAAATGCTTGTGTTAGAAAAGAGGAAAGGTGGGACGCCTGGGTGGCTCAGTCAGTTGAGTGTCTGACTTCGGCTCAGGTCATGATCTTGCGGTTCGTGGGTTCGAACCCAGTGTCAGGCTCTGTGCTGAGAGCTCATTTAAAAAAATAAAGAGGAAAGGCTAAAGGTTTATAAACTAAGTCATGATCCATCTAAAGAACAGAAAAAACAAACCCCTTCACAAAGAAAGGAACTAATAAGAAAAGCAGCATTTTGTGAAATTAAAATAAAAACAAACATACACTAGAAGAGATTAATGAGGACCTGCCTCTGAACTTGAATTGATACCTAAGGCCTCAACTGAAGTATCCCCTGTGTATTCCTGATTGTATACCTTTGTCTGGGGAGAGTATTTCCCTATTGATGCTTTCAAGCAAAGATCCTCAATCAGAAAAATCTCTGCTGATTCAGAACTGACAGCAGAGAAGAAGTGTTCTTTCCCATTCTTAGACCTTCTAACCCAGGGTCTTCTTTGTCTGTTTCAGGACCACCGTGTGCAGCAAAGGGAGTGGAGAGCAGCAAATCATGAGAGCCGTTGGTGTGAGAATTGAAAGCAACCCGGTTCCCGGCGGCACGTACAATGCCCTTTGTATTAAGAATGAAGGTCAGTGGCAGAGCCCTTATAAAGGGCTCTGGAGGGTGTGCGTGGTGGTTGCCGTCTGAGGTCACGTTCTCCAGAAGCAGACCTTGGGATGAAAAAGTTCTCCAAAGGAAAGCCAGTGGGACAGTGGGGCAGTGGGCAGAGAAGGGAAGTGGACCAAGCAGGGTGCATGTAACACTCAGCCAAGTCCACAGTGGCGTAACCTCGGCTCAGTCCTACAGAGGATCTCGGGAGCCAGTGTAGATCACCAGTTTCTTCGACCAGGGGTGAGAAAGCAGAGGCATTTATACCACCACACCTGTCAGCGGTTCAGGGCTGCTTCAGGGAGATGCAAATCCCCAGGCTCTTCTGGTGTATGGCGTGTGCTGGCAAAGGACTCCATAGCTCGAGTGCCACCCTCCAGCAACGATGCAGAGGCGCCCACTGGGACTGTGTGCATGGAAGTGGTGCAGGTATCTAGGTGATACAGGGCAGACCCCTGGCAGCATCTGCTACGGTTGCTGATACAGTTTGCCTTTCAGTCTCTCTTCGTGGTGCCCAGCACACTAAAAAGGGGGGGGAGTCATTTTCCCCCCAAAAGGAAATCTACGGGATTTAGGAAACTGCTCCTAGGACGGAAAAGTCAGCTTCCCTCTGGTAAATCAGCTGAAGGGAGAGGAGAAAACCACAGAGGGGTCTCGAAGGCAGCATTCAGGTATACCTGAAATCAGTATACCTTCATTATCAGAAACCCACGCCAATAGGGGAAGTACACGCAAATGGCGAAAAAGGCAGCTGCTTACCCTCAGCTGCTTGGCTGCACATCGGTCCCATGTGGGAAATTTTGAGAAATACTGATTCCTGGGTGCCCGACCTAGACGTTCAGATATAAATGTTCTGGGGATTAGGGTTTTTTTTTAAAGCTCTTCAGCAATTTTAACACATAGTCCAGCTTGAGAGCTAGTTTCCTAATGCAGAGTGTCCCAAACCTCTCTGATGGTGGGAGATAACAAAGGAACCTGTTAGAAATACAGCCCCTCAGGCTGCATCCTAAAGGGACCAAATCCTAATCTCCGGGGAAGGGGTCAGAGGAGCTGGGAAGCCATAGAACCAGGTGAACCCCCAAGGCCCTGGCAGGTGCCCATTAGATGCTTATCAGCAACTGGTTTCTCAGCTCCTATGGGCTCTTCCTCCAGAAGGGTTTCTTCAGTTGCTCATTGCTCTGGAAAGTGTGGGGGAGAATCTTCTGATAACTGCCCCTTCGAGCTACTGAATCATGTGGTCTTGCTCTTCAGGGCCTGGGGAGAACAATACTCATGGTTTGTTTTGCAAAACCACTAAGTAAATTAAAATGATCCTTTGAATCCCAAACATGGGCAAAAGCTCAGTTCCCTGAGAGGGTCAGGAAGCACAGAGCCAGAAGAAAAAGCGTGGCTTTCTTCCTTCAGTGACCTCAGTGAATATGTGGGGCTTCTGAGTCTTTTCATTCCTGGATGAACAGAGGGTATCAGTTAGTTTTTGCTTCATAAGGTAACACCCCCCAAAGCAGTGGTTCCAAACAACTACGTATTGAGTTCACCATTGTTTTGGACCAGCTGTTTGGCTGGGCTTATTCATGAGTCTGCAGTCGGCTGCTGGTTAGGTGGCCTTGCTTCTGGGAGGCGATGGCTGTCAGCTAGGGCTCTGGGGGCCACTGAGCCCTGTGTTCATCATCATCCAACAGGACAACCTGGGCTCCCGCCTCACAGGCCTTCAGACACAAGTGTGTACCCCTTTGCCCACAGTTGTGGTGCAGGAAGCCAGAGGCTGGAAACATCCATTCACACCCTGTAGGGCAGCAAGCTCAAAGCCATGCTAGCCACTCCCGGGTTACTGAGTGTTGGCCAGACCAATGTCACATGCTTTCTGATATACTGTGCTCGGAGGAACCCAGCTTCAATTCAGTGCCATTCCTGCCAGAAATGCATAGCTTGAGGGGCGCCTGGGGGGCTCAGTCGGTTGAATGTCCGACTTCGGCTCAGGTCATGATCTTGGCAGTTCATGGGTCCGAGCCCCACGCCGGGCTCTGTGCTGACAGCTCAGAGCCTGGAGCCTGCTTCAGACTCTGTGTCTCTCTCTCTCCCTCTGCCCCTCCCTGGCTCACACTCTGTCTTATTCTGTCTCTCAAATATAAATAAATGTAAAAAAAATTTTTTAAGAAAGAAAGAGACTTTAAACCACTTCCACACAGTCCTGCCCTACTCAGTGGAGCCGTGACTTTTCCTCAGTGGAGCCTCTGTTGACAGTGCGGTGAACAGGCAGAATCTGGGTGTTTCCTTCAGGGTGCTGAAGGTGTAACGCCTCGGAGAAGCCGAGGGGAGCCGAGGTTCCGTGAGGCAGACGTGGCCGTGTCGGTGAGTGTGGTCCAGCACACGCACCAGGGCAGTGTCATCCCCTACGGTTGCCTTTTTCCTGCTGATGCTTCCTGGCACTTAACTCTGTGCTGCCGCTTCTCTTTGGCAAGACAGGAAGAATGAAGCGTGTTCGCTCCAAAAATGGCCGACGTGGGCCTCATGAGGCACGCGGGGGGAAAACAGAGCCTGTGGAATATCCAGGCAGCCTCCTTCCTGGGTTTCTTCTTTGAAATAAAGCTCATCATGAATGTAGACTTTTCTTATTTCCCTTCCAGTAATTTTGTCTCACTGACAGTGAATTTCCAGCCCTCTGGTGATCTCACTTAAACTAATAAGTGAAGTTATTTTTAACCAGCTGGATGCCAATGAAATAAGCGGCCTCAACATGGGTTCTCTGGCTCTGCTTCTCTTGGCGGCCCGTCTGTGGGGTGGGGGGCCCGAGGTGTGGAGGCTTCACGTCTCCTCCCGCCTCCTCCCTGTTGCACTCCCAGAGCTCCACGTAGGCTATGCTCTGTCTGCCCCCTGGCCTGGCTGTCTTCCCTACCAGCCGCCTTACCTGCTCAGCACTGCGCACCTCTTCCCCTGCATCCTGGGCTGTTGCCTGTATTTCCCCTAAAAACAGAGAAGGAATTCTTCCTTTCCTTTATGTCATCAAGCAGGGAGCTAGATGCTCACCTCTTTAAGAGCAATGAGGAATTTTTGAGAGTAGCCGGTTCTCCAGTCTGCCTGGAGGAGGCCCTGGGCCTCAGGATTGGCTCTGGGGAGATCCTCCCCTGGCTTTGAGGATACTGGAGTCAATTAATTGAATTGTTTTTGAACAGCTGATAGAACTGGTTTAGTTCAGGTTCTCCCGAAGAAGTGGGGAAAACTCTGAGCTTATTACCATTGACCTGGTATTGGCCATTCGTTTATTTATTTGTCCGGTAATACCAAGTCCAGGGCCTGACTTGTGGGTGCTTCAGATAGATTGAGGAAGAGAGAGAGAGAGAGAGAACTCATCCCCACCCTCAGGGAATTGACGGTGCATGAAGATAAGAAGTGAATGTTGTTTCCATGACACAATGGAGGAGGGTAATTGGAGGTGCCTGAGGTGGAATTGTAAGGGGCTTGTTTGCCTGGGGATAATGGTTAGGGAAGAAAGAGATGACGTTGAAGACAGAACAGAGGAGCAGGGGCTGCAAACATAGTTCCCAGTGGTCCAGGGCGACCAGCTCTAGGAGAGCCATAGTACTAATGCTTCAAGGAGTGATCTGGGTTCAGAACATCCCTGGGGGCCCGAGTAGCTGCTGGGCAATGTGAGGTGGCTGCGGAAGGCAGCCCAAATTATCCCCACGGCAGGAGGCAGTGATGCCCCCTCTTCTGCTACTCCCGTCCTCAGGCCTGGCCAGCATCAGGTCTTGCTTTCCCAGGACTGAGGTCTCCATTCCAAAACCTTGGGCCAGATCAGTCCTGACGCACAAACAGCCAGTTCCCAGGAATGCTGGGATGTCTGGGCAGCCGGAGACGTGGTGCCAGTGTGTCCTTAGCCCCTGGGGCAGATAACTGTGACCTGGGGCTCTAGGGACCAGCAATCTGGACAGACTTCTCCACCTCTCTGCTACTCACGAGAGCTGGGGGCTGCGCTCTGCACCCGTTGGTGCATTTAGGGAGCCTGTGCTTGGCTTTCTGGTATGCAGTAACTGTGAGGAGGAGCCCAGAGTCCGGCCTCGCAGACACATGCGGGAGCTCCCAGAGCTGAGCTCCCGGGGCACCTGGCTTCCTGAGACTTGGAAGTACTTCACTCCATCCTGTTCCACAGCAGCCTCTGGGCCAGTAAGAGTCACTCAGTGCCCATCTGTCGGTAGCTTTCCTAGAAAGTGTCTCCATGGGGTTCAGGGTTCTGGAGAACGAGACCCTGGAGCGAGACGCACTCCAGTTACGGCAAAGGCCACACAGACATTTTCAGGATATCATCCCGAGGGTTTACGATGCATCTCCAAATACTCTGAGCCTGTACGAGCGGCTCAGAGGGTTACAGGTCCTTCAGGGATGGGAATGGGGGTTTCTCTTACTCTGAGGCCAGGTTTTCTGTTCTGTGACACAGCGCATGGGGGCTTCCTTGACCTCCAAGGGGGCAGCTGCTGCCCGGGGCAGCCAGCATGGCATTGCAGAGCAGTGTGGGAGCCCTTCCTTCCAGAACCGGGGCCCTGACCAGTGTTTGCTTGAGGCCTGCAATTTCCAGCTGTTCTTCTGTTTATGCTCAACAAGGACCAATAACATGGATTTCCTGCCCTTTATGTCTCATCTTTCATTGGTGCAGAGGAGCTGAGAGAAACTTTGGGGTGTGGGGAGGATCCTGCGTGCCAGAGGGGGAGTGCAGAAGGCTCCGTGAAGAGGTCAGGGGAGGTGGGCCTGGGCCTCCCCTCAGTGCGGCCAGAGTCCCTTAGGCTGCGATAGAGAGTTCTCGCTCCAACATGTTCCCTCCTTGGGAGCCCGTGATCAAAGCCATCAGGGTTTCTGACGCAATGCAGTTCAGCTGCAGAGCTACTTCCTTCTTCCTCTGTCCTGGGCACCTCCCTGTATCCATCAAGGCCTGCTCTGCCTCAGTTTACTCAATAGTAAGCTCAGTTGAAGGCCTGTCCTCCCAGGCAGGGGGTTGGGGGGGACTCAGATCCACACAGCTCGCTTCCCTAGCATGACTCGTGGACAACTCACCAATTTACCACAGATGTTCAGACTCTTCAACACTTCCCTTCAGTAAAGCACATGTGAGCGTTCCTCTCTGTACATGGAGGCCAAGACTTCCAGATAAAAAAAAATTTTTTTTAAGATTTTTTAAAGTAATCTCTATACCCACTGTGGGGCTCGAACTTACAATCCCAAGATCAAGTCGCACGCTTCACCAAGACAGAGCCAGCCAGGTGCCCTGCCAGATAACAGTTTAATGGAAGAAGCAACACTCATCTAGGACTTTAGACCCAGGAGGGACTGGTTTGGTGCAGCTGTGACAAGGACGAGGTGGGTGGCTGGAGGCCGTGCAGGCTGTGGGGGGGTCAGAACCACCTTCTATACCCAAACTATGGGTCACCTCTGGGCAGTAGAAAGCGCTGACCTAGGGGAAGGGGTGTTTTCACTTTCTACTTTTTTTTTTTTTTAAAGCTTATGTATTTGAGAGAGGAAGAGGGCCTGCACACGAGCAGGGGAGAGGCAGAGAGAGAGGGAGAGAGACCCAAGCAGGCTCTGTGCTGTCAATGCAGAGCCCGCACATGGGGCTCGATCTCACGAACCGTAAGATCATGACCTGAGCCGAGATCAGATGAGTCATGTTTGACCGACTGAACCACCCAGCCACCACTCACCTTCTACTTTTAATACTACTGTACTGAGTAAATTTTTTACCATGATCACAAGAGAGAGGAAAAAGGAAGGCAAAAAGTAGATGAGGGAGAAGAGAGGAAGGAAGAAAGAGCAAATAGAATGGAGAGCTAGGACATGGAAAATCTTCCAAGACATATTATGCAGGTTTCAGAATACGTATAGCATGACCTGATTTATGTCTTGAATAACTATACTCTGTACGGCTTAGTGTGTTTGAGGACCAGTGTGCCTACATTGTTCAAGTGACAGGGAGAGTGGCCCAAGGTAGGGTTGGAGAGGTGGGGAAAAGAGCTAGCTGTGCAGGGGTGAGAGCACTGGACTGCATTTAAAGGGAAATAGAAAATTGTTGCCAAGCTTTCAGCTGGAAACTGATTTTTGAAAACTTTTCTGATCATTTTGACTGCTAATGTTCAGTCCCTGAAGCGATCAGGAACCATACAAAGTACCTGAGCCCTCTGTTTATGACAAGAAAGTTAATTGGAGCTAAACCGCATTGTGCTTAGAGGAAAAAAAGCCCTCAAACACAGTAGTGCACAGTGATTAGACGCATGGGCTCTATACCCAGAATCCCTGGGCTCACATTTGCCCCTATCACTTACCTGCCTTGGAAAGAATATACTGGGAATAACAATATTAGAATCCATGACATAGAGCTGTCAAAGGGACAGAATAGGACGATGCATGGCAATCACTTAGCCCAGTGCCACAGATACAAGCAGCGACTGATGAGTGCCTAGCTGCACACAAACTACCAATACGGGATGATGTGGCATGGTGTCTTCGCTTTGATGTCACACTGTTTCCAATAAGGGAACCCATAATTTCTTTCAAAATCACTGAGCAAAATTTAATATGCATGTACCATGCAACCAAGCAATTCCATGCCTAGATATTGACCCAAGAGAAACGTATGACCACACCAAAACACGGTATGTAAAATGTTCATAGCAATTTTATCATGAAAGCCAAAACCTGGAAGCCACCCACATATCCATCAACCGGTGAATAGACCAAACATTTATGGTAAACCCATGTCATGGGTGATTATTGGGCACTAAAGAGAATGAAATATTAGTACATGTAAAACATGGTTAAATAACATGATGCTAAACGAAAAAGCCAAACGTAAAGGTTACATCCTATATTATACATATTATTCCATTTGAATGAAATTCCAGAAAAGGCGAAACTACCAGTGACAGAAAGTAGACCAGTGGTTGCTTGGGCTGGGGTTTGGAAGGGCATCCAAGGCCAAGAGCAAGGAGGAAATAGTTTAGGATAGCTGTTCTGTACTCAGTTTTGGTGGTGGTTACACAATTGTATGCATTTACAAAAATTTATTTAGCTGTACACTTAAAATCGGTGAATTTCATTCATTTTATTCATATAAACAATAATAAAAGAAAAAGGAGGACCAGAAATAATAAACACTGCTCACCTTTACAAATTCCAAAGTTCTTTATTTCCAGAGCTTTCTCACATGTACTATCTCATTTAATTCTCAAAGCAATACCATGGGGAGAGTATTGTCATTCGTTTTAGTTCAGACGATGAAACTGAAGAACAGAGACATTTGGGGCATTGCCTTTGGTCACCCAGCTCCTGGAAAATGCAGATGGGAGCTGTCACTGAAGCCCGTTCCTGTCCCTGCTCATCCAAGCTCTGTGGGGTGGGTCCCAAGGGCAGGCCAGCCTGACGCACTCGTCTCCGGTGCTTCTGCTGCCCCTGAGTCTGCCGCTCTCGTGTGGACTTGGCATGGCCTTCAAAGTGTTGTCTTCAGGAAGAGAATGTTAAGAGCTAACACAGGGGCGCCTGGGTGGCTCAGTCCGTGAAGCATCTGACTCTTGATTTCGGCTCCGGTCATGATCTCGTGATTTGGGAGTTCGAGACCTGCATCTGATAGTGCAGAGCCTGCTTGGAATTCTCTCCCTCTCCTTCTCAGCTCCTCCCCAACTGATGCTTCCACATGTGCATACTGTCTCTCTATCTCTCTGTCTCTGTCTCTCTCTCTCTCAGAATAAATAGATAAATAATGAAGAGCTGATACCTGCTGCAGCACCCACTGGGTTACCTGTGTTCACTTATTTAACCCTCACAACAACCCCACAGAAAGTTCCCGTTTTTATTCTTATCTCACAGATGAGGAAACTGAAGCACAGCAAGGTTAAGTAACTTGCCCAAAGTCAAACAGCTCATAGGCAGTGGACCGAGGAGTCAAAGCCAGACACTAAAGGATTTTGTTCTGAGGCGTTCTTCTCTTTCCCCTTGAACCGAACCGCTCACCTTCCTGGGTACTCTGTTCTTGCTGTTCCAGCTGATAGGGGTGGTGCCCACAGCAGCCCGGCCTTGCAGTTTGCCTGCAAGTTCATGTGTATGCTCACTGTTTCACCATAATTATTATTAAAAATGGCTCCCTCCCATTTTTCGAAGAGTCCCAATATGGGTGAGAAATGATATGGTCACCGTAACTGTTATCAGTACAGGCTTGAATTAGAAAAACCCCTTCCCCCCCCCCCCCACCGCCACCCCGAGAACTCTCTTTACCAAAAGGGGAGCGTGTGTGGATGGCAGAATAGCTCTGCGCAGATCTGGGCTTTACCCTGCTCATCACAGAGGCTCATTGTCGCTGGAGCCCAGATACCCTGACAGACCCAGAAAGGCAGCCCGTGCCCTTGGGTCAGAGGACAGTTCCAACAGATCCTCTCGTGTCACCACTGGAACTTAAACCGGGTATCGGCTGCTCTCACCTGCCAAAGCCTTGACCCCACAAAATTGTATCCATCAGCAGGCCCTCTGTGTTCTCAACTCAGCTGGCTTTGGCTTACTTTGAACGAAGCCTCTGTCACTGACCATTGTTGCCATATCAGCAGTGGAAAACGTGGGGCCATGTCTGATCTGATCTCCTTATGGGCCATTTTGTTTTGTTCTTCTTCATGGCCGCAGATTGCCCTCATTCCCATTCAGCCATTTTGTGCTTGGCTGTCTTTGAGGGCATTGGGCATTCAATCACCATCATTACTTGAAGAATGATTCCAAAGACCATGAGTCTCTGTTTGCCTAGGAAATGGAACTTGTTTTTATTTATGTCTCTGTTAAGTTGCAGGCATGTAGTGGGCACTGGGCAAGGCATCAGGTCATTTGATTCTGGTAAAAACTATATGACATAGGTATCATTAGCTCCACATTTAAAAAAATTTTTTAATCTTTTATTTATTTCTGAGAGAGAGAGAGAGACTTCATGAGCAGGGGAAGGTCAGAGAGCAAGGGAGACACAGAATCTGAAACAGGCTCCAGGCTCCTAGCTGGCTGTCAGCACAGAGCCCGACATGGGGCTCGAACCCAAGAACCGCGAGATCATGACCTGAGCCGAAGTCGGACGCTCAACCAACTGAGCCACCCAGGCTCCCCTAGCTCCACATTTTTAATCTGTTTTCTAATTATAAACACGAATAGGTGGTCACTGCAATAGAAAGTCTAAAGAAAGTGAAAATCATTCATGACCAGTCTGCCCTGAGAGAATTACTTCAGCATCAGACAGACCTTTTTACCTGCATTTGTATTTACTTCACCAAATTGGGATTCTATAGACAAGATATACTTTTTGCATTCTGTCTTTTTCACTCCATAAGGTACATCTTATGTACCTTAGGATGGTTTTTTAATGGCTCCAAAGGATGGTTTTTTAATGGCTGTTACAACCGGCTATTATGAATGTGCCATAAATTAGATAGTCTCCTGTTCTCATTTTGGTAGTTGTATGGTTTTCATTATAATAAATAATACCATGATTGAACATCCTCATACATATATCTCCCTGCCCATCTTTAAGTACTTCAGGCTCCTTTTATAGCCACAGTTTATTGGGAACTGTGTCGAAAATTGCATTAAGACCTTGTCTGTACTGCATTAGACAGGGTCTACCATCTACACAAAGATCCCCACCCCTCCATCCCCACCCCCACCCCCAACCAAGAGCCTATGGTTAGTATTTACCAGCACGCCACTGATCAGTTGGAATCAGCAAGCAAGCAGAGAAGAATTATAAGACAAGGGAAAAGTGTCAACATTTCAAAAGAGAGGGAATTACCGTAAGGAGTCAGAGCAGATGAAACTGCTTAGAAAATAATTCATATGCTCATTGAACCACACCTTTCGCTGCCATCCTTCTCCCTCCTCCCCTTCATGGCCCTAAACTCCTCTACGTTCATGGTCTCCATGATCTCGCCTCTGATCGTTCCTTCACTCCCCTGTCCACTGCTTCCTGGCTTCTGTCCGGTAACGTGAGTGGAAGTGCTCTCACCAGGGTTCCTGGCGGCTTCCCTGTGGATGACGGTAGTGCATTTTGCTTGCTGTTTCTGCAGCCTTAAGTACTTAGTCACGCCTTCGTCTTTGAAACACGTTTTCCTTTGACTTCCTTTGGGTTTCCTTTGTATCTGTCTGGCTGCAGTGGTGACCGTTATGAACTCTTCATTCTCTGCTCACCCGCTGGGGCTCTCACCTGGGCCCTCATCTCCCCCAGCTCAGCACTGCGACGGCTTCAATTTTCATCTAAGTGCTCATTCATCCCAAGTCATTTTCTCAAGCCTAGATCTCTCCGCCAAGCCTCAGATTCCATACACGCAGGTACTTCTAGATGCTTCCTTTAGAACCTCAAACTCCACCAATCCTGCACTGTGCTTGTGTCCTTTAACCTCCTTACCTCTCACTTGCCCACCCTCTCCTTTACTCCCACAAAACTTTTCTATTATAAGTTCTACAAAAACCTCCCTTCTCAGATTCTCCCACATTCATCTGGCTCTTGCCCTCTGCACCTCACATCAGCTCCTGTCCCGCTTCCTTGGACATCTCGAGGGGCCTCCTAACTGCTCCCTCAGTTTTCAGATCTTTTCCTAGTCTGTGCTCTACACGGCAACAGTGCTCCTTCCAAAGTGCCACAGGGATCATGTTCTTCCCTGCCTTCAACTCTTTCACTGCCCCCCTGCCCCCGCCCCTTCTCCCACAGACAAATTCCAGACTTCCTACCTGGCTTACAAAGGCCTGCTGTAAACTCAGGCCTGCCTACCTCCCCATATTTTATGCTTCATTCTCACTAACTTAATTCCTCAAATCATGAGAAAGACTCCGATATCAAAATACATTTTAAAGCAATAGTAAACAAAATCATCCAGCACCGTAGAGAGACACAGTAGGTAAATCCTGCAATGCAAAAGGCCGGAAGTACCCAAACAACCCAATGTGCGTAAGTACTTGTTAGTAGATAGTGGGAGTATATTAGTACATAGTGGATGGTGAGACTTCAGATCAGCCGGAGAAGGATGGGTGGAGTATTTGATAGTTAAGAATCTGGGAAGGTAAGACCATGCATTGCCGTTCTGGTATAAGGAGATATAGATAGGGAAGGTAAAGACCGCAATAGAGAAATACTTTTAATAAATACAGTTGGTGAATAGTCAACTCTTTTTACCAATTTAAACATGTGCATGTTTGTATAAGAAATCACTTTTTTGGTTCATGAAATTATCAAAGTTTATGAAAAGGTTGTCCCCAGTGTGCTGAGGACAGACAGGCAAGATTATACACCACTAAGGGGTGTGGATGTTTAAAACACTCATATTCAGGGTCGTCTGAGGGGGCTCAGTCGGTTGAACATTCAACTTCGGCTCAGGTCATGATCTCACGGTTCGTGGGTTCAAGCCCCACGTCGGGCTGTGCGCTGACAGCCAGCCCAGAGCCTGAAACCTGTTTAACAGCCAGTCCAGAGCCTGGAGCCTGTTTCAGATTCTGTGTCTCCCTCTCTCTCTGACCCTCCCCTGCTCATGCTGTTCCTTTCTCTCTCTCTTTCTCTCCCTCTCTCTCTCAGAAATAAAAACATTAAACAAATATGTATGCCCTTTCAAAAACTTCATATATCCTTTCATTTGTCAATTTTACTTTGAGCATTTTATTCTCAGGAAATGAGCTTGGATAAGTACAAAAGTATGTTGCAAAGATATTCGTTACTTAGTAGGGAAAATTGGAAACAAAGTTAATGTCTAACAATAGGGGAGTCCTCTGTGGTAAATCCATACAAATGGATTGATATATAGTCATTTACAAGTAAATTCCAATAATACAAGTATTGTTGATAGAGAAAATATCGCAATATACTGTTAAATTAATAAGCTACAAAACAGTTCTATCACAGTATGGTAAGATACGGTGTGTGTGCGCGTGTGTGTGCAAAACTGAAAATAAATCCTTGTTAATGGTGGTTACCACTGGTGAAATTCAAGGAGAATTCTTATTTTTCCTGTGGTATTTTTTCCCTGTGAGTTTTCCAAGTTGTTTGGCTTGTATAAGAAATACCCAAATGGATAATTTTTAAATTTTTTATCATGGAAACTCAAACACACATCACCTGGCTTCAGTAGGCAATATTTTGCCAACTTGATTTCATCTATTTTCTCCAGTGTTTTTCTCCCATTAAGGTATTTTTTTCTCCCATTGAGATATTTTAAAATAAATGCCAGACATTATATCATTTCATTCTAGAACTTTTGAAAATTATTTTTAGGAGGGGAATCTCAGGAACTGGTATCGTAGAGATTCCTGCGACAGTGATTGATTTAAATTTATTGACTGACGCAGAATTTAACCACGTATGGGTGTGCCCACGCCTTGCAAATACTGAAATACTTCCAGGGTAGAAAATCTGCAAGTTGGAAACCACTCCCTTAAAAGGCACGGATCCTTGTCAAATGCAGTTTCCCTTGGGAGGCGTTGTGAGTAATTTTCACCCATTTATACTTCATGCTGAATAAATTACAGCCTTTCTGGAGGGGAGGTATTTTTTAAATTAACTTACTTCATGGGAGTGTAATTTATCAGCAAAATGCACATATCTTAAGTTTGATGAGTTTTGACAAATGTATACACCTGTGTAATCAACACCCAGGTGACATACAGAATACTTGCTTGACCCCAGAAAGTTCCCTGGAGCCCTTTCCAAAAATCCTCTGCCCATCATTCCAGCAGAGCCAATGTCATCTCTGTTCTGATTCCCATCACCACATATGAGTTTAGTCTGTTTTGGGGGGTAGGTTTTTGTCTAGAACAGTAGTTCTCCAAGAATGGTCCCTGGACCAAATAGTATTAACATTACTTGGGGACCTGATATAAATGCAGATTTTTGGGTCCTAACCATGACCTACTACTGAGTTAGAAACTCAAAAACACAACATTATGTGTGTGTGTGTGTGAGAGAGAGAGAGAGAGAGAGAGAGAGAGAGTTTGTGCACACATGTGCACTACAAGCCTTCAGGTGATTCTGATCATGTTCAAGTTTGAAGAGCGCTGATGTGGAGAGCTTGGGGACTAAGAACAAAATTGGACAGAATGGGGAGGGCAGCGCTGGTGGTGGGTGGGGTGAGTAGGGTGGGGGGGAACTGGATAGGTGGGCACAGAAAACACCGTCTTCACGTAGCTTAGAAACACCAGAAGGAAGGGGAAAAGCCAAGCATATGTGTCAGAATTCCTACGTTTTAATTTTGCAAAGTAATAATGAGGATCTGTAAGCTTACAGTTTCTCAAAAGGAAAGCATCAAGTTTTATATGAGTTCTAAACCTTGTGGCAACTGGTTTTCACAAGCTGTGATTGGCAAATGAGTCATTTATTGATACACTTTTATAGACAAAATCTTTTTATGAAACTCTTTGCTTGGAAGAGAAAATAATAGAAATTGCTCTTTATGCTGAAATTGCTGAAATCCAGATTTAGGGTCTGAGAAACCCACACACCACCGTCCCTACCTGCGGAATAACTGAGAAGCAGCAGCGACGGCTGCCCAAATGTAAGCTTCCCTAAGAGAGTAGGATGCAGGTATACAGCCAGCTGTTTTCCAGAGCTTCCTTGTGAGGTTCAAGATGGGAAGAACTAATTCAAGAAATGAAAAGAACTAATTCAAGTTGCGCCTGGGTGTGGGCAGTGTTTTTGGCGTGGACCTGGCTGTGTCAACACGCGGGACTATTGTCCTCGAGCTTTTGAAATCCCAGCACCTAAGGGGCCGTGAGTTTCCTGCCTCGAGCGTTTGTGGGCAATCGTGAAATCTACGGCGGGCAGACACAGACTCTCAGGAGCGTTTGTGGTTTTCCCGAGCCACGCTCTAGCCGGTGCCATTCTGCACATTAACTCTGAGGGAGGAGATCCCATGAACCCTGTGGGGTGGGAATGTGGCCCGAAGTGCCCCTTCTTCGGCTCTCAGAGCAGTTGGATTTTCCTGCTCCTGGACTTTCCTTCCAAGGAGTTGGTGTTGTGTCCCACAGAACAATGTGACACTGAGCGTATTTACCAGCCTTTGACAGTGGTTGACCTAGAGCCTCCGGTTTCCAGAACCAGATCCTGGTAAGAGGAGAGAAAATCGGGGTGTCCAGCACGAGTCCTAACCAGCCGAGGATGGGGAGAGAGCGAGGGAGGCTGTAGCCCCGGAGGGGTTAGCTGGAATTCGGGCCAGCCTTGCTTGACTGAGGTGTGGTCCATTCTTCCCAGGATGCCCTGCTCAGACCGAGTGACCCCAAGGATGATGCCTCTCTGCTCCATTAGGGGGACCCCTGGATTGGTGGTAATTTTCAGATGGCTGCCGGTTCCTACCTGCCTCATCCACGAAGCAAACACTTGATCTCCTAGGCTTCACAGTCAAGGCAATTTGGGTTAAAATGCAGTATTCTGTGCCAGCATCCTGAAGTACAACGGCACCATTTTTCTATTCAGTCTCCTGTGGTAAAGGGCATGCATGGCAATGACTCTCTTGGAGAAAGTGCTACCAAAATTACAAGCTGACAGGCTAATCAGGGTGGCTTAAAGCACACGTTCTATTTTCTGTTTTCATCTTCTGAGCAATATGCTTCTTAGGTAATTCAACTGAAAGGCTTTCCTTTCCAACATAAAACTAGAAGAGGAAATTCAAATTAAAAATTATTTCCTTTCTTTGAAAAAGAAAAATAAGCATCACATCACTTTGACATGGCAACTTCATTCTAGAAGTTTTTCCTCATAAAATATGTGCCGAAATGTACAGATGAGCTGTTCATTTTGTAGCATTGTTTTAACAGTGAAAACCTGAGGGACGCCTGGGTGGCTCAGTAGGTTAAGCGCCCAACTCTTGGTTTCCGCGCAGATCATGATCTCAGGGTTCATGGGTTTGAGTCCCATGTTGGGCTCTGTGCTGACAGTGTGAAGCCTGCTTGGGATTCTCTCTCTCTGCCCCTCACCTGCTTGTGCTCTCTCTCAAAATAAATAAATAAACTTGAAAAAAAATTTAAAAACAATGGAAAGTTGGAATCAATCAAATGTCTATAATGATTAAAGAATGTGCTATGGTGGTGGCTTTTCAAAAGATTGAGGTAATTTATAGTGCTAATGTGGCAGTAGCTCTAAAACATTAGGGATAAAAATAGGCTTCTAGTTTCCAGCTCTGCATGTAAGGAAAGAAATTGAACTGACAATTAGGGGCACCTGGGTGGCTCAGTTGGTTGAGCGTCCAACTTCAGCCCAGGTCATGATCTCACGGTTTGTGGGTTCAAGCCCCGCATTGGGCTCTGTGCTGACAGCTCAGAGCCTGGAGCCTGCTTTGGATTCTGTGTCTCCCTTGTTCTCTGACCCTCCCCTGCTCATTCTGTGTGTGTGTCTCTCTCTCTCAGAAATAAAATTTTTTAAAAATTGAACCAATAATTATTAACCTCGCCAAACAGAGAACACCAGACCCAGACGAGTTCACCAAAGATTCTACCAAACATTTAAGGAAGAAACTATACCAATCACGAAGACAACCTCTTCCAGAAGTTAGGAGCAGAGCAAATGCTTCCTAACACATTCTATGACACCAGCATTACCCTAATACCAACATGAGACAAGGTCATTACAGAAAGGTAAAACCATAGACCAACAGCTAATGAACATAGTGCAGAACTCCTCAGCAAAACATAGGCAATATGAATCTAACAATACATAAAAAAGAATCATATGCCAGAACCAAGCGAGATTTATCGCAGGTGTGCAAGGCTGGTACAACATGCAACTCAATGACTATAACCTGCGACATCGATGGCCTACAATGGAAAATGCACATGATCATATTGACAGATACCGAAAAACATGGGACAAAACCAACACCCATTCGAGATAAAATTTAGTAAGCTGGGAACAGAGGAGAACTTCAACTGTATAAAGAGCATCTATGAAAAACCTACAGATACCACACTTAATGGTGGGAAATTTGAAGCTGGAAAGCTTAGTGAGAAGACTAAGATATTTTTTCTACTTCGCAGGGAATTTATTGTGTCAGTCACTATGTGAGTGGACCCGGTAGGTAGGGGCTTCAGACCACAGCAGGTGTGGCCCGGGCCACCTCGAGGGTGGGGTCTGACCTGTGGCCCAGGCCCCAGCTCTGTAACCATTAACCTCTTCCCTCGGCTAACAGTGTCGCTCCTCACTACCGGACTCCGTATTGGGACTGGCCCCACAGACCTCTGAATCCCAGGGTCTCACGTGAGCTGGACCCCAGGGCTCCCATTGATGTAGAAGCAGGAAAGCTTGGATCCTCCTCCACTCACCTTCAGGGCTCCCTCGGTGGTGGAAGTCGGGTTTTTCACAGGCAATTTGCAGGTTTTAATACAAACGAGTCTACACTTGTTGCTAAAAGGCTCATTTCCAGTAAAAAGTATGTACCAGTAAAAACATTCTCACAGGACACTCACAACAGGGGTTTAAAAGGACACCCAGGTGCTCCCTCCCCAAAAGTGACTCTGGGGCCCAGCCTGAGGGCAGGGGGGTCCAAGCGTGGCCCCCACAGAGGGAACCCAAATGCAAACCATGGACTTCTGGTGAAGATGAGGAGTCAGGGTAGGTTCAGAGTTGGTAACAAATGTGCCCCTGTGGTGTGGGATGTGGATAAAAGGGGAGACTGCCTGTACGGGCCCGGGGGACACACAGGAACCCTCTGTACTTTCCACGCCATTTTGCTGTAAACCCAAAACTTCTCTAAAAGTCTAAAAGCAGGTGTCTGGGGCGCCTGGGTGGCTCGGTCGGTTAAACGTCAAGACCTCAGCTCAGGTCATTGTCTCGCAGTCTGTGAGTTCGAGCCTCACGTCGGGCTCTGTGCTGACAGCTCGGAGCCTGGGGCCTGCTCCAGATTCTGTGTCTCACGCGCACGTGAGAGAGAGTGAATGCACGTGTGAACACGTGAGTGGGGGCACTGGGGAGGGAGACAGGATCCCAAGCAGTCTCCACACTGTAGACACAGACCCCACCGTGGGGCTCGACCCTGTAAACTGAGATCATGACCTGAGCTGAAGCCAAGAGTCAGACGCTTAACCCACGGAGCCACCCAGGCGCCTCTAACAAGTGTTTTGTTTTCAGTGCCTCATTTTGGCCAGGCCCTGGGGGGTGCCGGGGTGAAGGGGAGAATAGCCCCATGATCCCAGTTGAGGGTGCAGGCAGCCCCCGGGGAGGGGAGAATTGCTGGGGGGCTGGGGGTTTTCCCTGCGCTCTCCCCCTCCCCCCCCACATCCCCCCTCCCCCCCCACATCCCCTCCCCTCCCCCCACACACACCGGAAGTCCCGCAGGGCTTGGGAAGGCTGACTGTTGACTCCTTTTCCTCAGAGAAGCCGTGCGGAGACCCGCCTTCGTTCCCACACACCGTCCTGCAGGGCCGCACGGGCCTGGAGATGGGGGACGAGCTGCTGTACGTGTGCGCCCCGGGCCACGTCACGGGCCACCGCGAGACGGCCTTCACCCTGCTGTGCAACAGCTGCGGGGAGTGGTACGGCCTGGTGCGGGCGTGCGGGAGAGGTGAGCCTCCGCCCCCTCCAGCGTCCCCCCCCCCCGCCCCGTCTTCCCCACACGGTTCCTTTGAAAGAGGCGTCCGAGTTCTGGACCTGCCAGCACCCCCCCTGACCTTGGGCCAACTCCGACTTACCCCCCTGGAGATCGGACCGAGACGCGCGGCTTGTGGTAAAAGCGCCGCCTGACGGGTAACCGGGGCCGGAAGGGCTGTCGGGAAGGTGGGACGTGCGAGGGACCGCGGGACTGGGCCTAACCCTTGAGGGGACCTTGAGGGCTTTGCTGAGGGTTGTGACAGGAGCTTTTGACTTTGGGGGGCACGGGGCTTATAAAGCGGGGTGGGCCCACAGCGTCCCAGGCAAGGCCTCCTCCTTCGGCGCGGAGCCGTCCCCGGCCGTCGGGGTGGTGGGGGTGACGCGGGGAGAATATCCCCAGACGGCCTGTGGCCTGGCCCCGCCCATGGCCGGCGACTAAAGACTCCTGGTGGGCGTGAAACACCAGAAGCCTGATCTGCCTCCCCAGGGGTCCCCACTCCATCATCCCCGCCCTTGGGGGGAGGGGTCCGCACACTTCTGCATCTGCCCCCACCGCCTGCCCAGCCCCTGGGGGTTCTCCCTGCAGCAGAAATCGCTGTCCCCGCCCACAGCCTGGCCTGGCCTGCCTCCGCCTGACCTGGGCTTCCGGCTTCTTGCCAGACTCCGAATTGTTCCCTGACCTCACAAGGCTCCTCTCACCCCAAGGCTCCTCCAGGGGCCGCTTCCTGACCACCAGCCCCTCCCCCAACCCGCGATGGGTACCCGGGTGGGTACCAAGCGGAGGCTGGCTCCACGGAGGGGAAGGACTCCAGAACCACGGTGTTAATGAGCTTAGGGGACAGCGTGTCCCCAGAACGTCCTGCAGATCCCACAGGGGCACCTCGAGGAGACTAGGGTGCTGTGTCGTCCGCGGGATCCGTCCGCGTCGCGGCCTGAGCTGTGGCTTGTCGCCTCCGCCGCCATTAGCGACGGGTGGACGCCGCCGCGCCGTCGGTCCGGTGTGCTGGGGGCTTTGGGCTCGTTTCCCTTTGCTGGCTGTTTGCAGGCTGCCCCACAGCATTGCTGTCCGTGGGGGTTGGTGTGCCCTCAGTGTCAGTGGATGCTGCCACAGAGTTTTCTAGAACATTCTTTATTTAAAAATGTTCTTTATGTATTTCTGAGAGAGAGAGACAGACAGACAGACAGAGTGAGCAGGAGAGGGTCAGAGAAAGAGGAAGATACAGAATCTGAAACAGGCTCCAGGCTCTGAGCTGTCAGCACAGAGCCCGACGCGGGGCTCAAACCCACGAACCATGAGATCATGACCTGAGCCGAAGTCGGACGCTCAACCGACTGAGCCACCCAGGCGCCCCATTCCAGAACGTTCTGACCAGCTTACTCTCTGGCCTAGCCTTGTCTAAGGGTCCCCATTGTCCAGCAGCCTCACCGACCTTCAGGACTGTGGCACTTTAACGTTTGCCGATCTAGCGCCAGCTTTGTTGGTGACATAGTTGTAACGTTCATGCCTCTGGTTGAGAATTACCGTGTGTTAAACAGGCATTAGCATTTCCTCTGTAAAATGCCTGTCCAAGTCTTCGTGTCCGTTTTTCTAATTGATTCAAATTATTTACATAATGTAGGATGTCTTTCTTACATAAAACTTTCTTGTAAGTTTTTTTTTAATGTTTATTTATTCTTAGAGAGCTTGTGAATGCAGGAGGGTCAGAGAGAGAGGGAGACACAGAATCCGAAGCAGGCTCCAGGCTCTGAGCTGTCAGCAAGAGCTGGACTGGACAGGGGGCTCAAACCCAGGAACTGCGAGATCATGACCTGAGCTGAAGTCAGATGCTCAACTGACAGAGCCACCCAGGCACCCCACATGAAACTTAAAGTGTGTCGCAAACATTTTCTCTCATTCTGTGGCTTATCTTTTTCCTCTTGGAGTATCTTTTAATGAATGAGGTTGTTTAAAATTACTTATTTCACTACTTCTCAGACTTTCTGTGGACCATTAAAAATTGTGCTCTAGGGTTGGCAGACTGATGCTTTAGCACAAAGTATAGTGAAAGCCAATTAATATAAGGCTAAACTAAAGGTATTCCAAATACACTGGGGGGTTTTTTTGATAAACAGACATAAAATTCCTCTGTTGTTATGAAAGCTTTGAAAAACGTATTCTTGATCTATCTACATGCCTTGTTGCAGACTAGTAACAAAAAGGTACAGACCTGGACAAGCGCTAAGCACAGTTTGAGCCATCTTCTAGCACTTTCCTCACCGTCGTAACTTCGCCGTTGTTTCCTGGCAGGCAGGAGCCCCTGGCCAATTCGGATCATTCACCTGCTGGACAAAATGAAGCATAAGGCCCTCACTTCTCGCGTGTTGCGTGTGGCAACCTCAAAGCAGACCCACCCCCACCCGAGACTGTTCCTGAGAGCAGAGCCCGCCTCATTTCTGGTGAGGCACTCCAGCCCGACCGTCTCAGGGGCCGCGCCCACCAGCACCCCCCCTTCCCCTGGGCCGGGCTGTGTCCCCGGGCTCCCGGGACACAAGAACTAAATGCAGGTTTTGTGCGTCTGCAGTGGTGTTTATGTTCTCACAGCAAGGCCGACTTGTTAGAGTTTCAGCTGGGGGCCAGGAATTCTGGTTTTTGTACTTGGCTGAGTGTACAGACTCTTACAGTTTTCACTGGCCTGTAGGTTTAACATTTAAACTAGCCGTGTCGTTTATAAGGGGTGTGTGTGTGCGCGCGCGCTTGAGAGAGAGCATGGGTATTACCAGAATATCCTCACCCAGGATCTCCCTCCCTTTTGCACATTTATTTTTATAGTGAACATCCATTTTTTGGCGAGAGAAGTGCTTCAAATTGGAGAAACATCATCCTGGGACAGGGGGCCGCACTGGGGTTTGGGGTTGGCCCCTGGCGGGTCTGGATCACAGCTCTGCCTGGTGTGGGCCCATTGGCCACTCCACACCCCTTTGTTTGTCAGGGCCCAGGTGCTGTGTGTGCAGACTCGGGCAAAACTGTCCCAGCACTAAAGGGAACTACAAAGCAGGTGCCTCAAGGGAGTGCGAAGCAGTAGAAGGGGAAACGGAGAAACCAGGTGAAATTTTAAGGGACATGTGTGTTTGCAGCGATGTGAAAGGCTGCAGAGAGAAGCAGATGAAAGCTACGATGTGTGCCTCGGCTTCCCAGCACAAGAAGGTTCTGGTGCCCTTGCATTCTCAGTGTGAATGTGGGGAGCAGGAAGCCCCTGGGCCATGCCACAGCAAGTACAGGGGTGAGGCGGGCTAAGGAAGATGGTGGGGGGTGCAGACAATTCAGTCTCCGATCTCTGCTGCCCCAGAGGAGGACTGGGCAGAGACTCAGGGCAGAGGTGGAAGACGGTCGGGGCCAGAGAGACGGTGAGGGTCTATTTAGTTCACATGCTCGCCTTATCGTTTTAAGGTGGGAGAAGCTTCAGTTTATGTAAATGACGCCAGAGAAGCTAGGATGAGAAGGGGACACTGAACTTGACTTCCCTGAGCCTGCATTTGCTAATGTAGAAACATGGACACCCCCTTGCGGCTGCATCACTTAGAACAGGACCCGCGACATGAATGGACTCACAGAGTGTTCTTTCCCTTTCAACTTCATGCTGATCCCAGAGAGCACTTAGGCCGCCTCACTCACAGGACCGGAGGGGTTTTGTGCATGACTCTGGCTCCCTGCTCGCTTCCTTGCATTATTGACCTTAGCCCCTGTTACAACAAGTAACCAAGGGCATTCTCGGACTTAGACTGTCTGTCCTTGAGTGAGATGTTAGTCTTCGCCAGCAAGTGTCTTGGGTTCTGGAGAGGAGAGGTCGGATTTAGAACAACCTGGGGCTCTGATGAGTTTGGGATCTCAGATTCTGGAGGCCTAGGAGGTCAAGGCTACGAGGAAGACTATTCCATTCAAAGTTGGCATCGTATAGACAGTTGAAGGTTGGCTGTATGCCTTGGGCCAGATTCTCTACAAGTAGAGCCTGATGAGATGCGTGAGATTGATCAAGGGAGGAAAGTAGGAAGGATCGAGGGGCAGGGAAGTAGGAGAGGGAGGGGAAGATAGGATGTGACCCCAGCAGCCCTCTCCCGTTGCCTGCTCTCACGAGCTGTGCCACAGGGTCACTCCCCCGGGAACAAGGAGACCAGCTCTGAGTTCCTCCATGTCCATCTGTCATTGGCTGCTGGGCTGGGTGGCGTGGTGCGCGTGTGAGCACCCAGGCAGGGCTCTCGTTCCGCCAAAGGCAGTTCTCCAGAGAAGGGCCTCTCTGTTCTTTGTGAACCATCAGCTGCCAGCACTCACAGTGGCTGGGGGATGAGTGCCGCAGCCTGAGAAAGGGGACCAGGAAGGGCACATCTACAGCACCTACGACTATGGCCGAGAACGTAATTGTGGATTAAACCGTCAGTTTGGGAGAGCAGCAATGTGAATTCATCAATAAGGTGGGGACTGGCTGAATGAGCTCGCTGAAACGTAACATTTGTGGTGGTGAGCAAGAATGAAGCTGCAGGGGTGTGCATACCTGGGCCGGCGGGGCTGGGCCGGTGGGTGGTGCGGTGCGTTCACTGCAGTTAAAGGTCGAGCCTCAAGTGGTGGTAGCGAGGTCTCTCGCTTAAGCACCGTGACTTTGTCCTTGACCATTAACTTAAACGGATGAGGACTTCCTTACCTGCTATTTTCCCCTCGGTGAGTTGGTACCTCTCGAGCTTCGGTTCCGAGAAACCAGGTCTGGTCTGACCGTTGAGCTTCCCATTCTCCTGTCCAAACCCACACGTCTTCTTGGTTTCTGTTCCCAGCTGGGCAGCAGGAAATATCTGTCATACCTCTCCAGTGTCCTCAGTATCTAACTATAACTGGTCGTTGCCCTAATCACAGAAAAATCCTGAGGCTGCACTCCCTGTGTATGCAGCAGGCTTCCACGCTAGGGTTGCCTCTCTTTGGGCATCTTCTGATGCCAAGTCCATGTCCACCTTCAAGACTGTGTTCTGTCTCTGGTCATTTGTACCCCGAAGACCGTCTGGACCTCCCAGCCCCCCAAGAGGCCACCTCTGGCGACATGACCCCAGTGATGGTGCCCACACAGTCTCACCTGGGTCTTTCCCTTGGTGTGCTGCCTCTCCCGCTGCTCACTGCGCTGGCCTCACGTTGCCTGCAACACCTCTGTTCTCTCCTGACTTTAGCACTCAGGGGTCCTGTGGCCTCCGGGGTTGCAGGCCAGACCGTTTATCCCGCCTTTGTGGTCCAGGGCGGGGCTGGAAAGGACAGCTGCTTCAAAGTAGCGAAGGGCAGACGACCCAGGAAGGGAAAGACTCGGAGACCCTCCGTCTGCGAGCTGCCCTTGTTTGTTCTTTCAAACTTGCCCTGACTAAAGGCGTCGCCAAGTGTCAAGACAGGCTCAAAAAGCCTTTAAGACTTTCCACCCCAAGCTCCAAGGGGTGTGTTTATATTTTCTGGTCCGGAATATCAGGACAGTGGGTGACACCCAGTTTGACCTCACCCTGCCCTCCCCACCTCCTCTGACAATGACAACAAACAGCCTCCGGCCTTCCCTGCGCTGGCCTGCCACAGCTGTGGTAACAAGACACCCCCCCCCACGGAGGCACCGAGAAAGGGCCGTCATAAAACCCAACACTTGCTCTGTGCCATCTCTGTCGTTTCTGTCGTTTTTGCTTTTGTTCCCTTTTTCCCAGCAACTCGATTGAGGTGTAACTTGCATCCAATAAACTGTGCCCATCGCAGCTGCAAGAGCCTCTGACGTGTCACACGTTTTCACACCCGTGACACCACCACCACCACCCACAACAGAAAACGTTTCTGGGAGAGGAGTTATACACGTGTTATCTCATTTGACCTGCATAAATCCGAGGGTAGATGTGGTTAGCTCCAATTTACAGATGGGAAAACTGAGGTATGCAGAAGGTCAGCGCCCTACCTGTGTCACACGGCCCGAAAACAGCAGAGCCAGGGTGTGCAGAGCAGGCAGGTCTCCTTCCATCATCTGTCTGGTCTTGCGTTTCCTCCATGGGGCTCTGAAGCTCAGGGAGAGAGAGCCCAGGGCGGTGCTGGCCCCGCACCCCAGCTCGTCCCCCACCATGTTCCTTGGCTCTCTTATCGCATTTCTAAAGCCTTCCTTTTGTTTTCTTAAATGGACTCCAATTTCGGCTTGTCTCCATGTTTTGGATTTCACTTCCTTCATAGAATGAAGCGTGAGCCTGCGACTGAATTTAGAATCTCCTTGTCAATATTGCCATATTTGTTCAGAGGTTCATTGAACCGGTGGTTATTTCTGGCTTGTCTGGTTGTCTTTTTCGGAATTGCTATTTTTAATGACCGTGTGGCCAAGACGAGAAATGTGTGGGCTCCTGGAAATACAACCACCCGAAAAGAGATGGAAAGCAGCAGGTGGGGGGGGGGGAGCCTCTGGCTTCCGGGCTGTGACCTTGTGACTTCAGGGTAGACGCAGGCAGCACCCAAGCGAGCCTTCACCTTCTCCTCCTGGGTCCTCTGCGTCTCCCGTTTTTCTAGAGCCGCAGTGAAATATAAACACCCAGGGAATGATCTGATTTTTCCCGATGAAGTTTACATTTTCTGGACTCATGGGTCCCATCAGGAGGCGCCAGGTTGTGTTCGCACAGGTTTCAGGGAGAGCGTGGGAGAACTGGGAAGGCAAGAGTGTGGCTGCATGATTGAGTGTGTAGACACGGGAAAGCAGAGGGGACAGGAGTGAGCTAGCCGCTCAACAGGCACGGCGCTGGACTTTCCCAGCTTCAAGGCGGGATTTAATTTTGGGTTGAAATTCAACGACTAACAAACTTCACTCTTAGGAGGAGAAGAGCAGGTTTGGGACACTTTCCCAGGGGGAGGCTGTTGGTCAACAGTCGGTGTCCCTGTCTTCACTTGAGGTTTGGAAAAACTGTGTGGTGGTGAAAACGTGTTTCTGAGCCAGGACCTTGACCTGAGAAGCCGGGGAGACAGGGAGCGCTTGGTTCAAGGCCCCAGGCTTCTGTCCAGGGATGCGCTCGGCTCAGGGGGCTCGGGAAGTGGACGATTTCCACACACACACGGCTCACACTGACCATAGGGTCCAGGTCAAGGGAGACCCGCTCACAGCCTCAGTGGACTGGCCTTTCCCAAACCCTCGGCTCTAACATTACATGTGAGGCCGGTGTTTCCGGCAAGACAAGCGGTGAGGGAAGAAAACATGACTCATGTCAAGAAAACATGACTCACCACATTCCCAGTGCCTTTTGACTTGGTGACATATTTAAGCTCATGGGGTGGGTTATATGGAAGAGGGGATTCAGCAGACGGTGGTTATGCCCAGTACTGGGACTAAGAGGTCCTTTACTATTCTTTGCTACCATCACGAATCAAATAATGCTGCTCGATGGACTTCCAGGCTGAATCAAGCTTGATCAAAAGGGCTTCTTCCACTCACTAATTCACCTCTTGAGCACCATGCTGTGTGCAGGGTATGCAGAGGCAAAGTGCCTTGTTCTCAGAGGTCCCAGGCTGGGAGGGGCTGGCCACGCTGTGCAGTGAGGTCAGGGTGGCATGCCCAGGGCACAGATGTGTCCTGCTCCCATGGTTTCTGTGCACAACACAGGGTTCCCAGATGAGACCATTTAGGGTTCAAGTCCCATGCACCATCAAGGTCTACATTGTAGCTACCCAGTCCATATAAGGGCAAGAAGTGTCTTCAAAATACCCTTAGCCAACCCCCATTCATAAATACCTTTCCTTTGGCCAACAAGAGCCCATTTCTGATACGTATCATGGTCATTATTAGGGCACTAATTTTACCAATAGCCATTTCAGATTTTCAGGACACTAATTAGCGTAGCAACAGCTTTGGGCAAGATACAAATGATAGAAGTACTTGCAGTGGGCACACCTAGAAGGTGAGTGTCCCAATGAGAATGCTGGCTGTCCGCCCTTGGACTGTGAATTCTTCACTGGAATGTCAGCAGCAGCTGGTTTACAGCTTAATGTGACACATGCATAAGATCAAGCAACAGTTTCTTTTTTTTTTTAATATTTTTTATTTATTTCTAGGAGAGAGAGAGACAGCGTGAGCAGGGGAGGGTCAGAGAGACAGGGAGTCACAGACTGAAACAGGCTCCAGGCTCTGAGCTGGCAGTCAGCACAGAGCCCGACGCGGGGCTCGAACCCACGAACCGCTAGATCATGACCTAAGCGAAAGTCGGAAGCTTAACCGACTAAGCCACCAGGCGCCCCTAAGCAACAGTTTCTTAAAATATTTCAAAGCACAAGCATCCTAAGAAGAACGAAGGCCTACTGTATACATGAACGACGTATAACATTGTTGAGTTACTCCTAGTGTCTCCTTCCAGTCATTGCCTTCCTAAGAACACCCAGACGTCCATGACCATGAGCTACGTTTTCCCTGTTGAAACTTTATTTCTGTGGAAGCATAAAGGATGTTGTCTTGTGTATGGCTTCCTTTGTCTGGCATTATGTCTGGGAGAAACATCTATGTTGTTCGACAACGCTGTAGTTCATTCTTTTTCTTTCCCGTGGAATATTCCAGTCTACTGTTGACAAACGTTTTTGTTGTTTCAGGTTTGGGGCTATTATAAGGACATTCTTGTGCAGTGTCCATGTTGCATATGCTCCCCTCGAGCATAGGAGCTAAATTGCTGGGTCTTAGGGTATGTATATGTTCAGCTGTAGTAGATAATGGCTAACCGGTTCTCATACTGGGTGCACCGAGCAACACTCCCACCAGGAGTGTGAGGGAGCTCCGGGAGCCCCACATCTTCACCAATAGTTGGTATTGTCAGTCTTCTCCATTTTTAGCATTCCAATGAATAGGTCGTAATGTCACTTAATTTTAATTCCCCCTGTGATTAATGATGTTGAGAGCCTTATCATATATTTACTACTATTTGAATATCTCATTTCTGAAGTGTGTATTCATTTGTCTCACTTATTTTTCTACTGGGTTGTTCATTTATTTCATATTGATGTGTAGGAGTTCTCTATAGGATTCTGGATACCCTAACTTTTGAGGTATATTATATATGTTGCAAATATCTCCTGCTAGGTAAGTTGCCTTTTCACTTTTTCCATAGTATCTTTGATGAATAGAATTTTAATGTAGGGTATATTATTAATCCTTCCCTTTAAAAAAAAGCTGTGGTGGAGGGGCACCTGGGTGGCTCAGCCGGTTAAGTGTCTGACTTTGGCTCAGGTCATGATCTCACAGTTCATGAGTTAAAGCCCCGTGTTAGGGTCTGTGCTGACAGCTCAGATTTGGATTTTGAATTTTGTGTCTCCCTCTCTCTCTGCCCCTCCCCCACTTGTTCCCCCCCCTCTCTCAAAAATAAATAAATGAACATTTTTAACATAATAAAAAACAGAAAAATTATGGTGAGAAACACATAACACAAAACACTGTCTTCGCCATTTTTAAGTATACAGTTCAATAGTGTTAAATATATTCACATTATTGTGAAACGGATCTCCAGAATATTTTCCTCTGGCAAAACTGAAATCCTGTACCCATTAAATAACAAGTATCTTTTCCCACCTCCCCCCAGCCCCTGGCAGTCACCATTCTACTTTCTGTTCTGTGAACTTGACTACCCTAGGTACCTCATATAAATGGAATCAGATAGTATTTGTCTTTCTGTGACAAGCTTATTTCCCTTAGCACAATGTCCTCAAAGTTCATCTCCGTTTTAGCGTGTGACGGTAATCTTTTCCTTTTATCCTCAGTTTTTATGTATTTTTAAAATCAAGTTAAGGAAGTTTCCTTACATTCCTAATTCCTAGGGATTTTTATCCTGTTGACTTCTGCCAGATGCTTTTCTGAAACTCCTTTTTCCAAATAAACCAATGACTTTCTGGGATAAACCTAACCTGGGGTGATGTATTCTCCTTCTAATATAATGCTTAATTATTCAGCCTGTCAATACTAATATATTAGAGGTTGCTGTTTGTCAACATTTTATTTATGATTTTTGCACCTACGTTTAGTGAGGATGGTCTGCAATACTACTTTCTCATCATGTCCTTGCCAGGGTTTGGCTCCAGGGTTACAGCAGATGTATAAAATAAGTTGGGGAGTATTTCCTCTTTTTTCTATTCCCTGGAAGAGTTTGTATAAGATTGGAATTATCCTCCTATATAAATATTTGATAGAATTCATTGATAAAGCCAGCTGTGCCACATTTTCTGTGTGTGGTGAGATTTAATTTCATTAATAGTTAATGGCATATAAAATGTTTCTCTCTCTTGTGTCACTTTTGGTGAGCTTCTTCTAGGATTTTGTCTATTTCATCTGAATTTTTAATTTTGGGATCGCCTGGCTGGCTCAGTGGAGGAAATGCAACTCTTGATCTTGGGGTCGTGAGTTCAAGCCCCATGTTGGGTGTAGAGATTACTTTAAAAAAGCAAAGCAAAGAAAAGCTTTTAAGAAAGTTAAAATTTTTATTTTGGGGGGCATAAACTTATCATAATCTTGTTATTATTGTCTTTTTTAATACCTGAAAGAGCTATGGTGATGCCTTTTTTTTATTCTTGATATTTTAAAAATGTTTTTATTGTCTGTTTTTTTTTTTTTTTTAATTGCTGAGAGACAGAGAGAGAGAGACAGAGTGAGCAGGGGAGGGTCAGAGAGAGAGGGAGATACAGAATCTGAAACAGTCTCCAGGCACTGAGCTAGCTGTCAACACAGAGCCCAACACGGGGCTTGAACCCACGAACCATGAGATCATGATCTGAGCCGAAGTCATATGCTTAACTGACTGAGCCACCCAGGCACCCCTATTGTCTGTTTATTTTTGAGAGAGAAAGAGATAGATTGCGAGTGGGAGAGGGAGACACAGAATCCAAAGCAGGCTCCAGGGTCTGAGCTGTCAGTACAAAGCTCACAGCCATGAGCCCGACACGGGGCTCGAACCCATGAACCATGAGATCATGATCTGAGCCAGAATCAGATGCTCAACCAACTGAGCCACTCAGGGCCCTGGGCCCTATTCCTGATGTTTTAATTTGGGTTCTAAGTGTTTCTTAAGTACTTGTGCTAAGGACTTCAATGTTTTGAGCTATCAATCAGTAGTTTTCTTCAAAGAACTAACTTTTGGCTACAGTGATCCCTTACTGTATGTTTGTGTTTTGTTTTACTAATTTCTGCTCTTTTTTTAAAATCTCCTTCCTTTATTTTCTTTGTGTTAAACTTATTCTTCCTTTCCTAGCTCCTGAGATCCATGTGATTTTTAGCCTTTCTTCTTTTCTTTTTTTATTATGATATAAATTTAATTTTTAAAAGTTTATTGTCAAGTTGGTTTCCATGTAACACCCAGTGCTCATCCCCACAAGTGCCCTCCTCCATACCCATCACCCCCCTTCCCCTCTCCCCTACCCCCATCAGCACTAAGTTTGTTCTCAGCATCCAAGAGTCTCTCATGGTTTGCCTCCCTCCCTCTCCCCAACTATTTTTCCCCTTCTTCTCCCCCATGGTCCTCTGTTAAGTTCCTCCTAATCCACCTATACATGCAAGCATATGGTATCTGTCCTTCTCTGCCTGACTTATTTCACTCAGCATAACATCCTCAAGTGCCATCCACGTTGCTACACGTGCCCGGATTTCATTCTTTCCAATGCCATGTAGTATTCTGTCGTATAGATGAACCACATCTTGTTGATCCATTCGTCCGTTGATGGACACTTAGGCTCTTTCCATGGTTTGGCTATTCTTGAGATTGCTGCTATGAACATTGGGGTACACAGCCTTTCTTCTTTTTTTTTTTTTTTAATATTTTTTATTTATTTCTAGGAGAGAGAGAGACAGCGTGAGCAGGAGTGGGTCAGAGAGAGAGGGAGTCACAGACTGAAACAGGCTCCAGGCTCTGAGCTGGCAGTCAGCACAGAGCCTGACGCGGGGCTCGAACCCACGAACCGCGAGATCATGACCTAAGCGAAAGTTGGACGCTTAACCGACTAAGCCACCCAGGCGCCCCCTTTCTTCTTTTCTAAACGAGGTATTTAAAGCTCTCACTTCCCCAATCAGCACAGTGTTTGCTGCTTCCAGCAAGGTTTGACCTGTCTTTTGCATTATCATTCAGTTAGAATATTTTCCAGTACCTACTGCAATTTCTCCTTTGACCCACGATTTATTTGGAAAGATTTTGCTTAGTTTCCATACCTATGGGAATTTCCTGGGAATCCTTTGTCTAGTTACACTCTGGCTAGAGAACATAGATATGACTTAATCCTTTAAAGTTCGTTGGCATTTCATTTATGGTCAATTTTGTAAAAGTGTTCTATGTGTATTTGAAAAGAATGCTTATTCTACAGTTTTTAGATATGATCTGTATATGTCAAATAGGCCAAATTTATTACATAAGCAAGTTTTTCAGCTATATATTCTTAGCTTTTTGTCTGCTTGCTCCAATTGTTACTGATAGAGATATTTAAAACCTCCTCTGTGATCATGGACTATGTATTTCTCTTTTTAGTTCATATATTTGTAAGCTTATTTATTTATTTTGAGAGAGAGGGAGGGAGGGAGAGAGGGTACTCAAGCAGGGGAGGAGCAGAGAGAGAGAGAGAGAATATCCCAAGTGGGCTCTGCACTGTCAGTACGGAGCCTGACACAGGGCTGGAACTCAAGAACGTGAGATCATGCTCGGAGCCAAAATCAAGAGTCGAATGCTTAACCGACTGTGCCACCCAGGTATCCCTGGTTCACTTATTTTAGATTCAGATAGTTTGAGCTTCTATTAGGTACACACAGATTTAAAAGTTAATATCGTCCTGAAAAATCGAAACATTTATCTTTATGAAATGACCCTCCTTATCCCTAGTGTTGTTTTTTGGCTTAAGGTCTTCTTTGCTGGTTAGTCTTTCCAAGTGTTTTTTTTTTTGTTTTTTTTTTTTTCTCATTCTTTTACCTTCAACTTTCCTGTACAGTTATATCTATTTTTTAATTTTTTGCCTATAGTGTTACATTTAAAGTATACCAGTAATAAGCATCAAACAACCAATTGGAGCATTAATCTGTTTTACATTTAATCACCAATAGACTTGGTTTTAAAATCACTGTCTTTTTATTTATTTTCTCTGTGTCCTAACTGTGTTTTTTTGTTCTTTATTCTCTGCTTTCCTGTGTTCTTTTGGAGTGTTTAAGCATTTTAAAAATTATTATATTTACTCCATCTATTACATTCTAACACATTCTCTTTTTTCTTTTAATTTTATTTTTTTAAGTAATCTCTATTCCCAGCGTGGGGCTTGAACTAACAACCCTGAGATCAGAGTCCCGTGCTGTATAGAGTGAGCCAGCCAGGCGCCCGCCTAATGCATTCACTCTTCCTTTCATGGGTACTCTGGGCTGGCTGCTCAGCCATCCGTGACTTACCAAATGATGATACCATGTCCTGGACAATTTAAATGCCTGCAAATATTTTGACTCCAGTTACCTCCTCCTAATTCCTATGCTGCTGTCGTGTGTTTCAAATAACAACTGTGTGTGCGTGTGTGTGTGTGTGTGTGTGTGTGTGTGTGTGCAGTCAGTATTCACTTAGATCCATCCCCCACCTTGTACTCACATGCTTCATTGTTCCTTCCTTCCTACAACCCAGGCGTTGGGCACAGAGGCTCTCAGCGAGGGTCTTTTCACAAAGTAAGACTTCCAGGTTGGCAGGTCTAACTTGTTTCCAACACTTTAAAGGAATCACAGTGTCGGGGGGCCTGGGTGGCTCAGTCGTTTGAGCGTCTGACTCTTGGTTTCGGCTCAGGTCATGATCTCATGGTTTGTGAGTTCGAGCCCCACGCTCGACTCTGCACTGGCACCAAGAAGCCTGTTTGGGATTCTCTCTCTCCTCTCCCTCTCTCTCTCTCTCTCTCTCTCTCTCTCTCTCTCCCTCCCTCCCTCCCTCCCTCCCCCTCTCTCTTTGCTCCTTCCCTGCACATTATTTCTCTCAAAATAAATAAACTCGAAAAAAAATTTTTTAAGGTATCAAAATGTCTTCTGGCTTGCTTTCTTTTCTTTTTTGAAAAGTCGCTTCCAATCATACTGTTGATTTTTTGAAGGTTATGTGTCTCCTTTAACTTGTTGCCTTTAAATTATTTTCTCTTTGGTTTTTGGCAGTTTTAATTTGGTGTGCTTTCACGTAATTGTGTGTGCATTTATTCTGCCTCTGTGGTTTGCATCGACCCCTGAATGTGTCTTCCTGTATTTTTCTCAGGTTCATAAAATTCTCAGTATATTCTGTTCCTTGAAGTTTCTGTTTTTTCCTTCTGTCATAGTATTATATTGGTCCTCAATTTGATTCCTGAAGTTTAAAATCACTCTTTCACATAGCATCTTGTTATCACCTTCCCTTGGAGCTTTTGTTTTATTGCACCTACTTTCTTCTTATTTTTTTTTTAAGTTTATTTATTTATTTTTGAGAGAGATAGAGACAGCGTGAGCAGGGGAAGGGCAGAGAGACAAGGAGAGAGAAAGAATCCCAAGCAGGCTCCGCACTGTCAGCCCAGAGCCCCATGCAGGACTCGAACTCACAAAACCATGAGATCATGACCTGAGCCAAAACCAAGAGTCAGACGCTTAACCGTCAGAGCCACCCAGGCGCCCTCACACCCACTCTCTTCTTAAGTTCTGTAGTTGTGAGGCCGTTGCGAGGAATTAATTGTGTTCTGTAAGTTCTTTCTTATTCTAAGTTAGGTTATTTTTCTTACACATGCGTCTTCATCTCATCCTGAAGAGGGAATGGTAGCTAGAAGGGGATGTAATTTTACTTTGTTCAGCTTTTGGCTTTAAGGTACCTAGGCTCTGCTTTCTCTTCAGAAAGGCTACGAGTGTGTGTGAAGCTGTACTTCACGTGCCAAAGGTGGGCACTGGCATTTTGGGCCCCACCAAGAACAACTCACCCTGCTGGGCACAGGGCTGTTGCCACCCACTTTGCTTCCGTCTGGGATTTGTTGACTCCTCGGTACAGTTTTACAGGGTGCGGGTGGGTTAGAAGTGGAACCATGCTGCCCTCCTTGACTCTTCTCCAGAATCTTCTGTTTCTCCTTGGATAACTAGTGTTTGAAGTTTGCTGCAAAATATTATGCCCCTTTCTGTGCATGGTGGTTGTTATAAAAACTTTTCCCTGATGTTTAGTGTAGTTTCCTCATTTAAAAAAATTCATTTGTGTGTGTGTGTGTGTGTGTGTGTGTGTGTGCATGCACGCATGCATTAAAAAAGTGTACTGTGGGGTGTCCTCATTTTGAAGGTATAGGGTAGAGAACGTATGTGATATGGGTTCAGCTCGACCACTTGGATATTGTCAAGCATGGTATATAATCCACCCTAACGATAAGGTAATATTTGCTTATGCCCCGGTGATATACCTTGCTGCCTGGAGTGTGAGGGAAGAGGTAGAAGAGAGAGAAAGCTGAATGGAGGGAGAGCTGTCAGAAGGAGTGAGAACAAAGAAGCACTCAAACTGCAGTTGAGGGACACGGAATCGGGGTTTGCGGGGGAGAGAAGGAGAAGCCGGAGCAGAGGTTACAGGGACTCGTGAAGGCCACAAACACTCTGAAGCACTGGAAGGTTCTGAGTGTCTCTCACTCACATTTCTTTTTAGCTGTTGCCTATTTGGGCCAAGTTCGGTTTGCCCGTGGCAACGTGAGTCTTGGCATCTGCTAGGTGGTAGGGAGGTGGCCATGAGGCTCACGAGGAAGCACTCCCAGGCCTCTGCCCGCCCCCACGCCGGGCCCATGCCATGGCCACTGTGGTGACACTCTGCGTACGTTGGTTCTGTTCACTGACTTGCACCCAACGGTTAGTGAGCTCCAGTCGACAGCCTGAAAGAAAATGAATACAGTGTCCAGATTTCACCAGAAATGACGGGAGTTGCGTGGAATGAAACAGGGCCACATGTGGGCACTCGACGGCTTGGCATCCGGGGCTGCAATGAGGCAGCGAAGAAATACGCGTTGGTAAAGTAACGTGGGGTAAGAGGCCTTCCATTCCATTGCAGATCGTGCATCAGCTAACGGCCCGCAATTTCAAGTGGGGCAAAGCTTCTTGAGGAAAAATGGTCTTGGAGAGGCCTGCTTCCTGCCTTTCCCCATCGTGAAAGGGGCTGTGTTCTCGCTGAGAACACGGGAGTATTTATCCTCAACAGCAGGACCTCTGGGAGACAACCCGCACATGCGTATTGTTTTGCCAACATACTAACTTTTCCAGCAATGCCATAAAATGCGTTCTACTTTTTTTTTTAATAGAAAACAAGTTGGATGCAGCAGATTTGAGGCATAAATAACCCTTCAGATGTGTGAAATGCCAACTTTCTTTGTGTGAGGACTAAACTTTGGTGGAGAGGGATAACTTCCCTGCTTCATTAACATGAGCCTCCTAGCAGTGGGGAGGGAGTTCTCCCCTTTCACATCGGCGGGGCAGGAGCACCAAGGAAAGGCTGGGAAGGGAAGAGATGTTCTCATGGGCCTGGCCGTGGACTGATTTGCTCACCTGCATGTGAAAGGTATGTGTGTATGTGGGTGTGGGTGTTGCACTCCTGTGTGTGTGTCAGTATATTCAAGTAGTGCTCCAGCGATGGCCCCCTTCAGAGGTGTAAGAAGAAACCACGATCATATGTAATTCATTCCTCATAAGTTGGAAATGAGCCCACAGTCCTTCTCGTGTTTCAGCCACTGTGTTCTTGGAACGTGATCTCCGCTCTTCCGAGCCATTATGAGGCAAAGATCAGGAGAATCTTGGGATCTGATTAGATTTTCCTTCCTGTTTCTCCCAGCGCCATGTGATCGTCCACTCATTCAGGAATACCTAGAAAGGTGGGGTGCTGTTCTGTTCTGTGGGTACAATGACTGGGATCCTGCCCTCCAGCAGCTCATGGCCAATGTATCAGTTTTTTCTGCATAATAACCCCCCCCCCAAAAAAAAAAAACCGTAATGGCTTAGTCAACACTCATTTACTTGGTGGCGATTTCCTGTGTGAACCGTTTGGGCTGGGCTCAGCTGGCTCATTCTTCTGGTCTTGGCCGGGCTCCCTCGGGTGAATGGGGCCAGCTCCTGGGCTGACAGAGCTGGCTGGTTTAGGATGGCCTCAGCTGGTGCCGCTCGCCTCTCCTCCACATGCCTCTCATCCCTCCGTAGTCTCCCTGGGCTTGTTCACATGGCGCCTGGCAGGCTTCAGAGAAAGAGAGAGAGACAGAGAGACAGAGAGAGACAGAGAGCAAGCATGCAAGGCTTTCACTGTATTCTGTGGGTCAAAGCAAGTGACAGGTCAGCCCCAATTTGAGAGCTGGAAAGAGTCACCGCTTCCTGAAGGAGGAGCTCCACACCCACAATGCAAAAGTACTCAGTGCAGGAAAGAGTGGTGTGGCCATGTTGGGGATCACCCTACCGCGCGTCCAGTCAGTATGCACGCGTTCAAACGATGCAACCGCATTATCTTAAGGTCAAAGATTTAAGTCATGGGCTTCTTAAATGTCCAGCTGGTTCAGGTAAATTTTAGAAAATGGTTTTGTCATAGTAGCTTTTGTTTTGTTCTATTTTTTTAAAGAAACAATGGCACTTAAATATGAAGCCTCATGTTTATCTGGCAGGATGGATGGGAATTCGTGCATGCAGAAGTTTTGCAGCTCCACCTGGCAGGTCGCAACACCATGGAATTCTGTCCCCTGTACTCCGGGAGGGCAGGGACTGTGTCCTGGTCACCAGTGACCCAGAGCCCTAGCAATGTCAGACAAGTAGCTAGCACTCAGTGAAGTTTGTTCAATCAAGGCATAGGTGACCACGCTTAGAATGGGGGTGGAAGAGGGACTGGGTGGCTCCTGTCCAACTTCCGCTCAGGTAATGATCTGATGGTCTGTGGGTTTAAGCCCGTGTTGGGCTCTCTGCTGAGAGCTCAGAGACTGGAGCCTGCTTTGGATTCTGTGTGTGTCTCTCTCCCCCTCCCCGACTCACACTCTGTCTCTCTCAAAAATGAATAAATATTAAAAAAATGGTGGTGGAACAGAGAATGAGGCATTATGACATAACAGTTGTGGGGGGGTGCGACGCCTGGGGGGCTCAGTTGGTTAAGAGTCCAACTCTTGATTTCGGCTCAAGTCATGACCTCACGGTTCATGTGACTGAGCCCCGCATTGGACTCTGCGCTGACAGTGCAGATCCTACTTGGCATTCTTTCTCTTCCACAGTAAGCGTGCCAGGTGGCAGCCTGGCCAAACCCTGAGAGCCTTTATTGGAATTCTGTGATGCTTTTAAGAATGGTTCAGCCATTATTTTGGTTTCGTCTGGGCATTGTGAACAGCACGTCATTGGGTGAAAGGGTCTCCTGAAATAATTTTTTCTTTTCTTTTTTATTTTAAAGACTTTATTTTGAAGTAATCCCTACACCCAACGGGGGGGCTCAAACTCACAACCCTGAGATCAAGAGTCACATGCTCTACCGACTGAGCCAGCCAGGTGCCCCTCGGCGATCTTTTTCTAAGCGTAAAATATAAGGTGCATTTTACATTTATCATAGATATTTGTTTTTTATCCACTGTTTTCCATTCTTTTTAATGTTTTTATTTGTTTCTGAGAGAGAGAGAGACAGTGCAAGCAGGGGAGGGTCAGAGAGAGAGGGAGTTACAGAATCTGAAACAGGCTCCAGGCTCTGAGTTGTTAGCACAGAGCCCAAAGCAGGGCTCGAACCCATGAGCCGTGAGATCATGGCCTGAGCCAAAGTTGGACACTTAACCGACTGAGCCACCCAGGTGCCACTGCTTTCCATTTTTGACTGAAGACACAAGTAAAGTGAATGGGCTTAAAGTTTAAGAGCAGATCAGAAAGGACTTGTACATTTATTTTTAAGTCTCAAGTCATTAAGGAAGCAAAATATGGAGTCTTGTTAGAAATAAGCCAAATGCCCACATTTGCCCAGGGATGCACCACATGACACCTCAGTGTCCCATCGAGACCTTCGTTCTAGAGCATTTTCCATCTGTGCTTTCCAAGTGGCCAAGTGAAGAGGGAAAGACTAAGATCTATTTCTTCCCACAGAACACTCTTCGCACCAACAACCGACTCTCTGAGTCTCTGGACACCAGCCAGGTGTCCTACAATCTAATTCAGTGCTAACATTAGCTCCTTGGAGTAGTTAAGGGCTGAGTCCCACAAGACTGCCCTCACTTTAGACGCCAGTCCTAAGTCCTGGGCCTCTTATACTTCCGGCCAACTGGCTATAAATTGGGGATTCTCATGACGATCTCCTCAGGCTCAGTAATTTGCTAGAAAGGCTCACAGAACTCAGGAAAGCACTCAGGAAGTCCCTGTGAAGTTGGGTGCCTGAGCTACCCCCAGCCCATGGATGCATTCACCAATCTAGAAGCTCTTTGAACCCTGTAGTTTAGGGGTTTTATGGAGGTTTCATTACTTAGGCACGATTGATTCAATCGTGGCCATGGGTGATTCACTCCACCTTAGTCCCCTTCCCCCTCCTCAAAAGTCAGTAGTTGGGGCTGAAAGTTCCAACCCTGTAACCACTTGGTTGGTTCCTCAGGCAACCAGCCCTATCTGGAAGCCATCTAGGGGTCACCTCATTAGCATAAATTCAGGTCTGACCCAAAGGAGTTTGTTACGAATAATAAAAAATATTCTTATCATTCCTATTGCTTGGAAATTCCAAGGCTTTTAGGAGCTCCTGCTAGGAACCAGGTGCAAAGACTGAACATTTATTTCATATTAGATCGCAACATCATGGGGAGCCTTTCTGTTTTAATAATTAAGTATGACTTCTAGTAGGACTTGACTTTCAAAGCCCATTGTACAGGGGGAAGCCCTGTGGGCTGCTCTCTTCCGAGGACAGAGCTGCTTGAGCCTTCTTGACCTGCTGTCCTTAGGTTCTGGTCTCCTAATTGTGGGGCCTTTTGTTCATTCTTACTCAGCTCAATGTATTCAATTTAGAATATTTCACAGCATAATCTCAAGAAGTCTTACAAAGAGTAAATCAGCATTTTAAAACATCCATTTTTATGTAAACATAACATACATACAAATCCCAAGGGAACAGATCAATTAATGATGAGAAAATAACGAAATGAGCCACCACACAGGTCAGGAAGTAGAATGTTGCCCGTATCCTCAAAGCCCTGCTTGTCCCCAGATCCAGTAATTACTGCTTCTCTCCTGGCCACCAGCCTTTTAACACCATAGGTTAGCTGTGCTTATTTTTGAACTTTATGTAAACAGAATCAGATAAAGCGTATTCTTTTGTGTCTGGCTTCTTTTGCTCACCATGACGGCTCTGGGATCCATCTATGTCCTTGTCAGAAGTAATGGTACCTTCTGTACCTAATGTACCTCATTTCCTTGAGGTACAGGTTTTCCTCGTACAAATATGAAGTCATTTGTATCAGTTCTGCAGTGAATGGCCATTTGGATTATTTCCAGGTTTGGGTTATTATGTGCATTCATGTGCATGTCTGTTGGTGCCCAAACATTAGGTATCATCAGCTAACAGTTGATGATGTCAGTAATACTGTCAGTCTGCTTAGTATTAGCCATTCTGGTGCGATGTGATGGTACATTTTTATGGCTGAAATTAGCATTTCTCTGTTACTCATGAGGTTGACCGTCTTTACACATGTTTAACAACTACTTAGATGTCTTTTCTGTGATGTGCCAATTCAAGTATCTTGCTAACTTCTCTTTTTTTTTTTAATGTTTTGTTTATTTCTGAGAGAGAGAAAGAGACAGCACGAGCAGGGGAGAGTCAGAGAGAGGGGGAGACACAGAATCCGAAGCAGGCTCCAGGCTCTGAGCAAGCATTCAGCATAGAGCCCGATGCAAGGCTCAAACCCACGAACCGTGAGATCATGACCTGAGTCGAAGTTGGATGCTTAACCGACTGAGCCACCCAGGTGCCCCTCTTGCCAACTTATCTATAGCAAAACAGAGAAGTGTTGATTTAGTATTTAGTACTGATTTGTAGGCGTTCTTTATCAATTCTGGACGTGAATCCTTTGGAGGTGATATGTGTTGCAAATATCTTCAAGTCTGTGGCTTGCATTCTCTCTCTCTTCATGGTGGCTTTTGATGAACAGAAGTTCCTAAAGTTAATATGATCCAGTTATCTATTCTTATGCCAGTACCATAGTCTTAAAAAGGACTCCAGTTTAATAGTAAATTTGCAGATTTCATGAAATCATGGTTCTCTGCATTTCCATAAATTTTAGCATCAGCTTGTCAAAGTCTGCGATTTTTATTAGGGTAGTGTCAAATCTATGTAGTTCACCTGGGTCAGAGTTGATGGCTTATCAATTTTGAACCTTCCATTACATGATCATGGCATAGCCCCTCATTTATTCAGTTCTTTAATGTTGCTCAACCGTATTTTGTACCATTCCTATACAGAACTTGCACATCTTCCATTAGCTTTATTCCTAGGTGTTGGATTTTTTTATTGCTCTGGCAAATGGTGTCTTGTTTCTATACATTGCAGGTATATAGAAATACAGTTGATATTTTATATTGACTCTAGACCCAGTGTCCTTGATAACCCGTATATTAATCGGAACAGTTTACGTGCAGATTCTTCAGGGTTGCTTGGATACACAGTCATAGGACCTGTGAAGGACAGTCTTAGTTGATCTGTCCCAGTCCTTATGCTCTCTATTTCTTGTGTTCTCCACGACTGACTCCAGGCCCTGATGGAGTTTCTCCTTCTCCCCTTCCAGATGATGCCGAGGCACATATCGACTATGAAGACAATTTCCCTGACGACAGATCTGTGTCATTCAGAGAGCTCATGGAAGACTCCCGGACGGAGGCAGAGGAGGACAGAGGTCCAAGAAAGTCCTCTGAGGAGGCTCCACGGCAGGACCGTCTGGTCTCCATTTCTTTAGGGAAAGGCAACGTAGCCCGGGGTACGGCCTTTGTGCCAACTGCGGTCTTGCCCGTCGCTGGGAGCAGTGTCCCCACGGACCTGCCAGGACCCCAACCAAACCAGAAGTCCTCGATCTGGTTTCCCGTAGGGACCTTCCACAAGCTTGAGCTGGGAAAGGAGATGGAGGACGAGACCAAAAAGCAGTTCCTGACTAGAGACAACCAGAGGAGCATAACACGGGCTCCGGGTGACCCTGACGCCAAGGTGACCTATAGCAGCATGGATGGGCACTCAGGGACATTTGTGGACAAAACTAACAGCAAGACAGGGGACCCTGTGGTGAGCAGCAGCGATGAGTCCTGGTTAGATGGCTACCCCGTGACCGACGGGGCTTGGAAGAAGATGGAGGCAGAAGAGTCAGAAGAAGAGGAAGATGGGGACAAGGAAGATGGGTCAGTAGGGCTGGAAGAAAGGGTTCCAGTTACTCCTAATCAGCCCACTCCTAGAGAAGTTAAGAGGCCCGGGAATACCACACTCACACCAAGTGAGAACATGACCCGTAGTTCAGTGCTTCTATCTCAAACACTAGATGTGGAAGCTTTGGCTCTCAGACCAATAAATGTGTCAGAAACAGAGAGTCCCAGCAAGGGAGATGGTGATTTGACCAGGTACCAGTCAACGGTTCCTTGGAAGCTGGCCACCGAGAAGCCTCCCATGGCCACCCTACCCTATGAACTCACCAGCCCCACACTGGAGCCAGTAACAACTTCCATCCAGCAAATCCCGAATCACAGCCCCTCAACTGTCATGGCGGCCACCCAGACTCCAGTGGAAACCCTTGCTCCTGAGGTCCAGGATAGTTTCCCCTACCTGCTGTCTGAGGACTTCTTGGGACAGGAAAGCCCTGGCCCACATGCAAGTGAGGAGCTCCTGCCCACTGTGGAACCATGTGTAGGGGACGGGTGTCCCAGCCTCAGCAGAGGCCCTGTCATTGCCACCATCGTCACCGTCCTGTGTCTGCTGCTGCTCCTGGCAGGCGTAGGGGCAGTGTGGGGCCATCGCAAGTGCCAGCACAAGAGCTCCGTGTACAAGCTGAATGTGGGCCAGCGGCAGGCTCGGCACTACCACCAGCAGATTGAGATGGAGAAGGTCTAGCCACCTTCAGGGCAGGCCCTCCCGAAGCCACTTGGGAGGAAGTTACACTGTGCCACGTCTCGCCGCTACATGCTGATAATTCACTAGACCATGAAACAGGTAGATCAGTCTCATCCTTCTTTTCCTCGGGTCTTCGTTCTACAGGCCAAGAGGTGTCTCTGGAGGCACCTGGTGGGACAGGAAGGCCTTGGTGGCATCATCACATGTGTCAACGCCTCCCCAGCCAACCCCACTGGGACGTATTGCACTAATCCCAGACCTGTGCTCAGGCCCTGATTCCCGTGTGAGGTCAAGACTCACTTCCCACTTCATGCTATTGTCTTCTTTCCCTTCTTTAAGAGAAAAAAAAAAATGACTCCATGCCCTGAAATTTTTAGAGAAAGTGTGAATACCTAGGTGTTTGAGAACAGCGTTATTTAGGATCTAGATATTTAATTGCTGGGGGTGGGATATAGAAAAACAATAGGTTACTTCCTTATAATGTTGTGACATCATGAGGGCAAATGAGCCAGGAACCAGCCTGTAGTCTAGAAGCTTTGAGGTTTCTTTTTAACTGTTTGTTGAATTTGGAGAGAATTTAGGACTGATGCTTTGCTGGGGGTGGGGGAGAGTTGAAGAGTAGAAGACACACATCCACCTCAGTCCCCTTCACTCTGTAGAACAGACCGTTGTTTTTTTTCTTTAAGAAAAAAAAACAACAACAAGGCGATCTTTGTACCCGTAAGCACGATTTCCTCTCCGAAGCAGTGGCCTCGTTGTCCTTGACCATCTGTGTCTGAGAGTACCATCGAGTTTTTTGTTGAACGAACAAAACTCAGTTCGTGGTTTCCTCTCTTAGGATTAGCCATTTTTCTGAACTCCTGCAGGAGGGAATGACATGGGAGGAAAGTAATCTTTCCAGAGGCCCGAGGACGAGGCCATCAAAGTCGAGGAATGCAGAGGAATTCAAAAGGAATATGAAATTCTCTGTGAGGACCTCTTCTGTCCTGTGTTGTCGCCATTGGGAGCTCCAGGGACGCAGCATGAGCCCAGGATGGACTCCTCCTGGAATGGAGCAAACCATCTCGGGGTCTCTAGATCGTCTTCTGACGGCTCAGCATGGACCCTTTCCAACAGAGCCTCTCAGAGCGTGGCCCTTGGGAACCCTGGGGGTGGGCTCAGCTAGCTGCGGGTTAGGGAGCCGTCTAGGTGGCTCTAAAGCCCACTCAAGTTTGAGAACCATTGATTTAGACTCTAAACCATGAGCTGCGAGCCAGCTGAAGCTCTGGAGACACAGAAGACGGGTGACACCCGTGCCTGGCCTTGTGCTGAAGTCCGGCATCACCATGCACCTCCCGGGCAGCATTTGAAGCTGCTGTGCTCCCTCCGACGGTCTCCTACGTGTTGGCACAGAAATGAAACACACTACGTTTTTATAATATGAGTCCCCTTTTTCGGAAGAGTTTTCAGTGGTAAAAAAGCGACGAAGGCCTTAGATTGATTTTGAGATTTTGAGACACTAATTGAGTGGTGTTTTGTGCAATGAAATCCTGATCTCCTTTACCATTGGAAAATGGGTGGTGGTGGTTTACACACACGCACGTGTATAAAATTCGTACAACACGTTTTCCACTCTGCGCCCAGTTTCCGGTGCATGCTTTGGAAAAGTAAGTCGCTTTAGAGGCAGTGTGGCAAAATTGAAGAACCTGGTCACCATTACCGGGTAAGATGAAGGCCTGAAGGCACCAAGTGGAATACCTATGTGTCAAATGAAATCTAGAACAGGACTGAAATACCTTCTGCATATAGCCAAAGCAAAACACCACAGCACACAAGCCAGAGACTGTGTGTATTTATAAATTAGATTCTTTTCTAATCTATTACAAGATCACTTTTCTCTTTTTGACTATATAAAATAACCTCCATGTCAACATTGGGATCATGTTATTCAACCCTTATTATGTAATAACCCGAGAACACTGACTTAATACCAGTCCAGAAATAGGGAATGTTAATACAAGTGTATTCATAAATTTATTACAGATACATTAATACGTGTAAATCTGTTATTCTGTAGACAAGAACTACATGGAAACAAAGCCAACACATGAGTTTTTAAGTTTTTAGTGACTTGCTAGCATCTAAATTGTTATAGGGTCTAAAAATGCATATAGGAAGGGAATGATTAAAACATTCTACACCTAAATTTTATGTCATGATTCATGTTTTGAGACTGGTAAACATTTAATGTTCATGAAAACTGAGGTTTGGGTGGTTTATTAACACAAAAGCTTCGGAGACCTTTAAAATAAATAATTATTTCCCCCAAACAGTTGCTAAATGTATTTGATGTCTGGGTTGCATCATGATGGTTTAAAAAAAAGATCCTCTAGTGGATCCTGGGATAAGGATCTTGATTTCAGCTCAGGAAATGATCTCACGGTTGGTGAGATTGAGCCCCATGTCAGGCTCTGTGCAGACAGTGTGGAACCTGCTTGGGATTCTAGAGGAATTCTAGAATTCTCTCTCTCTCTCTCTCAAAATAAATAAACTTTTTTAAAGAAAAAAAATTTTTTTTAATTTTTAATAAAAAGGAGCGCTTGGTGGCTCAGTCAGTTAAGCATCTGACTCTCGATTTTGGCTCAAGTCATGATCCCACATCGGCTCTGCACTATCAATTCCCTACTTGGGACTCTGTCTTCCTCTCCTCTGCCCCCTCCTCTCTCTCTCTCTCTCAAAATAAATAGACATTTAAAAAAATTTTTAAAGAAGATTCTCTAGGAAACTCAAAAGCATGTCATTGTATTTGCTCTAAGACCGCCCTGAGGATCTTGGCCATGTTAACTCTCTCAGCAGGATTTCAGTGATGGCCTCCTGTGTTCCTTGCTCACCTCAGCGAGGCACCATGCCCTTCACTATGACAAAAGCCCAGGATCAATACTCAGTGTGGTTCCCAGGCCAGCAGCACAGGCACCACTTGGAGCTTGCTAGAGATGCAGAATCCCAGGCCCCACCCCAGACCTGCTGACTCGGACTCTGCATTTAACAGGGTGTGCAGGTGACAAGTGCACAGGTGACGGTGTGCAGGTGACAAGTGCACAGGTGAAGTGCAGAAGCACTGGCCTCAGAGACCAAGGCTGATGACCCTCGTGCTCCTGATTGGACACTCGGGGATGACTCTCAGAGACGTAGAGGCCAGTGGTGAAAGTGAGGGCAGGGTTAACAGAAACACCAAGGGGTTGGGGAGGGTTATTAGGGGACCAGAGGAAAGCTCAGTGACAGGAATGGCCCTTGAGACAAAACCTCAGGCCTCGGGAGAACGCAGCCACCATCCAACTATGGCCTGAAGGAAGCAGGGATTTTACAGACCTTGACCTCTTCTTTCACCCCGCAATCTCATGCCAGAACATCCCAGTGGCAACCGGAAGTGAGAGGGTGAGGGAGCCCAGGTAATGTAGACCATCAGGGTCAGGTCCCTGGGGCACATGGGAGGCTGAACAAGAGATCTGAAGAGACAAATGGAGAGATCCAGTCTTGGGTCAATATAACCCCATCTGCCTTATGTCTCCTTATCCTTCAGTGACCACCAGGAGGCCATCCCCGCCTCCCATATTACCCAATGTCAAGGACACTATTGTCCTCCACCCAGATCCCCTTCCCTCTGCGGGCGAACCCCTCCTCCAGCTGCCCTGAATGTCGGCTGCTACAATGCTCAAAAATGCCTTCTCATCCAGAGGATTGCCTTTGGCCTGATGGGAGCTCCTCCCCCAGGAATCGGACCCATCCTGTGCCCCCAGGGCAGCCTGCAGCCATGACGGGCACGCAGGAGACCTGCCTCCAGGCGGGACACCTCGCGGTGCCCCTGCGCTCCTGTGGGACCAGGCTAGAGCCACTCTCCGAGGAAGCGCCCGCTAGCATCCCTCACACCGCACTCCAGAGCCTTCCACCCCCTCACCAGGCTTCACAAGCCTGATCCCTCCCCCACTGCTCCTCAGTCCAAACTTCTCCACCATATTCTGTGGGCTCTTGGGCGGACAGCACAAAATGCCTGTGACTTCCACGTCTCTTCACGCCACTGCCGGGCCCTCGCTCTCCGCACCTGCTTCCTCTGCTCTTTGTCTCCTTCCTTGCCCTTTGGTGACATGCACAGGGCATGGCGGCTGTTAACACTACCGAAGGTGTTTTTGGTCAATATTTTATCACGTTCTCAGACATTGGCACCAAGGAACCAGCTCTTTAGATCAGAAACAGGCCCTGGATCCCGGTGGTTTTCCAAACGAGGTCCCAGCTCTCCTCTACAAGAGAATCTCCCTGGGAAGAGGAATGGGCCCCTGTCTCCTGAAAAGGCCCTCAGCCTGCAAGGCTAGGGACCCCCCCCCCACTGCAGACGATCTGAGAGTCCTCGGGGTATGGGTTCTGCTTTGCTAGACAACTGTCAGAAATCTCAGGGACCCGAGAAAACAGCTCATCACAACGTGCATCCCAGAATGAATGGGTGTGGTTCAAACCATCCCACCCAGTACATAGACAAAGAAAACAGTACAGAAGAAGCAAAAAAACAACAACAACAACAAAAAAACCATTTAATGTGATTTTCATTAAAAAAATTGGCGGGGGCAGCGCCTGGATGGCTCAGTCTTAAGAGTCTGGCTCCTGATTTCTGCTCAGGCGGTGCTCGCCGTAAGTTCGAGCCGGATCAATCTAATAGCGCATTACTTCCGATTAATCCACTGTCTCTTTCTCTCCACCCCTCCCTGCACTCGCTCTCTCGCTCACTCTCAAAAAAAAAAAAAAATTTAAAAAGAAAAAAATCTCTGTGTTCAATGACTTTCCAAGCGCTAATGTCCTGTAATTGCGAGTGACATTGTCCATACCCCTCTGGCGAGAGAGGGGAGGAAGAAAGACACTGGCAACAGTATTTCTAGTTTGGCCTACGGATGCCACCTTAAAGAAAGGTTAAAATTGAGGGATCGGATTTATGCGTGTTGCCCAAATTGCTTACTTCCTTCTTATCCTTTTCTTATCAAACGGGGCGCCAGTATCTTAACCCTGTGAGCTCCAAGAGAATCGTGAGCCAACTCACCCATTCCACAAACCACGAAAGCCAGATTCGGGGCGGGGGGCACACCTGGGGGCAGGAGGAAGTGCTTGGGGTCTGGCTGCTCCCCGGGGGGGTGGAGGGGGCCCCACTGTGGCACAAACCGCAGCCACTCCCGGCTCCTTTCGGGGACAGGAGCAGGTCAGTCGAGGCGAAGCTGGACTGTCACGATGTCGGTCTTCCCTCTCGGGGAGCCACTCCGGGGACAGGGGGACAGGGACAGTGTGCGGGGAACAGCCTTGCCCCTGGCTGGGGGCACAGGAAGTCGTGGGCACAAAACTTTTGGCTGAGGCTTATTGGAGGCTCCTTTCCCATTCTCCCCCTGCCCTTGTATATAGTTTAAACTCTCCACACTAGGTCATTCAAGCCTGGAGTCCCCAGAAAAAAGAAGTCGCTGTTCGGGGGGATGGCAGATGATCAAGGCTGCAGACAGCTGTGATGAAGGGTTAGTTGTGGGTTTTTCTCGGGGCCTCGCCACTAAATGGGTCGCAGCTCCATGTGCAAACACTATTAAATGAGAATGTTTTCTCTGGCACCAGCCCACCTTCCCCCACAGTTACAGTATTGAATTAAAAAAAGAAAGAAAGAAAGAAAACAACATTGAAGTAGCTGAGGCTTACAGCTCACATTTAAAACTTAAAAACAGTTATTTCCATAAATGTTGGCAGAGGCCGGCCACCGTGGATTCCACCAGTCATAATAAACCCTTTCCCACTGACAACCTAACAGATCATTTTCTGTTTGCCGCCGAGCTGGGTTCAATAAAATGTTTGTGCTCTTAACATTCCCTTGGTAAGAGGCCCCCCCCCAGCAACGTTTCCTAAGGGGGCCTTCGTGGGTCCCAGAGGTGAGCACCGAGAGCAGCGGCAGCCGTTAGCGAGGCCCAAACTCGGAGGCACCAGCATGTGAGCCCGCTGGTATGTGAAGCGGATCAATTAGTCACTTTGAAACCTGGGTCTACACAAGCGACGCCGCAGCCCTCCATTGCGGGTGTAGAGTCTGAACGTTAGTGGGGGCCTCAGTGGGGGCCCCTCCCTGGGCTGCCCGAGTGGCAACGTGGCTGGACAGATGGCCCCGTCCCTGTAGCGGGCGGCCTCCCTGGGGGGGCCAGAGACGCCAGGGAGCAACGGCTGGGCTCCAGGCAGGGTCAGAGGCCGGGCCTGGAAACTCCCACAAAGCTTACAAGTGTGTTTGTTTTTTCAGAAGACAGGCCCAGCTCATGCTGAACCCATCGAGTCTGAGTCCGGGAACCTTCCGGGCTCTTCCAAGAAACACTCTCAGGGAGGAGCCGGGTTGAGGTCGCCGAGCACAGCCTGCGTCCTGGGTTTCATGGTACATGTGGAGGAATCGGCCCACCTCCTCTTTTTTTTTTTTTTTTAAGATTGGCTTGGTTTCCTTTGAAATGAAAAGATGAGTTAATTCAGTTCCACAGCCTTCGATCAAAGCAAAGTGCTGACGGTGTTGACCGGACGGCTCCCAGGGCTTCTTCCTCAGGGGCGGCGTGAGGATGGGGGGAGAGGCGGAGTGCTTTTCAATCTCCCGGAAAGAGGGGCCAAGTTCAGAGAGTGCAGGCCCCTCCCACCGCCACCGCCACCAGCAAAGCTGTCCTCCTCCAAGAGCTCAGCCCCAAGTGTGAGGGGCGCAGGGCACACAGGTGGGGCGGCCAGACCACCCGGCCCGGCCCGGCCTGCGCCCGCGTCCTTGGCTGTTCTTGGCAAGGGCAGCTGCAGCCAGGGGCTCGCCGGGGAGCTCACCGGCCGCCAGGTGCGCCCCCTCGGCGACTCAGGCGTCCCGGGGCAGGGCGTCCCCTCGCTGGGTCCCTCTCTACATTACAGTCCGGCCCTAGGACCCTCGTCTCCACCGCCTTCATAAGGAAGTCTCTCCCGTGGGTGGAGGGCAGGGCGCGGGGAGGAGGAGGGCCCACGTAGGATGGGACCCTTTGCTGGGTGCCCCGGCCGGGGGCTGCCGGGACGTGAGCGTGGCCGGTCACACCGACTCCTTGGCCACGCGGTCCCCGGGAGCGTGGGCTCTGTCGGCGGGGCAGGTCCAGCCAAGGAGAGCAGCCGCTTAGCCTCCTGAGGTGAGTTGCCCCGGAAGGGGAACCTGACGCAGGAAGTGCTCCAACGGGCGCCGGAAGTGCTCCAAAGGGCACCAACCCACCTTCCTCCTTCCCCCCAAGGTTCGGTATTGAATTTAAAAAAGAACAAAAACAACTGAAGTAGCTTAGGTTTACAGCTCACACTGAAACATTACTTCCGTCAATGTCGTGCTCCCCGGGAAGGAAGCAGGAGAGCTCAGGGGGAGGAACAGAAGGGCTCATGTGCGTTCCGGAGCTTGGAATAGTGAGAAGGGGGGGGGTGGAGGGGTAAGACTGGAAAACCAAAAAGATATGAGTTTTCCAGTTCTTCACCATTACGCTAAAGACCCCCTTCTTTCCTTCCCAGACCACTGTGACCAGTCTCCCCCAGCCTCCGTCCCCAGAGGGTCCCAGCTAGACTCAGCGGCTTATTAAAAGAGGGAATGAGGTTGAATAAAGAAAGCTCAGATTCTAGAATCTGGTTTTCTCCCAACCTCAAAGGTTGGCTTCTCTGTCCCTTTGGCGGCTTTCTCATTTCCCAGAGGGCCCAGGGCTCCTCCTTTCACCCTTTCCTCTCGCTCCTCAATACGTACGTACGACTTAGGTGACCCCATCCAGCCTGGTGGCTTTACACACCACGTACTGGCTTAGGATTCAGCGGGGGGCTTGGGGCTCCTCCCAGACCCCCTCCCAGAGCCACACCCCTGCGCCCAGCCCCTCGCTGCGCCTCTCCACTGCCAGTGCTCCACAGTCCCCTTTCCAGAGAACTGCCATCGGCTGACCAAGCTTCTTGCTGGCAAAGGTCCACCCTGACCCACTCAGGGACAGTCAATGACTCAGTGATGGAGACCTTATAGGTGTCTGCCGAATGTGCCCCCACGATAAACCACAGGCGTTTGGATCCTGGTTCAGGCTCTGTTGAAGACCTGATCTGAGAAGCTGCTCGAATTTTATTTGCAGCCTGAGCCGTGCAGCCCAGCCTCAGACAGCTGCTCTGCACCACGCTCCTTACTCAGCCCAATGTTCAGTGGGTGGCAACTCCATCCTTCCCGTTGCTCTGGCCAAAAACCTGGAGGCCACCGTTAGCTCCGTTCTCTTATGCTCCACATCCAATGTGTCAGCAAAAGAGCCCTGCTTTCAGAATAAGCCGGCATCTGACCACTTCTCACGTCTCCATCGCCACCGCCCAGGTAATCCTGCGTCTGCCCTGGCTCACTCTCAGGGCAGCGGGAGGGACCCAGGCGGTCGGGGCACTCTCCCGGTGGCTCCCATCTCCCCCAGGGTAGAAGCCTTACACTGGCCTAAGCCATCGGGGCTCTGTCCTGCCTCGTCACTTACGCCTCTCAGCCTTATCGCCTTCCGTTCTCTCTCCGGCCCCCTTGACCACAGCAAACACGTTCTCAGTGGAAAGCTTTGTACATGCTGTTCCCTCTGCCTGGAACGCTTTTCCCTGAAGTCCCTGCCGTGATGCCGCCTTCTCAGTGACGTCTTCCCTGCCCATCCTATTTAAAACTGTAGCCTCATGTCCGGGCCTCCTTACCCACTTCCCTGCTTCATTTTTTCTCCCACAGCAATGATCACGCTTGATAATTTATATACATTTGTTTTTATTTATTTGCCTGTCTCCCTTAGAAGACATAGGCTCCAGAGGGCAGGGAGTTTTTTCCTGTCACTCTGCACAATGTTTCCAATGCCCAGGTCAACATCTAGCATGTAGTAGGTGCTCAATAAGTATTTATTGAGAAAAAGGAATGAAGCCAGACTCCCTCTGCTTCCTTCCAGTTCCAACTCTGACACTTGTAACCGACTATGGTCCCTGAGAGGGACTGGCCAACCATTGTAAGACTTTGGACACACGTGTTGGGCCAAAGCCATGTTTCTGGCGTCTGTACTATCTGCCCGGCCTCTCTCAGTGGGCGCCAGAATGAGGCAGGTCAGACCACTTGTAGGCTGTCACGGGGGACGGGGAAGCCTGGCCTATGCTTCCACTGTCTCTCCTGGGTCAGGGCACGGGGATAATGGAGTCTAAAAACCTGGAAGAGCACAAAGCCCAAAATAGGTTTTCACAATAATCTAATTTTAGGAGTATTTTTCTTATTAAAAAAAAATAATAATAGTGATTTTCTGGATGGGGCAGGGAATGGAAGACTGTGCTTTCAACCAAAACAGTGAGAAAGGCAGGTGTGAGCACGGAGAAGACAGGTGTGAAGACGGGGAGGGGCATGGGCGTGAACATGGGAAGAAGGTGAGGAGGCAGGTGTGGTCCCGGGGAAGGCGGGCTCACCCCGTCTTTATGTGGTGAGAGCTGGGGCTTCCCTTTCACTTCCCAGAGTCCAGAGAAGGCGTTGAGGTATCAACAACGTGGGCCCCTGGGGCAAGGGGGAAGAGTCCGTCTCCGGGACATCCAGGGCCACCTCTTCGCTGCAGACTAGCCGGTCTCCTCCAGCTCCAGGAGGTCATCGACGTACTCCAGAACCTCACCCTGAGAGACAACAGGACACTTCTGTCAAGTGGGCTGCCTGCCCTTAACGGTCCCTCTACCTGGGAGGGGACCTGGCTTCCACTCCATGTGAACTTGGAATCAATGCTCAGCAACCCCCACAGATGCCCTGGAGAGGAGGGCAGGGGCAGCCCAGCCACACTCTGAGAGACCTGTTTAGAGCCCCCTTTCCTGGACACCCCCCTTCTTAGTAGTTACTCCACAGGAGCACTCTCTATCTGTCCCTTTTCTATGCTGGCCAGCAGGTCATGAGCTTTTCAAGGACCGGGACCTGGGTTACTTTTCTTCCTCGAGCCTGGAATGGAGACGGTTGGAAACCTGCTAAAGGAAGGGGGTGTGTGTGTGTGGCTGAAGCAGCCACCCCGTTCCCAAGACAGTCTCTTGGGTGCAGCAGGACTCACCTGCCCACAGTCAGTTCCAGAACCCCCCCCAGCAATCAGCCTTAATCCTCAACCTCATAGCCCAGCACACTTTCCAGTTTCCTGCTCTGCATGGACACACCTGGGCCAGCAGCTGATGACACTCATTTTCTTTACTGCCAAGGAGGCCGAGTCTGACTCCCACGAGGGCCGCCCCCCCGCCCCCCCAGTGCCAAGCACCCCTGCTAATGCTTGGCCTCCCTCAAAGAGGTCACCAGTCACCATCACAGGCCCAGATCCTCTCTGCTCCTTTTGATATTTTAACACACTTCCTGTGATGACCTCTCAGCATCAGAGAATAGATGGGAAATCTACCAAGTACATGAGACACAAAAGGGGGTCTTATTATTTTCACCAAATATTTCCACCATATGATGCCTGAGATTAGAAACTAAAGCTACAGAAGTGGAAGACGACTGACTGAAAAAACGATGTCTGCTTCCGTTGCTTTCTGGGTCCCAAAAGGGAAACACAGTAGAGGGATTTTATGTATGGCCATGACAGCTGCTCCCAGAGTTACTCTTCCCTGCCATGTGGCTGCTGTGACACTGGGGTGACGGTCTCATTTGCTCTTAGCTCACTAATAAGTACCCGAGGTGACACAGATGAAAGAAACAGCCCCCTCTGCGGCCCGTTAGAGTGGAGACTGTCCGCGCCCGGCTCAGATCTACTTTCGGGTGCACCTGCCGCCCCCACCCCCACCCCCCGCTGCTGGGAGTGATGGATGGCTGCTGATGGCTTATAGCTGCCCCTTCTCTGGACAACTGATCTTGGCCAGAAGGAGCAGCCCTACCAGGGAGTTGACACCGCAACCCCTCCAGGCTGCCAACAACCAAGGAGAGAATGATAAGGTGCCTACAGAACGCAGGATGAGCTCTATGGTACAGTTCATGCCCCAGGGCACCCCTGGAATCAGACTGAGCCCGACTCCAGCCGAGGTCTGGTATTTTCATGGCTCTTTCCCCTGCCTGTCACTCCTTTCCTCCCTGAGAGCACACCCCCAGTCAATCAGGCCTGCAAATGATCATCTATTTTAGATCCCCCGAAACAAACAAGCATCAGAACCTGAAACTTGAAGCATCTATTTCAACCTGCTTTATAAAGTTTCTGAGACTCTAATAAGCATCTGCAAATTTTTTAGCTAGTGTGCAAACTTTTAGGAGCTTTTACAACACATTTCAACCCCACAAAGACAATAAAGGGAAAAGCCACTAACATCAGTAGCTGAATCATAGTGATGTTTTGTTTCAGTGTAGTGTTTTGCCTTTGGAATTTTAAAGATTAAACTAAGAATTTTATTGTATTGATTAAATTTATTTCAAATAATTTCTTGCCATAATTTGATATATGGAAAAGAAAGTAGCTGTACACAATTCTAAAGCTTTGATTAATAAGCTAAATACTTTAAGGCCCTTCAACAGACTCCTTTATCTTGACAGTGTCAAGTGCAAAAATCCTAGGAATTTTAAAGCCTAGAATAATCCTGGTGTTCAATGGATGGTTACTAACTAACTGTGTTACTTTGAGTAAGTCATTTACCTTTCTGAATTTATTTCCTCATCTGTGATGTGAGAGAGAGCTTTGCTGAATATCATAAAGTTTTCCTGTTGTTCTAACACCTATGATTTTTCTGAATATATTGTTTGTGTACATCAAAAACCTTCAAAATGTTCATAGCCTTAGACCCAGGAATTCTACCCATAGGAATTTATCCTAAGGAAATGAACAGAAAAAATGTAACCAATTTAGTCACAGCTGTGTTATTTGTGAAAGCAAAAAGACGGAAGCAACCTAAAATGCTTATAAAAGCAAAAAGCTTAAAAATCCATACCACGGACTATTAGTCACTGAAAAGTCATGTTTATAATAAACATTAACTAACAAGGTTAACAAAAGCCACACGATTGTCTCAATAGATGTAGAAGAAAGCAACTGACAAAATTCAACACCATTTCATGATAAAAACATTTGACAAACTAGGAGTAGAAGGGGAACTTTCTCAACCTGACAGAGGGCACCCACCAAAAAACCTGGAGTTAACAGATTCTTAATGCTAACAGCAAATGTTTTCCTTCTAAAATTGGGAACAAAACAGGGATGTCCAATCTCTCTACTTCTATTCGACATTTTACTGGAGGTTTTAGTCAGGGCCATTAGCAAAGAGAAATAAATAAAAGTCATCCAGACTGAAAGAGAAGAAGTAAAACCACCTCTATTCATAGATAACATCATCTTGTATATAGAAATTCCTAGGCAACTCCACACATACACACAACTATTAGAATAAACAAGTTCCACAAACTTGCAGAATTGTAATATCAATATACGAAAATCAACTGTATTTCTATCTACTAGCAGTGAACAATTGAAAATAAAAATAAGAAAACATTCCATTTGCAAAATTTCATTTCTTAATGAAATGTAACAAAGCATTATTGAAGGAAATTAAAGGAGACCTACAGAAGTGGAAAGACATCCCATGTTAATGGATCAGAAGACTTAATACTGTTAAGATGTCAATCCTATCTGCAATCCCTATCAAAACAACACTAGCATTCTTCATGGAGCTAACAAACAAACCTAAAATCTGTATGGCACTAGAAAAGACCACAAATAGCCAAAGCAAACCTTAAAAAGAAAACTAAATTGGAGGCATCACAATTCTGGCCTTCAGGCTGTAACCATCAAGACAGTATGGTATTGGCACAAAAACAGACACACAGATCAATGAAACAGAATAGAGAACCCAGAATTGAACCCACAAATGTATGGCCAACTCATCTTTGACAAAGCAGGAAAGAATATCCAATGGAAAAAAGACAGTCTCTTTAGCAAATGGTGTTAGGAAAACCGGACAGCGACATGCAGAAGAATGGACCCAGACCACTTTCTTATACCATACACAAAAATAAACTCAAAATGGATGAAAGACCTAAGTGTAAGACAGAAAGTCATCAAAATCCTAGAGGAGAAAACAGGCAACAAACTCTTTGACCTCAGCTGCAGCAACTTCTTACTTGACATATCTCTGGAGGCAAAGGAAACAGAAGCAAAAATGAACTGGGACCTCATCAAGATAAAAAGCTTCTGCACAGCAAAGGAAACAATTAGCAAAACTAAAAGGCAACCAATGGAATGGGAGAAAATATTTCCAAATAATGTATCAAATAAAGGGCTAGTATCCAAAATCTATAAAAAACGTTTCAAACTCGACACCCCAAAAACAGATAATCCAGTGAAGAAATGGGCAAAAGGGGGCGCCTGGGTGGCTCAGTCAGTTAAGTGTCTGACTTTGGCTCAAGTCATGATCTCATGGTTTGTGGGATCGAGCCCCGCATCGGGCTCTGTGCTGACGGCTGGCTCAGTGTCTCCCTCTCTCTCTGACTCTCCCCTGTTCACACTGTTTCTCTCTCTTAGAAATAAGTAAAACATTTTTTAAAAAAGTTTAAAAAAAGAAATGGGCAAAAGACATGAATAGACACTTCTCCAAAGAAGACATCCAGATGTTTAACAGACACATTAAAACATGCTCAACATCACTCATCATCAGGGAAATACAAATCAAAACCACAATCATACCACCTCACACCTGTCAGAATGACTAACGTTAACAACTCAGGCAACAACAGATGTTGACAAGGATGCAGAGAAAGAGGAACCCTTTGGCACTGCTGGTGGGAATGCAAACTGGTGCAGCCACTCTGGAAAACAGTATGGAAGTTCTTCAAAAAAATTAAAAATAGAACTACCCTGCAAGCCAGCAATTGCAGTAATAGGTATTTATCCAAGGGATACAGGTGTGCTGTTTCAAAGGGACACATGCACCCCAATGTTCACAGCAACGCTACTGACAATAGTCAAAGTATGGAAAAAGCCCAAATGTTATCAATTGACAAATGGATAAAGAATATGTGGTATATATACACAACGGAATATTACGCAGCGATCAAAAAGAATGAAATCTTGCCATTTGCAACAACATGGATGGAACTAGAGTGTATTAGACTAAGTGAAAGAAGTCAGAGAAAGACAAATATATGACTTCACTCATATGTGGAAAGTAAGATACAAAACAGATGAACATAAGGGAAGCAAAAACAATATAAAAACAGGAGAGAGACAAACCATAAAAGATTCTTAAATACAGAGAACAAACTGAGGGTTGCTGGAGAGGTTGTGGGTAGGGGATGGGCTAAATGGGCAAGGGGCATTAAGGAGGACACTTATTGGGATGAGCACCGGGTGTTATATGTAGAGGATGAATTACTAAATTCTAGTCCTGAAGTTATTATTACACAATCTGTTAACTTGGACGTAAATTTAAAAAATAATAATAATAATTTTTTTAAAAAGATGTCAATGCTGGGGCGCCCGGGTGGCGTAGTTGGTTAAGCGTCCGACTTTCACTCGGGTCATGATCTTGCGGTTCGTGGGTTCGAGCCCCACATTGGGCTCTGTGCTGACTGCCAGCTCAGAGCCTGGAGCCTGTTTCAGTCTGTGACTCCCTCTCTCTCTGACCCTCCCTGCTCACGCTGTCTCTCTCTCTCCTAGAAATAAATAAAACATTAAAAAAAAAAAAAAAGATGTCAATGCTATCCAAAGGATCTTCAGATTTAGCCCAATTCGTATCAAAAATCCCAGCTGACTTTTACAGAAATTGGCAAGCTGATCCTTTAAATCATATGGAAATGCAAGGGACCCAAGAAGAGTCAAAGCCATCTAGAAGAAGAATGAAATCGGAAGACTCACATTTTCAGTTTCAAGATGTAGTACAAAGCTACAGTATTCAAGACAGCACGGTAAATCCGGATCAATGGATTTGAATTGAGAGCCGAGATATAAACCCTCACATTTATGGTCAGTTGATTTCCAACAAGGGCACCAAGACAAATTAATGGGAAAGAAAGTCTTTTCAACAAATGCTGCTGGGGCAACTGGTTACCCGTATGTAAAAGAATGAAACTGGACCCTTACCTCACATCATATGCAAAATCAACTCAAAGTAGACTGTAGATCTAAAGTCTTAAAATTATAGAAATCTTAAAAAAAAAAGAGTAAAACTTCATGATCTTGAATTAAGTGATAGTTTCTTATAGATTAACACCAAAATACAAGCAAAAAGGAAGAAACAGATACATGGAATCTCATCAGAATTTAAAACTTATATGCCTTCAGATACTACTAGGAAAATGAAAAGGAAACCCACGAATTGCAGGAGAATATCTGCAATTCATTTATCTGACAAGTGGACTTATAACCAGAATATATAAAGAACTCTTATAATGCAACAGTAAAAAGAAAAGGAACCCAAATAAAAAATGGGCAGAGTCTGAACAGGCTACACATCTCTCCAAAGAAGATACACAAATAGCTAGTAAGCATATGAAAGAATGCTCAATATGATTAGTCATTAGGGAAATGAACATTCAAACCTCAAACCTCAATGAGATGCTATTTCTTACCTGCTAGGCTGTAAGAGAAAAGACAAACACCAAGAAGTGCTGACAAAGATGTAGCAAGTTAGAAATTTTATGGAGGGGCGCCTGGGTGGCTCAGTCGGTTAAGCATCTGACTTCGGCTCAGGTCATGATCTCGCGGTTCGTGGGTTTGAGCCCCATGTCGGGCTCTGTGCTGACAGCTAGCTGAGAGCCTGGAGCCTGTTTCAGATTCTGTGCCTCCCTCTCTCTCTGACCCTCCCCTGATCACGCTATTTCTCTCTCTCTCAGAAATAAATAAAACATTAAAAAAAAATTTTAAGAAATTTTATGGGAATGTAATATGGTGCAGCCACTTTGGAAAACAGTCTGGGAGTTTCTCCACAAGGTAACCGTACAGTTACCGTATTACCCAGCAATTCCCCTTCCACTTATATACTCCTTGGTCTGTAAGAGAATTAAAAACTTTTGTCCAAACAAAAATATGGACATAAATGTTCATAGTGTCCTTATTCAAAATGGCTCAGAAGTGGAAAGAACCCAGTACAAATGTCCATCAACAGAGGAACAGGTCAACAGAAAGGTGGTATGTCCATCCAGTGGAATACTATTCAGCAATAAAATGGAAATTTACATGTAACAGAATACATATTACAACATGGTTGAACCTTGAAAACATTAGGCTCAGTGAGAGAAGCTGGTCACAAAAGACCACATGCCACATGATTCCATTTATACACACGTCCAGATCTGGCAAATCCAGAGTCACAGAGAGTAGATTTGTGTTGCCAAGGGTTGGGGGCAGTGGTAGGGGAGTGGTGGGCAGAGGAGAAGGAATGGGGAACAAGACTACAAACAGGTTTGGGATTTCTTTTGGTGGCGGGGGTGGAAATGCTCTAAAGTTAGATTGTCACGGTGGATGCCCGACTTTGGGAGTACACTAAACACCACTATATTTGTACTTTAAAAAGGAGAATTTATGATGTGTGAATAATATTTCAATAAAGTTCTAGAAAAACATAACAAGGAAGCGCCTCATATTACAGTATTAAATGGAAATGCCATGATATATGTTACAGTTGGGTTTGTAATGAATATATATTGGAAAATTATAGAAAAAATGGAGGTATACATATCAAAATGTCAGTAGGGGCTTCCTCTGGATAATTAGGAACTCAACTCTCCCTGTTTCTAAATAGAGTTTTCTCCACATTCCAAACAACAGTGGCCAACTCTGTATCACGCCGGCTCTCCTTCCTTTACAGCATCCTTGTGACCTTATCTCCGGCTCTGCTTCTCAGACACATGCCACAACGGTCACCTCCCAGCCTATAAATCTCTTCCACATGCAGCACAGAATTGCATTTTCCCAGCCCCATGCAGTCAGCGTTATTAATCTCGTTTTATAAATGAAGAAAAGAAGCTCTGGGAGATCCAATGAATACCAGTGACATTGCACCCCCTGCAAATTTGTGCACCCAAAACAAATCCCACAATATCTTAGTTAGAAGCGCTCCACCGCAACCCAAGGCAGTGGAAAGAGAAGACCCGAGGCCCTGAGCCTGTGGGTCTCGCCTAGCTGCTCAGAGGTGAGGGCTCAGGTCAGAACACACACCAACAGCCGGAAGGTCTAGCACACCTAGAGGGTGCTAGGGACCTAGGTTGTTTCAAATACATCTCCCTGAATACTGCCCCCAACGAGGACTCTTCTGTGACGAGGCTGCCCCGTTCCAAATGCTCCCAGCGGCAGAGTCTTCCTCAAAAAAGGAGTCAGCTGAAATCGGGAAGGTCAAGCAATCTCAGAGAACGATAAAATACCGCACAGCAAGGACCTAATCCACAAAAAGAGGTAATCATAGCGCAGAAGAATTGGGGTGAGGGTTTCCAAGGTGTTCAGGGCACTGAGCAATTGAAAATCCACTGTGTTTTTATAAAGTTAGAAACGGATGTGTTGGTGACCTCCCTGACAGGCTCCTCCACACTCACTGTGGGGAAAGCGGGGCTGCGGCCTGTGTCTCCTAGAAAGCCGGCTTTCCGCTCCCTGGTGCCCTGACTTCCATTACAACGCCCACAGAGACCGAATTTCTCCGGGTCCCCTTCTGCCTCAGGGCTGTGGTGCTTCCAGTGACTTGAGCAAAGACGTGAGTAATATTTTCTCTGAGCCAGACGTGTGCTACCCGTGCAAACTTACCTCATCATCATCCATTATGTTCTCCTTAGCGAAGTCATACAGCTCTTTCTGGAGCGTGGTCACGTTAAAGAACTGAACTGCTTCCTGTTGAGACACAGACAGAGAACAGTTTCCATGGCCGGCCTTCCAGTGTCAGAACGGGGAGGAGGGGGAAAGGGTGTGGATTTCTTTTGGGGGTGATGCAAGTGTTTCCGACTGGAGAGTGGAGTCATGGCTGTACAGCTCCGTGAACATGCTAGAAGCCACTCAACTGTACATGTTAAAAGCATGAGTTTTACTATATATGAATTATATCTCAGTTTAAAAAGAGCAGCCAGCCCTGAGTAAGAGAGTGGGGGAGAGCGAGAGAGAAAGTGTGTATACGTGTTAGCACGGGAGTGAGGTATGAAGGAAAAGTATGGACAACAAACCAGGAGAGCATATAAAAATCCCAATGGAAAAACAAGTTAGGAGCAAAGGCCAATTTCAAAGGCTCTTTTAAAAGTAATATAGGGGGATGGGGCGCCTGAGTGGCTTAGTCGGTTGAGCGTCCGACTTTCACTTAGGTCATGATCTCGCGGTTCTGTGCTGACTGCCAGCTCAGAGCCTGGAGCCTGTTTCAGAGTCTGTGTCTCCCTCTTTCTCTGACCCTCCCCTGCTCACGCTGTCTCTCTCTCTCTCTCTCTCTCTCTCTCCTAGAAATAAATTTTAAAAATTTTTAAAAATAAATAAATAGGGGCACGTGGGTGGCTTAGTCGGTTAAGCGTCCGACTTTCGCTTAGGTCATGATCTCGCGGTTTGTGGGTTCGAGCCCCGCGTCGGGCTCTGTGCTGACTGCCGGCTCAGAGCCTGAAGCCTACTTCAGAGTCTGTATCTCCCTCTCTCTGACCCTCCTCTGCTCACGCGGTCTCTCTCTCTCTCCTAGAAATAAATAAAAATATTTAAAATAAATAAATAAGTAAATAAATAAAAATAAAAGTAATATAGGGGGTGTCTGGGTGGCTCAGTCGGTTAGGTATCCGACTTCAGTTCAGGTCATGATCTCACGGTTCATTAGTTCGACCCCCACAGTCAGGGCAGAGCCCACCTTGGATCCTCTGTCCTCTCTCTGCCCCTCCCCCGCTCACGCACTCTCTCTGCCTTGCTCTCAAAAATTTTTTTAATTTTTTAAAAAGCAATATATAATCCCTGGAGCTCCCTGGCAACACACGCCAAGCTGGGCCTGACCATCAAGTGAATTAGATGATGGTCCAGCCATAAACAAACCTGCCTTGGACGTGCGAAAACACAAGTCAGGGTGTGAAGGTAATGCGGAAAACATGCACAAGGAATCGTCAGAAAGACAAAGCAACGTGCGCAAGACCCTGTTTCCGTAAAAACAAAGAACTGATGTGCTATATATATGAGCTGTAAGGCAGCGGGTAGAGAAAAGGTACGGGACTTGGAAAGAATTTCACTTTCTAAGTAAAACATTTTTGTCATGTTGGACATGGGTAGTTACTACTGCTTTGGGAATCAGAATAGAGCAGTAAAATGTTAAAGGACAAAAACAAAACAAAACAAAACGACAGAAGGAGAGGGGTCCCCCTCCGTTGCGGCACTAAGGCTGCGTCAGCATCCTGAACGTGAGAAGAAACGCCACCTACAGGTCTGGGCTGGAAGTGCTCGTCTGAGAGGCCCCACTTGTCCCTGTGGTACTGGTAATACACCAGGTTCTGCTGCATGACCTTGTCGCTGCGGTCAAAGAGCAGGTAGCTGACGGCACAGGGGGCCGCGTTCTTCAGGTCGTTCACTGAGGCCGGGGAGAGAAGAGGAACAGGAAATCAGCACCCCCTGCCCTGAAATCCCCCCCATCAGCACAGCTGCCTGAAGACAACGCCCTCGCTCCAGCCCCTTCGGCACCTCTCCTCCTCGGGAAACCTGTGAGGGACCATCGCTGGCTGCGCAGGCCACAGACCGGGTCCCCAAGCAGCCTGGCGAGTGGTTTCAAACATGGAAGTTCCTCGTTAGGCAGACGCCTTTGCAGAAATGTCTATTATACTGCACTTGAGGATCCACTGGCCTGGGCCGGGAAGGCTGGGTCGCAAGGCCTGGACTGTCCTCCGGGGCTGAGGGAGGAAGGGAGGATGTGCCTGGGTCCCATGTGAATAGCACCCCCCCCCCCAGCTCCAGGCGGCCCTCCCCCAGCTCCCAAAGCTGGGAAACCCAGAGGGTGGTGGGCCCTCTGGGCTGGAAGAGATCTGAAGCCACCTGGTACTTAGCGCCCCGCCTTAGAGTTGCCGCACCTACAATAGCACCTTCAGCACAGGGGATCTGCAGGGGCTGGGATTTGTTTTGCGTGGCTGAGGGGAAAGAGGTGATAAGCCATAAGCCCCTGGGCATTTATCCTGACACATTACACTCCAATTTACAACCCAGAACACCGCCTTTGCTAAAGCTCAGCTTGGCCAGGAGTAACCAAAACTTGGGTATGAATAAATTGTGCCGCCTAGTGGCTGTTTTCTGTAACAACAACCTTAAAGCCAGCACGTAAGGGCTCATGCTATTCACAAGGTCTACAAGGCTGAGACAGGCACTATGTCAAGGCATTGCAGGGCCGGGGTTCAAGTGTAAATTAACACCTGCCCTCAAAAAATTTAGAGTGGCAGATCATGTAGAAAGAGTTCCCAACAGGGCCGACTTCCAAGAAGCCAACTTCAAAAAGTAAATGTTAACTCATACCGTTTACCTATAAACCCAGAAAGCAAAGATTTTCATTCGAAGCAGCAAACAGATCTAGAGGTTTTGGCCTACCAGTGTTTATAAGTCATTGCCACAGTTTCCGAGATGCAGGGCGATTTTCTGAGCATGTGAGAATTTCGAGGACCAGGTTGCCGCCAGAGCCTGGATTATCTGGAACATTCTTAAACTGTTCCTGTTCTGGCTTTGTGCACACGGCACCCAGCCGGGCTCAGAGGGCTAGAACACCTGATGGATTCTTCCCTGGGTTTCAAAGTCCAACCTGGGGCCTAGCTCGGGGTGGTACCAACACAGATTTTTTGTGAAAATGAAATAAAACCACTAGCTTCTTAACAACAACAATGAAAACACAAGCTTGTGTTTTCATCCAACAGAAAACTTTCAAACTGCGAATCCAAGATTGGCAAAGTGTTGGTAAAAGTTGAAGCTGGGTGAAGGGCATACTACCACTCTCTCTAACGTATGTTTTTAAGTTTCCAGAATAAGTTTAAAAAATGTACATGACTGTCCATGATACTTATTAAAACAAGGCTCTTCCCGGGGCACCTGACTGGCTCAGTCAGTGCAGTATGTGACTATTGGACTCGGGGTCATGAGACTGAGCCGCATGCTGGGGGTAGAGAGTACTTAAAAATAAAATCTTAAAACAAAACAAAACAGGGCTCTTTCAAGTATGGAGAAATACAAGCTAACACTGGGACTGGGGAGAGGAGTAAAGGGAGAGAGGAACACGTGGCTTGCTTTGGATGGTTCTCTGTGCATCTCCGAGATGTTTCGTTGCCTGTAACTATAAGCCTTTTTGAAAGAAAGCACTAATCAATCACTTACACTAAAAAAGAGGCCTCTTCATAAGCAAAAATACTGCATAGGAAAAAATTGTCCCCTCAACACCGAAATGCACCCAAATATATTTTTGCTGGCGACCTGCTGTGAGTTTCACACCGTCTCATGTGAAAGCACGTCCATAGATTATACAGAATAAGACTGTTGTCCTCCGTGTAAATTGTCCTCCACCAAACAGCTGGTGCTAGGATTACGGGGGTGAATAAAACTTCATCCCCACCCTCTGGGCAAGGCGAAGGACACCTGCGGAAGACACACCTCCCCTCCTGTTGACCTGAGATGTCCCAAGCAAGGACATTTCGTTGCATCCTTAGGGGAGGGCCAGACTGTCGTAATAGCAGGTTCACTGCTCGAAGAGCCCATTTCCCTTACTCCCAAAGCTCTGGTATAAAGGACGGCTACCCAGCCTTCTCAGGAACAATTCTGATGATGGAAATTAAAAATGTAAAGCATTTATATGTATATATGTATAAATATATTATATCACATATACATGTACACATACATATATACATACAGTAGAAATCTTTTTGGGGGGTCCTTTTTTAACCTTCAGCAGGCAAATCTTCCAGAGCACGCTGAAGAGGGACAGGAGGTGGGACAAAAAGGCAGGTGGCCGTGGCGGGAAGAGGGAGCTGGACGAAGAACACAACAGCCACAGCAGGGAGACAGGGCTGCGGGAGCCCAGGCCACCTGGCACTCTGAGTCCCCGCGACCAGCCCCTTCCGGGAGGACCCTCCAGCGCTCGTCACGGCACCGCAAGGTACACACGGCTCAAACAAGGGGTGCTCGACAACGTCAGTTACAGGGAGAGGAGGGGAGGGTGAAAAGACGCTCAGGTCTCAACTCTGAACCCCCTTCTCTCACATTTGTTTCCCTGTAACTCCTTGGAATGCTCTGATCGATTAACTCCAATTTCAGACCAGCGGAGGACCAAATGGGGTAACGGTCAGTCTGCAAAGTAAGGCTGATGAGAGAGAGAAAATAATAATAAAAAGGACAAATACTTTATAGAGGTTTGCCATGCACCAGTGTACAAATACCCTAAGCATTCCACACCTGTCAACTCATGTATCCCTCGTGACAGCCTCAGAGGGTTGTACAGTGACCTCTAATTTACACATGAGGACCCGAGACACAGAGAAATTAGTAAGTTACAAAGCCGAGATTTAAACTGAGGGTCTGAGCCCTGAATCACCAGGCCTTGCTACCCTTCTGTGCGAGGCCCGGCACTGAGGCTGTGAACGTGACCTTGACCAGAGGTTAAGCGTTCTCAGCCCTATTTGTACAAACGGGGAGGTGGAGTCACAGGAGGATTGAGAACCTTGCCCAACATCCTGTGGAAGAGCATTACTCACATTTATAATAAGCAAACTGCAAATAATGATACATGGTGGCCACAAACTTCTCCACCGGGTAGCCTCCTACAACGGGAGTCAGGTTCTTTTCGCACTGTATTTTGCATTCCAGGACTTCTACATAATGATCTGAAAGAATACACACGGGTTTTCAGAGCAGTACATTCATTGGTTCCTTTTTTGTTGTTTTGTTTTCTAGTTTTTAAGTCACTTCTGTACCCAACATGGGACTTGAACTCCCCACCCCGAGATCAAGAGTCACAGGCTCCACCAACTGAGCCAACCAGGCAGCCCTGCGTTCATTAGTTCCTTAAAACTACTTCTGCCCCCTCTCCCTCAGGATCCCGGCAAAAGGTAAAGATAATAAAGGTAAGATAGTTGCAACACTTAGGATAAATGGGCTAAAATCCTTAATATACAAAGTTCCTTAAAATCAGTAAGAAGAAGACAAACACCCAATTTAAAAATGACCACAGGAGGGGCGCCTGGGTGGCTTAGTCGGTTAAGCGTCCGACTTTTGCTTAGGTCATGATTTCGCGGTTCATGGGTTCGAGCCCCGCATCAGGCCCTGTGCTGACTGCCAGCTCAGAGCCTGGAGCCTGTTTCAGTCTGTGACTCCCTCTCTCTCTGACCCTCCCCTGCTCATGCTGTCTCTCTCTCTCTCCTAGAAATAAATAAAACATTAAAAAAAATTTTTTTTAAATACATAAATAAAAATTAAAAAAATAAAAAATAAAAATGACCACAGGAAGGGCGCCTGGGTGGCTTAGTCGGTTAAGCGTCCGACTTTCGCTTAGGTCATGATCTCGCAGTTCGTGGGTTCGAGCCCCGCGTCGGGCTCTGTGCTGACTGCAGCTCAGAGCCTGGAGCCTGTTTCAGTCTGTGACTCCCTCTCTCTCTGACCCTCCCTGCTCACACTGTCTCTCTCTCTCTCCTAGAAATAAATAAAACATAAAAAAAAAAATTAAAAAAATAAAAATAAAATAAATAAAAATGACCACAGGATGTTCACAGAAAAGACATGGAAAACATGACTGATAAACATTGGGAAAAGATGTTACACTTCATTTGTGATGAAGAAACACAGTCCAGGGGCCCCTGGATGGCTAAGTTGGTTAAGCATCCGACTTCGGCTCAGGTCATGATCTCACGGTTTGTGAGTTCAAGCCCCACATCAGGCTCTGTGCTAACAGCTCAGTGCTTGGAGCCTGTTTCAGATTCTGTGTCTCCCTCTCTCTCTCTGAGCCTCCCCTGTTCACGCTGTCTCTCTCTCTCAGAAATAAATAAAACATTAAAAACAAACAAATAAATAGGCAAAATTTTAAAAATTTGATAACACCCAGGCTTAGAGAGAAAATGGTGAAACTCACTGTCTCATATTCTGCTGATAGAAGCAAAACAGGAACACAGGTTTTAGAGACGAATTTGGCAAAATATATCAAAGTTAAAATACACAAGTTCTCAGACCCAGCAGTCTCCATCTAGGAAACTTTCTTCAGACATAGGCACACACAGGCACCGTTTGTAACAGCAAATAGACTTGGAAATAACCTAAATGCCAATCAACAGGCTAGTGATTACTCAGTTATGGTGCATACAAACCACAGAATCTATACACCCTTTCAAAGAGAATAGACAGACCTACATATAACAGAAAGATGTCAAAGACTACATTTCCCAGCCTCCTTTGCAGTTTGGTTGGGGCCATATGAGTCACTGTGCCACTGAAATGTGGACAGCAACAACTAACGAATGCTATTTCCAGCACTTCTGGGACTGGTCTCCAAAGTCCCCCACGTGATCCTTGGCCCTTTTCCTTTTCTCCCCCCACGCAGTCAGAAGCAGAAGAGGCCAGGATGATGGTGCATATTTTGTTGACAAGACTGTGGAGGACAGGGACTCTCCTACACTTTTGGTAGGAATACAAAACGGTACCATAAAATACTAAATAATTTACAGAGGCATCTACTCTTTGAACTATCAATCCCACTTACGTTGACTTTGAAAACATACCTCCACATTTTGCAAAAACAAAATAAAACTTTAAATTCCCCTTTGCAATATTACATGTAATACCAAAAGATTGGCACAAACCAAACGTCCATCAGATAACTGAATAACTGTGGAGTATTTTTAAAAAAAATTTTTTTAACATGTATTCCTTTTTGAGAGACAGCGAGAGACAGAGCCTGAGTGGTGAAGGAACTGAGAAAGAGGGAGACACAGAATCCGAAGCAGGCTCCAGTCTCTGACCTGTCAGCACAGAGCCTGATGTGGGGCTCGAACTCACTGACTATAAGATCATGACCTGAGCTGAAGTCGGACACAACCCACTGAGCCACCCGGGCGCCCCAATAAACTGTGGAGTATTATTTCCCCCACCCCTCAATGGAGTACTCAGCAACAATAAAAAAGAATGACTATCTCTAGGTGCTACGTAGATGTACTGCTAAGTGGAAAAAAACAAAGAACGGAACAGCGTATAAAGTATGATACCTATTTGGTATGAAAGAAGCAAACATAAAAATACAGAAAAACATATATGTATATACACAAACTTTATAGAGAAAAAAGAATCGGGCAAGAACCTTCCGAACATGCTAAATCGGTATGTGTGTGGTAGTGGGGGAGGGGGTGTAGATTTAGTTCGGACAACAAATTGTCCAAGTCTTGAAGTATCTCTTCACAAATTATGTATTAATAGCAAAAGGAAAAACAGTACTGTAGAGAAACTGGGAACTGGAAGTATCTTAACCAGTGCTCAAAAATGAACATCACAGTACGGAGCAAACAGACACCACGTACATCTGGATGCGATACCCTGAGAAGCATACTTCTGTAATGTTCCAGCCCAAAGTGCACAACCTGAATATAATTGTGAGGACACATAGTAGAAAGTCATACCAAGGGACAGTCTATAAAGTGAGTGGCTTATATTCTTAAAAAATATCAATGGCATAAAGAAAATCAATAGCATAGGGGCGCCTGGGGGGCTCAGTCGGTTAAGCATCTGACTTTGACTCAGGTCATGATCGCACGGTGGGTGGGTGATGGGTGGGTTCCAGCCGTGCTCGGGGCTCTGTGCTGACAGCTCAGAGCCTGGAGCCTGCTTCGGATTCCGTGTCTCCCTCTCTCTCTACTCCTCTCCCATTCGCATTGTGTCTCTCTGTCTCTCAAAAATAATCAATCAGACATTTTTTAAAAAATAATAATTTTAAAAAATAAATAAACGTTTGGGGCGCCTGGGTGGCTTAGTCGGTTAAGCGTCCGACTTTCGCTTAGGTCATGATCTCACGGTTCGTGGGTTCGAGCCCCGCGTCGGGCTCTGTGCTGACTGCCAGCTCAGAGCCTGGAGCCTGTTTCAGTCTGTGACTCCCTCTCTCTCTGACCCTCCCCTGCTCACGCTGTCTCTCTCTCTCCTAAAAAATAAATAAAACATTAAAAAAAATTTTTTTTTAAAAATAAAATAAATAAACGTTAAATAAATAAACATAAAAGGCGACCAATTTGTGACAATATGTTTGAAACTTGAGGATGTTACGCTAAGTAAAATAAGCCAGTCACAAAAGGACAAACACTATACAATTCCACTTGTCCGAGGTACCTAGAGCAGCCAAATTCCTAGAGACGGGAAGTAGAACGGTGGCGGTCAGGGGCTGGGGGAAGGAGGGTGGGAGCTGGTGGTCACTGGGCGCAGACTTTCCCCTTGGGGAGGTGAGTGAGACGGTGGGCGGTGGAGGTGGATGGTGGCGGTACGACAATGGACCACACGTTCGCAGATGCCTAACGTGGTAACGCTTCGTATAACGAGGGTCATGAGTCGCTCTCGGGCCCCTTCTTCTTCTTCCAAACGCCCGTGCGGCATCCGTGGGCCTGCAGGGCTGATCCGGCGGACCCGCTTTCCAGGCCCGGGCCTGAACACTGGACTCACTTATCTCCCCAGAAGCCCCTGCTAAGTCAATGACACAGTACCTGCCCAGCTACCCACCCGCCAGAGGGAAGCGCAAAAGCTCCGCGGAGGTGAGCCAAGTCCCCAGGGAGGCGCGCAGACGCCACGGGGCGCCCACCGACCTGCAATGGAAAGGTAGAAGTCCTTGAAGTCCGTGATCTCCCTGGAGCCCTCGCAGGCCGCCAGGCACTCGTAAAAGGCCTTGAAGAAGTCGGGGAGCGCCAGCTCCATGTCCGTGACCGACGTCCTCCAGTTCTCGCCGTTGTAGGCCCGCACGGCTCGGATGAACAGGCTCTGGAAGGCAGGGAGGGGCGGGGCGGGGGGCGCTGCAGCCGCGAAGGAGGCGGAGCAGCGTGGGGCCCCGCCCCCTCGGTGCTCAGCAAGCCACGCCCACCTGACATAACTATGAGCCGACCCGGAACTGACTTCTTTCTAGCTGTTTCTGTCCTGTGTACAATGAATGGCACCTCCTCATTTAATTCAAAACGCCGGAGGGGCTCGATGATAAGATCAGAACAGTGGCCTCCCACGGCCGGGGGTTGGGAAAAAGGCTTGACTGGAAAGGGGCTTGAGGGAACATTTTATTTTATTTTATTTTAAAAAAGTTTTTTTATAGTTTATTTATTTTGAGACAGAGAGAGACAGAGCGTGAGTGGGGGAGGGGCAGAGAGAGAGGGAGACACAGAATCTGAAACAGCTCCAAGCTCTGAGCTGGAAGCACAGAGCCTGATGCGGGGCTTGAACCCACATTCTGTGAGATCTGACCTGAGCTGAAGTCGGATGCTTAACTGACTGAGCCACCCAGGCGCCTCATTGAGGGAACATTTTAGAGGAGATGAAACTATTCCTTTTTTTTTTTTTTTAAATGTTTGTTTACTTCTGAGAGGGGGAGAGACAGAAGGGAAGCAGGGGAGGGGCAGAGAGAGACACACACATAGACTCTGAAGCGGGCTCTGAGCTGTCAGCACAGAGCCTGACGCAGGGCTCCAGCCCAGGAACTGCAAGATCATGACCTGAGCCCAAGTCGGATGCTGAACCGACTGAGCCCCCAGGCGCCCTAGGGGAGATGAAACTATTCTATACTGTGATTATGGTGGTAGTGACACAATTGCACATTTTCACCAAAACTCGTCGAATTAAACACTTAAAATTGGTGAATACGTTTTAAGTAAGTTACACCTCAATAAAGCCGATTTTTAAAACGGAATCAAAGAAAAGATAGAAGTGTGACAGCAGGGACCCTTCCCCCAACAGCTATGTATAAAAGAGGAAAGCCACGCACTGTGCCGGGCAGTGGAAACGGCAAGGACTTTCTGTCAATTGTTGACTGGACCAGACAGACAGGACTAACTGGGGCTGAGGAAGCCGCTTGGTCTCCGAAGATAAAAGCAGAGACCTTGGGTACATACACGACCCTGCTAGTGTGGGGGGTCAGGTGAGCCTGGAGATGAGCAGGGTCTGCCCTCCCGCCCCCCAGAGTCCTATTCCAGCTGCTCCAGAACGGCGTTATGTAGGGGCCACCCCTCCGACCTGAACTTTTCACCAAGCTTAAGGTGTCAGCTTGCGAGGGTGACCTCCCCAAACCTCCCGAGCAGGCGGCATCCCCTGGAAATGAGGCAGGCAGGGCGCTGACCGGGAACCGAGCAGCAACCCCAGGCGGCGGCCCCGCAGGAGCGGCAGGGCAGGGCAGCAGGAGGAAAGCCGCCCGTGGACAGGGGCCCCTCCGTGGCCACCAGGGCTCCGAAGAGGGAAGGAAGGGTCCAGCCGACCCGCAGTTAAGCACAGTCACCCACCACTTGGAAGGACAGAAAGTCAAATGATCACAGAGGAATGACCCCCCCCACACACCACACATCGTACTACACTGCACGCCTGTGGGCATGTGCAGGCACTGGCGAGCAGAGACTGGTGCCTGGCACACAGCAGAAGGCAGCGCTGAAAGTCTGAACAGGGCTCTGGGAGCCCTAGGTTTCCCCCCACACCCACCTACCCACCCAAGGGATCCCACCTCCCAAAGCTGGTCCTCACGGGAGACCAGTGATCCGTGAGGGCTGGAGGGTCAGGGACCAGGCATGGGAGGGCGGGGGTTGAGGCGTGGGGCTGAGAGGCAGGAAGCAGGTAGGGTCTGTGGCTCGGCTGTGGCGCCCCCATCCCTCTCCCCAGACTGGCTCTCAGATACCAGCAGACAAGCCTGGCCCTCCACCAGTCCTGCAAAAGGCTGGAGAATTCTTCCCTGGAAAACTGAAGGGCCCCCAGAACAGAGATTCTGAGGGTCCCCACCAGTCGAAAAGTGAGCCTGCAGTCTGGTCACACCACAGGAAACCCTGGACCGTGGTTGGGGTCTACCAGCTCCCTGTGGATACTTTCAACACATCCCTCTGGGTTTTTTGTTCGTTCGTTTCTTTGAAGATTTATTCATTTTTTTCAGAGACAGAGAGAGACGGAGCCTGAGAGGTGGGGGCAAGTAGGGCGGAGAGAGAGAGAGACACAGAATGTGAAACAGACTCCAGGCTCCACGCTGTCAGCAGAGAGCCTGACGCGGGGCTCGAACTCTCGAACTGCAAGATCGTGACCTGGGCCGAAGTCAGACGCTTAATTGACTCAGCCACCCAAGGCTCTCCCACACTCCTCTGTTTTCAACCCTGCCCTACCCTTGTTTGTTACCCATGCCCTCAGCACCCATGCTTGACAGTTGCACGCAACATTAAGTGCTCAAAGGGGTTAGGTTCTTCTGCATTCCCTTTCATGAGACTCCCCTTTGCAGATGATCAGTGGTCTCTAACCTGTGAAGTCAGTCCTCCAAGCTCCTCGATTCCCTCTCCACCTCAATACATACAGTGTGTGTGTGTCTGTGAGAAAAGTTATGTCTTCTAGTTTCATCAGAAACTGTGTGTTTATTCCTCTATCTTAAAAACCAAATGATCAGGGGCGCCTGGGTGGCTCAGTCGGTTAAGTGGCCGACTTCGGCTCAGGTCATGATCTCACGGTTCATGGGTTCGAGCCCTGCATTGAGCTCTGTGCTCAAACCAGCTCAAACCCTAGAGCCTGCTTCGTATTCTGTGTCTCCCTCTCTCTCTGACCCTCCCCTGCTCACACTGTCTCTCTCTCTCAGAAATAAATAAAACATTAAAAAAAAACCCAAATGATCAAATGACCTTATTTCTAAAATACAGCATTTCAAGGAAAGGTGGCTTTAGGTACATCATAGAATGTAAAATCTCATTCTTAAATGGGTCACCTTTGTGCTAAAATGCCCATCATTTTTGTTGCCATAATATTCATCAGTGTCATCAAAAATTATTAGAGGCCCTTAGACGTCAATAGCTGTTCATGAAGACCAGCCTCTTCAGCCACTCACACTGTCCTATAGGCTGTGTTAAGAACCCAAAACTACCTCATAGGACTTGGTTTCCAAGTCCTTAATGTAGTCCTCGGCGTCAGGCAGGCTCTTGTAGTACGCCATGTTTCTCTTCATCATTTCGTCATCTGGATGCTTCAGTAGAAAGGTGTGAGCGGCGGCAATGGCTTTTGGAAGATTATTTGCCTAAGTGCAATGAAGAAAGATGAGCTCTCCTCAGTGGAAGATGAAAACAAGAATTTGGCAAAACAAGAATGTTCAACCCTTCAAGGAACTGTGTTTCATTGACTTCCATGACCCATAGAGATCTGCAGTCTCTTGCTCTCCAGCTCCCAGTGGGGTTCGCCAGCCAGGAACCCCCATGGGAGCCGAAGGAAGGCAAGAGGGTGAGGTTGGATTGTCTAGTGTCTTGGCCCCCTCCCTTCCGTCACCTTGGGCTTCGCTGAAGGTCACATCTCCTTTTAAAGTGGCCCTTTCCAGATAATCACCCTCCTTCCTATGTCCGGGACCTGTTCTCTCCCTTGCCCTTTTTGGCTGGGGGGTAGTCACACTTAGCATCACTACTAGCCTTTGTAAATAACCACCCTTAAACATCCCTCCCATTGCCCAGTATGACAACACCACATATTCTAGAAAAATATATTAATCTTTTCCAAAATGCATATATATTCCTAAATCTATTACTATTTTCCCACATCTCTCACAGACCCTCACCTTTCTCGATGACCCCCATCACCATTCACCTCTCCATTCACTCAGCCAACATTCACTGAGAGCCTCCTGCATGTCAGCTTCTATTCTAGGAAGTGGGACTGTGACAGTGAGCAAAACAGAAAAAACAAATCCCTGCCTCCAGTACAGTACACTCGGGCGTGCTTCCCGATCTCCCGGCAACATCGATGAAGGTCTGTGGCCCTGGAGCTTCAGGGTGGGCACCCCTGTGGACAGCGACCAGGAAGGCAGAAGCCCTCCGGGGGGAACCGTGTGTTGGGGTGTGGGCTCCAGAGGGCAGGCGGACAGGAGTACGGACACCTCCCTGGGCGGACCCTCGACCAACAAGCAGAGGGCCCCCACACTGAGGCGCTGTCTGTGCACAGAGGCTCCTTCAGCCAATTCAGAGGGCCGCTCGGAGGTGGGGATGAGGTTTGCAGGCAGAAAATAAAGGGATATTTGGTGCATTCTGGGTGTCTGAGCATCAAAGGGTATCATGTATCTGTATGACATTGCCCCAGGATTGGCACTCAGTCCCTGGAGATGAGGCGGTAGCTACGCCCGAGAAGTGATGGGTGGCAACGATGGGTGGCAGACTCCCAGATGTCTGCGCTGGTGTTTTGGAAACGCAGTGAGTGGCCTGCGTGGGAATGCCTTTGAAAGAGTTCTACAGAAGGCCTTAGCCTCCTGGCTGGAAAAAGGCTAGTCTGCCAGAGAGAAGGAAGGGAAGGAAGTATGAATGCAGCCCTTTAAAGCCTCTGCCAATGAAACGAGATTCTCTAACTCTCAGAAGAGCACTCAGGAAAAAGGGCACAGAATGGGATTTTTAAGGCCGCTGACTTGGGATCTGAGTTCTATAGAAGCCCTTCCTGGACAGGAGAGGGGGATTTATTCACTTCAAGTTGGGCTCTGCTCAACCTCTGACAGGCGGGTTCTGGAGCAGAGGGTGGGGGCACTAAGTGCTGGTGATGTGGACCTAACACAGGCTGATGACATAAAACCCACGGCCCCCACCCATACACCAAGTCGGAAAAGAGAAACATCGCCAAGGAAAAAAATAAACCACACAGTGACCTCACCTAAAATCACTCCTTCAGTGATTTGCAGTTGAAGCAACTAAGAGAAGAGTCTGGCTTACAAACAAAACTCTCAACCTTTTCCTGCCCCATAAGAGATCTCAAAATACCAACACAGGTGCTATTTTACTGATGTTTAAGTAAAGGGTTTTGAAGAGTAGCCATGACCATCCCAATCTTTGAGGACAGACACCATGCTGAGGGAGAAAACCTTTGCCTTCTGGCCACATTAAGTAAAACCCTCTTCCCCTCCTCCCTATGCCTCTGGTTTCAAATTCATCTGTATATAGTGAAGAAATCAGTTTCTACTATTCTCCAGCTTTAAAAATAAAACATTTCCCCCTTGATATATCATGCAGATTTGGTTCAGACAGCAATCTGGAAAAAGCTATACAAAAAAAAAGAGAGTATTAAGTGAGTCATTTTTAGCTTAAAAAATAGGGCTGGTAAGAGCCAGCCATCATTTTTCACTGTCCTAGAACTTTATTAATCTTATTCCTGAGTTCTATTTTAAAACTGTTTTTTTTTTTATTACCAGGACATTCACAAAACCGATACCTTATATAAAAATGTAAGCATAGAAATAACTCAGCTTTTCACCTATTTGGGGTTTTGTGCTATTTTGTTGCTCTTATGAATGCAACGGAACGTGGCTCTGTTTCAAAAATAGGAAAAACAGATCTTGCAGTCCAGCCAGACTCAAAGCAAAGTCAAAACACAAAAACAAAAAACTTCTACCTCCAGAGTCTGGAATATGCCATGAGCCTATTTCTGTAGTCATTAAAATAGAAGCATAAATGCAATATATACCTTTAAAAATCGTTTCCCACGAGGTACAGTAGAAGCGGGGCTTTAAGAGAGCTTTCTTGGCAAAATCTGGTAAAGAGCTGCCAAGTTAAAGTCGCTTTATCCAGTAACAGGGAATTCAGCCCATTCTTAAAAGTGTGCGTCCCCGGGGGCGCCTGGGTGGCTCTGTTGGTAAAGTGTCCCACTTCGGCTCAGGTCATGATCCTACAGTCCGGGGGTTCGAGCCCCACGTCGGGCTCTGTGCTGACAGCTCAGACCCTGGAGTCTGTTTCAGATTCTGGGTCTCCCTCTCTCTCTGACCCTCCTTCACTGGCTTTCTGTCTCTGTCTTTCAAAATAAATAAAGACATAAAAAAATTGAAAAAAAACCACAAAACCCTGTGCGTCCCCAGAGAAAGGACTGAGGATCAAGAACTGCAATTTGTGGCTATTTTTAGCGAGCAATCACAGAACTATAGCGGCCGCAAAGAAGCGGGAAAAGACAACGGTGTGAAATTCTAGATGAAGACGCGGAGAGGCCCCCGCGACGAACCGCGGGGCACCGTCCGCTCCCCCCGCGGGCGCGTGGCCTCCACTTCCTTCTCTTTCAAAGAGGCTCGGCGGCACCTCAGGCGCTCTTCCTTCTATTACTGAAAGTCGCCGCTCGAGGGAAAAAAAGGGGCTTGAACGGTATACACAGAAAAGAGGAGCCTGTCAAATGCCCGGTAGCAGTCATCGGGCACAACGAACTCTCTGCCTCAGAACAACCCCGCCAGGAAAGTAGTTTCATCTCTATTTAAGAAGAACAGACCTCGGGGCACCTGGGTGGCTTAGTCGGTTAAGCGTCCGACTTTCGCTTAGGTCATGATCTCGCGGTTCGTGGGTTCGAGCCCCGCGTCGGGCTCTGTGCTGACTGCCAGCTCAGAGCCTGGAGCCTGTTTCAGTCTGTGACTCCCTCTCTCTCTGACCCTCCCCTGCTCACGCTGTCTCTCTCTCTCCTAGAAATAAATAAAACATTTAAAAAAAAAAAAGAAGAACAGACGTTGGACGGTTCCTTCGGCAGGTCTGGGAGCGAGCAGGCGGGGTCGAGGGAACGGGAGGCGGGGCCCGGCTCTGGGGGCGGGGCCCTGCTTCTGGGGGCGGGGCCCGGCTCTGGGGGCGAAGCCCGGCTCTGGGGGCGGGGCCCGGCTCTAGGGGCGGACCCCGGCTTCTGGGGGCGGGGCCCTGCTTCTGGGGGCGGGGCCCGGCTCTGGGGGCGAAGCCCGGCTCTGGGGACGGGGCCCGGCTCTAGGGGCGGACCCCGGCTTCTGGGGGCGGGGCCCTGCTTCTGGGGGCGGACCCCGGCATCTGGGGGCGGGGCCCGGCTCTGGGGGCGGGGCCTCCCGGGGGCGGGGCCTGGCCCGACTTGCCTTGAAGTAGGCGAACTGCAGGAACTTGTAGGGCTCCCGGCGCTGGAAGTCGGCCAGCACCTCGCGGCTGGGCTGCGACTGGCGGAAGGCCGGCAGGCCCTGCTTGCAGCGCTTGAGGCAGTGCGCGCGGCGGAGCAGGCCCCCGAAGAGGCGCAGCTCGGGGTGGCGGGCGAGGCCGGCGGCCGGCTGCGGCCCGGGCACCGCGCTGCAGTTGCGGTGGCAGAAGGCCTCGCTGTCGCGCAGCAGGCGGTGCAGCCGCAGGCTGATCTCCAGGTAGCCCACGCTCTCCGCCCAGTGCTCGCCGCCGTACTGGTCCAGCGCGTGCCGGTAGGCCGACTCGAGCGGCATCAGCTCGTCCCGCGGGAAGCTGCGGAAGCTGTAGCGCTCGTACTGGGCGCGCCCGCCGCGCGGCGCCCCGGCCGCGCACAGCAGCGCCAGCAGCGCGCAGGCCGCCGCGCGTCCCGGCCCCATGGCGCCCGGCGGACGGAAGGAAGGAAAGAAGGAAGGAAGGAAGCGGACGAGAAGGCAAGGAGGCGGAGGACCGCGCGACGCGGCGAGCCCCGGGCTCGGGAGGCGGGGACACCAGCCTCCGGCCCGCCCCGTTGCCGCCCTCCCCCGCCCAGCCACCGGGCCGGGGGGGCCGGGGGCAGGAGCCGCCCGCGCAAGGGAGGGGGCCCTGGGGACGGCGCGCCGCCCCCGGGTTCTGCACCGGGCTCTGGGACTCCTTTGTTCGTTTGTTAGGAGCCGGATCCGGCCCTAGCGGATCCGGGCGCTGCGTAAAGTTTGTGATCGCGTAGAGCACTTGTGAAAACGCAGATTCCCAGGCGGTGCCCCAGAGCTTCCGACTGAGCAAGTCTGGGGTGAGGGTCTGGGGATTGGCATTTCCAACCAGCACCCTTCAACTTGATGGCACTGCCAACGACCTTACATCTCAGTGAGAGGAAGACAGTGATAAATAAAATTAAGACGGATGTCAGGCGCCCCTTGTAAAATATTTAGCTGATCAGGTTGAACATGCACTCACCTTCAGTCTGCGACTCCACTCTTTAAGAATATGCTCGAGAAACTTGTCTGTGTGCATCAAGAGATGGGGTGGAATGTTAAAGGCAGACCTGTTATTTTCTAATTTTTTAAACTTTTTCGTTTTAAATAATTTGCAGAGAAGTTGCACAGATAGTGCGAACAACTCTTACGCGTCCATGATCCACATTCATAAATTGCTAACATTAGGCCACATTTCCTTTATTTATATTTATATATATTTTTTTCCTGAATCATTTTGAGAGTAGGTTGCATACATTAAGCCCACTTGGCCCTTAATCTTTCGGTGTGTAGGTCCTAAAAGCTACAGACAGAATGATCAAATCCAGGAAATTTAACACTAAATCATTAACTATTCCAGTTTTGCCAACTGCTCTGATAATGTCTCTCATGCACATTTTTTCCCCGGAGGCAGGATGCAGTCCACCATCTATTTATTTCCTCTATTGAGTGTCTCTAATCTTTCTTCAGCTTTTCTCATTGTGCCGTTGATAGTTTTCAAGAATCCAGGCCAAAACAACACTGCGAGCCACTACACAACGATTAGAATGGCCAAAATCCAAAATACTGACACCAAATGCTGATAAGGATGTGTAGCAACAGGAACTCTTCATTCATTGCTGGTGGGAATGCAAAATGGTAATGCGGCTTGGGAAGGCAGTCTGGAGGTTTCTTTCCAAACTAAATGTATTTTTACCACACCATCCAGCAGTCGACCGCACTTGTAAGTATTTACCGAAATGAATGGAAAATTAATGCCCACACAAAAACTGCACACAAGGGCACCTGGGCGGCTCAGTCAGTTAAGTGTCTGACTCTTGATTTAGGCTCAGGTCATTACCGCAGGTTCATGAGTTCGAGCCCCACATCAGGCTCTACCCTGACAACTTGGAACCCGCTTGGGATTCTATCTCCTCTCTACCCCTTCCCCACTCAAGCTCATGCTCGCTCATGCACTCTAAATAAATAAATAAATAAGCTTAAAATTTTTATATACTAAAAAACCCCGCACACAAATGTTTACAGAAGCTTTATTCGTAACTGTCAAGACCTGGAAGCAAACAAGATGTCCTTCAATAGGTGAATGCATAAAGCAACTGTATAATTTATCCAGACAATGGAACATTATTCAGCATTAACAGAAATGAGCTATCGTGCCGTGAACCGATGTGGAGGAAACGTAAATTCATTTCACCAAGCGAAAAAAACCAGTCTGTAAAGGCTACCTGCTGTGTTTCCAATGCTTTGAGCTTCTGGAAAAGGCAAAATTGTGAAGGCAGAAAAGGAAGAGTGGTTGCCAGGCACTGGGGGGAGACGGGGATGAGTAGGCACTGCACAGAGAACTTCTAGGCCAGCGAAACTACAACAGTGGACAAGTGTCATCATACATTTGTCAAACCCACGGAATGTGCACGGTCGAGAGTGAACCCTAATGTAAGCCGTGGGCTTTGGGTGATGATGTGTCAATGTAACACATGTGCCGCTCTGGGGCAGATTCTGGATAGTGGGGAAGGCTGTGCATATGTGGTGGGGGAGGAGAGGTGTGCAGGGGGGAGGGCTTCCAAAAGACGGGACTGCCTTTCAACCTGTGAGTTGGGCCCAGGAAGCTCCTCATCCACTCCCCTGTCTTAGCATGTGGTTCCTGCTGCCTTTCCTGCTCCCAGAAGCTGCTCCAGCGATATCCCCTTGAGATAGTGATGTGCTGTTGAGAACATTTGCACAGTGTACTTGATTCAACCCACGTGAGGCCTCTTTATAAACCTAAGACGTGGTGGGCAGGGGCGGGGACCCGTCATTTTGCTGCCGCCCAAGACAAGCCTTGTGTCCAAGCTCCCCTTGCTGATTAACCTGCCACCTACCAACCTGGAGTGGCCTGCGTCTCTCCTCCGTCTCTCCCTGCCGTCTGCAGTCAGGGGCCGGTTTCATACTTCACCCGGGAAGCTCCCGGGAGGGTTGTGAACCCAGGAAGGGTGGGCAGTAGGGTGGATGGAAAATCTCTGTACCTTCCGCTCAGTCTTGCTGCAAATCTAAAACGACTCTAAAAAATAAAGTCTCTTTTAAAAAAGAATACAGGCCAGTTAATTTATAAAAGGTCTTTCACTGGGGTTTCTCTGATGTTTTCTCATGAGTAGATACATGTTAAGTGCTTTGACTAGATCACCACAGAAGCAGTATTGAGTCCTACTCCGTGTCACATGGGAGGAACACAATGGCCACCCTTATCAGCTAAGTTGATTACTTGGTTGAAGTCATGTCCATTTTCTCCACTTCATTTTTTTTTATAAGTTATAAGCATTTTTGGTAAGATACAGCAAGACTGTTCTTAACAGCAGAAAGCAGAAATAACCTGCCCAATAAGCAGAAGAGTGGACTTTCTTTTTAAAGTATATGCGCATAGAAGAATATTTTACAGTAGTTGACAAGAATCACAGCGACACACAAGGACGTTTCAGTCTAAACAAGCTCAGACAAGCAGAGAGTTATTCCATTTGTCTAGAGTTTAAAAATATACTGAAGTACGCAAGATATTCTTTAGGAATGCATATAATGGAGTCTGGCTCGTACAAAACACACAGGGTAAAACCATAATGAAAATAGGATGGTAGGGGCACCTGGGGGGCTCAGTCAGTTAAGCCGCCGACTTGGGCTCAGGTCATGATCTCATGGTCATGATCATGGGTTCGAGCCCTCCCCAACCCCCCGCCCCCTAATGGGTCCTGCGCTGACAGCTCAAGCCTGGAGCCTGCTTCTGATTCTGTGTCTCCCTCTCTCTGTCCCTCCCCCACTCCTGCTCTGTCTCTCTCTCTCTCCCAAAATTAAATAAACATTAAAAAAACTAATAAACAAATGAACCGTAAACCAAAACTTTGGAAAGTGGTTTCCTGTAAGGTGAAAGGAAGGACCCAGAATTGGGAGAAGGTCACATGGGGGTGAGGGGATAGGAGTGAGTGTAAGGATGCTCACCATGTCATTTGTTATTCTATATATATATAAACACAAACATTTTATATGCAAATATGTTTACATATAATATATTTAAAATATATCCATACATAATATATTTTTGTATTTAAATATATATAAATACATTTTAAGATATTATTTTATAGTTACTTGTTCTTTGATAAAAAATTTTTAACTGTCCCTCTGCATGGAGGGGAGGAGGCTGTGGAGAGGCGGAGGTGGGAAGGGCAGTGTGCCTGGTCCGCTGGGTCCTGCCACTCCCACTAAGTCCGAAGGACACCGTGGCCTCTGCTGAAACGTCATCTGGTTCTGGTTGGTCACCACCAAGGAGTCACCCCACTACCCTTGGCCCAGCTCTTCCAGGTGCATCAGCTCTATGCTGCTTCCAGGCCACTCTGCTTTGATAGAGATTTCTGGAAGTCTCTGGGAGCTGCTTGGATCGCAGGCTACCTTCACATGTCACCACCCGCCAGGCCCACAGAAGAGGACTCTAAGGGAGGAGATGTGAAAAGTGTGAGAGACTGAAAGAAGGCTTCTAGGGCTTGAGTGTGAAGAGTGGGGGAAGGGAGAGGGGGACAGCAAAGGTCCTGTGCAGAGGAGCAAGACTGTGGGTGGGCGGGGGGAAGTCAAGGGAACAATGGAATTTATAATTTCCATTATAATTCAACCCAATTTGTAGAAGGAAGGAAAACCAGACCATGCCTAGGGTGGCTGACCCCTGTGTCTGGAGCTGTTGGGCCTCAACAGAGCTACCTTTAACAGTATCTCCTCCCAAGAGGAGCCAGTTCTCCCGCACATGACATTAAGGACAAATTCTCTTTCGTACCATGAATTTATTCATTCTTTCGATACATCCTTCAGCATCTACCTATAGCAGATCCTGCCCTGGGCGCTGGAATGCTAAGGTGAATCAGACATGCATCCTTGACCAAGAGGAACTTCAAGTTGAATACAGGTAAGACATCTATTGCTTTTTATTTGTTACATAAACCTATAGTGAATTCCTGTGTGCCAGGTACCTATCAGAGAAACGACATCAAACTTTTCTGCAGGGAACTCAAAGCCTGAAGAAGATAGATAAGGAAATCTTCAATGACCCTACCTTTAGGGCTGGAATGGAGCCATGGCTGGGGTACTCTGTGGGCCCCAAAGGGGGCTGGGCGACTGTCTGAGACTGCTCAGGCTGCTCTGACACAAACGCCACAGAATGGGTGGCTAAACATGGAAATTTATTTCTCATGGTTCTGGGGGCTGAGGAGTCCAAGGTTAAGTTGCTAGAAGATTCAGTTCTGGTGAGAGCCCACTTTCTGGCTTCATGAATAGCCATCTTCCCGCCGTGCCCTCACATGGTACAAGAGGCCAAGGAGCTCTCTGGAGTCTCTTCTTTTCCTTTTTTTTTAAGTTATTTATTTTGAGAGAGACAGAGAGAGTGCAAGCAGGGGAGCGGCAGAGAAAGAGGGGAATTTCAAGCAGGCTTTGCTGTTGGCTCAGAGCCCAGGGCTTGACTCCACGACCTATGAGATCATGACCTGAGCTCAAGTCGAGTCAGACGTTTAACCAACTGAGCCACCCAGGCGCCCCTCTGGAGTCTCTTCTATAAGGGCACTAATCCCACTCATGAGAGCTCTGTCCTCATGACCTAATTGTGTAAAAGACCCCAAAGACCCCGACCTTCAAATACTATCACATGAGGAATTAGGTTCCAACCCATGACGTCAGGGGGTGAGGACACAAATCTTCAGTCTATAGCAGTAATTTAGTCTAGAGCAGCAGCCTAGGGCTCAGATGGCAGGCGACTAGTGAACCTGGGGTGTCACATAGGTGTGTTCTCAGATTGTGATCACATTCCCACTGATTCTCTCTGACCTATGAGTTACAAAATGAAGTGTCTCGTGCAGCCTGCAGGTTATGTCAAAAGTGGGGTGGACCAGATGGATGGATGGAGACCGTTGCCTGCGAGAGGGACCAGCCTTGCCTAAAAACTGTCCCCACACATATCTCCCATTTACTGTTACCCCAAAGGGCCCGAGGACCTGGAGTCATGAGATCTTCTCATCTGTGAAGAGAGACTGGAAATCCAGATTATGTACATCCCCGCCATTAAACGTTGACAGCTCCAGCAAATGTATGAACATATGAATTGTGTGAACTGAGGGACCAATACAGTGGTCATCAGAATGAATGGCCCTTCTGGCCGCACACAGCTACTTGCAACCTTATATCAGAAAAGTGGGCCCCAGCTACAGATGCGGCTGTAAAGACAGAGAGGGTGGGCTACCTCTAAGGGCCCTGATGAAGAAGAAACAACAGGCGTAGAGCAAACACGAGAGAGAGAGAGGAGCTGGGACTTCCTGGAGCAGCAGATGCTCTTGACAACCAGGCGATAGAAAGGACAAAGGAGAAAGGAGTGTTTAAAACAAAGTCATCAGCTCTTCCCTCCCAAGTCTGGTGTCACTTGGGGCATCTTACGTTTCTAGACATCTCAAACTCCTGAAAGGAAGTTGGAGGACACGGGGACAAGGATGTCCTCGCACTCACGACTGCCACATGGTGTGATCCAGCTCCTGATCCGTGGTTGCTGACTTTTATTGGAACTGTGGACGGACTGTTGGCCAACTATTTCACAATTTTATCTTCTTTAATGTTTCATTACCATAGCCATCAGTTGGTTGCACAACTTAACCCCAGGATACAAGCCTCAGGACTTTCTGTGTCAGAAAACTTAAAGATGTGTGAGAAAGATAAGGAATTGCTGTGCAGCAGAACTGTCCACCTCTGTAGGCAGGAGAACATATCGCTTTATTTTTAAATAACTTTTTATTTTGACATAAGAATTCCAGGATGCCCTATACCTCATTCATCCATAGTTAACATTTTGTCTTATTTGCTTCATAATTTGTGGTCTTGTCATATACATGTAATATACATGTATACTATGAATAACATAAATACATATAAATACAGAGATATAGATACATGTTGTTATTACCATTTGAGGTAAGTTATACCCCTTTAGCCCTAAATATTTCAGTGTATTTCCAAAGAACATAGCCACAGGCTCACTATCAAAATTAGGAATTTCAATATTGATAGAATATTATTTTTTAATTCATAGCCTATACTCAACTTTCATTAATTGTTCTGATAATACTTTTTGTAGCTCTTTTTCCCCCTGGTTCAAGGTCCAACCTGAGATCATGCATTGCATTTAGGTGTCACGTCTTTTTTTTTTTTTTAACATTGTTTTAATTAAGTAATTAGCTGTTTAAAATAGGAAATGTTAAGACCGTTGAACAGATCAAAGTGAAGGATTAACTTAAGATAGCCTCTATGGATACAATTTTTATTATGTGGATTGGAATTCCATTGGAAGTTTGGCACCAGGCTGACCGCTGGTCTAAGCCAAAATTTTTTCTTTAGTGTTTAGAAGTCTGAACAGGTTTTAGGGGCGCCTGGGGGGCTCAGTCGGTTGAGCATCTGACTTCAACTCAGGTCATGATCTCACAGTTTGTGAGATGGAGCTTTGCACTGACAGCACAGAGCCTGCTTCCAATTCTCTCCCTCTTTCTCTCTAAAAAATAAATAAACCTTTTTTTTTTTTAAATGGAAGAAAAAGAAGCCCCCAAATAGGTTTCCCATCAGGTTAAAAGAAGGATGGGAGGAGCTATATAACAAGGCATCACATCTTTTTAGTGGAGGCTTTGCTTCTTCCTTGCCTTTAACATATTCATACTCCGAAAACCTATTCCAAATTACAATTAATAGAATTTTCTAAAAATTAGAAAAGTCAAGTTAGTTCAGTCTTTATACTGAAATACAGGTCGGAACTGACATTACGGCTTGAAATTTGCTGAATAGGAAAGCTTCATCAGGACTGTGAGGAAAACTAGATTGGTCAGAGAAGTTGAAACTCATTCTTGTACAAATAGCCCTGTAAGGATACAGCCATGGGGTTTTCACCCGTGTTACTGGGCCACCCACCTCCTCTCCCCTTCATCGTTCTCAGGCTACACTTGAGCCTCTGTGCTTAAAACTATCTTTGGCAAAGGATCAGTTTTCTTTCTGTGGTTATCAGTGCTTCTGCCCATATTTCAGGGACTGATCCTGTTGCAAAAATGCAGTTAAAATAAAAAAAACTAGAAGAAGGAAATAAAAATAGGCACAGAAAATTCACATCGTCTTTTTTCATTATTTGATTCACCTGACCAACTTTCTCAACTTGCTACTAGCTTCTAAAGACCCAGCCTGAATTCCTGAATTTATTTCACACCTCGGGTACTCAGACTGGCCTTTGAGTAGCTCTGGTCTATACTGGAGCCTGCGCCGTGTTTACCTGTGCGCGGACACATGTCTCCGGACATGAGTCCCTACCAGGCAACAGCCTTCTCACGGTCATTTCTTGTCTCCCACGGCCTGGAGCAGCAAACTCCGTGTGCACACTTGGGCAGGAACTGAAAAGAAGAGGCAGAAGCCCGCCTTGGAAAAATAACTCCTGCGAAATTCATGACTACCTAGCTCTAAGATGAGTCAATTAACTCCTCTGTGCCTCAGTTTTCTCATTTGCAAAATGTGGATAATAAGACACAACTTGGACAGGTAGGCAGAGGTGAGACACTGCTGGCAAAGCATCAGCTCAACTACAGTACAAAGTCAAGTCCTAACATCTCAGGAACAAACTACAGTCTATACTCCCTGGGCAGGCTTTTGCTGTAAAGCGCCAGATAAAAACTATTTTAGGCTTTGTGGGCCTTAAGGTCTCTGTTTCAGTGACTTTGTTCTGCCCTTGTAGTGCAAAGCAGTTACATGCAATATGTAGGGGAGGGACAGTGGCTGAATTCTAATACGGCTTTATTTGCGGACACTGACATCGGAATCTTGTATCGTTTTCAAATGTCACAAAGTGTTATTCTTCTTTTGATTTTTTCCAACCACTTAAAAATATACATAACAAACGGGCCATACAAGCACAGGCAGCAGGCCAGATTGAGGCTGTTGGCCTTCGTCCACCCCGTGCCCCGATTCAGTTACGAACGCCTGCTGTGTAGATCACCGTGGGTCTTTATTATAAACGGGGAAAGAAGGTGGGAAAAGTTGAATCTGCCATGTGCTAAGGATTAAAACAAAAATTTTTAACTTCCTTTTGCAATAACTCAGACTTAGGAAAGAGTTGGAAAAAAGTACATGGGGCACCTGAGTGGCTCAGTAGGTTGACCATTCAATCCTTGATTTTGGCTCAGGTCATGATTTTATGGTTCATGAATCTGAGTTGTGTGTTGGGCTCCTAGCTGACAGTGCGAATCCTGCGTGGGATTCTGTCTCTCCCCGTCTCTCTGCTCGTCCCTGACTCATGCTGTCTCTTTAAATAAATAAGTAAATAAATAAACTTTAAAAAAAGGAAGAAAAAGAGGGATGCCTGGGTGGCTCAGTCAGTTATGCATCTGACTTCAGCTGAGGGCATGACCTCACAGTTTGTGGGTTCGAGCCCCGGGTCGGGCTCTGTGCTGACAGCTCAGAGCCTGGAGCCTGCTTCGGATTCTGTGTCTCCCTCTCTGCCTGTTCCTCCCCCACTTACGTTCTCTCTCTTCCAAAAATAAATAAACTTTAAAAAAATGAAAGAAAAAAGAAAGAGAAAACAGTACAAAGCATTCCTTGCTTGATTCCCCAAATGTCACATTTTACCATGTGTGCTTTTACTGTTTTCCTTTATATACACATTTTTTCCTGAACTGTTTAGAGCTGTAGACGTGATGCCCTCTTATGACCTAAAAACAAAGACATCCTCTTACATAACCACAGTGCGAGTATCAAAGTCAGTACATTAATACAAAGCTATCGTTTCATCTTTAGACTTTGTCCCCTTATCAAACTCAGGAAATTAACCCACACACCTGATTCTGACATCGTCAGCTTCCTACTAACATTCTGTATGTGCCAAATGACCTGTGTCCATCCCCTCCACTAACTTCCCCAACTACCCAGTGAGTCTGATAGTGTTATCCCTGTTTTACCAAGGAAGGAGCTAAATAAAGCTCAGAGAAGGTAAGTAACTTGCCCACACTCACACCGATGGCATAGCTAGAATTTTAACTGACACGGGGCCAGCTTCCAAAGCCCTCGCTCTTCTCTCTTAGAGGAGAGTCTCAGAGTTTGAAAAGGACTTCCCAGCACAAGGGGGCGGAGTTGGCATTCCAGGGATGAAAAGCCTCTGAGCAGGAAAGCCCGTGACTGTTTCTCTGTTTCTCAAGGAAAATGTCCCCGTGGGCAGAGAGAAAGGAGGGAACAAATGGAATTTTAGCTATTTTGTTACATAATAGAAGAGATTTTTTTTTGAAACACTTTTTAAAAGTAAAATATAACTTTTTAACTTATTTTAAAAACAGATACAGAACAAGACACAAAACAAATAAGGTAATGAATTCTACTAAGGAGAAAACCCTTGTGACCACCCTCCAAGTTCAAGAAACAGAACTCTGTTTCCTCCCAAACCCCCAAAACCCCTGCATGGGTGGGGTCCCAATCTCAGTTCCTCACCCCCGTCAGTAACCACCCTTCTTGACTTGCATAGTTATTTCCCCCAGCCTTTAAAAACCAAGTTAACGCCTAGGGCTGCCTGGGAGGCTCACTTGGTTAAGCGTCCAACTCCTGATTTCAGCTCAGGTCATGATCTCGTGGTTTGGGAGAGCGTAGGTGTCTATCTTCTCTCTCTGCCCCTTCTCTGCTCGCATGCATGTGCGCACACACACTCTCTCAAAAACAAATAAACACTAAAAGAAAAAAACTAAATTAAGGTTTTTAAAGGATCCGTAAGTTGTACAAAATAATGTTAAAGAAAAAATTATTCTGATACTTGTCAAAATGGTAAGGAAGACTTCCTTCAGGTTGTTGCAACAAGGGGGAAAGACAGGTTTCAATTCTAAGTAGAGCAGAGTCAGCTGCAGATTTCTAGCTGACCAGCAGAGGAGGGGGTTGTGGGTGGAAATAGGGGCTATCAAAAGGTTCTTGCTGGGGTGCCTGGGTGGCTCAGTCGATAAGCGTCCGGCTTCAGCTCAGCTTCAGCTTCATGATCTCACAGTTCGTGGGTTCGAGCCCCGCATCGGCCTCTGTGCTGACAACTAGCTCACAGCCTGGAGCCTGCTTCAGATTCTGTGTCTCCCTCTCTCTCTGACCCTCCCCTGTTCATGCTGTCTCTATCTCTCTCTCAAAAATAAATAAAATATTAAAAAAAAAAAAAGGTTCTTGCTAAGGGCAAGTCAAGGACTTAGAAGTCAAAGACAGGAGATGAGGAACTTGATCAATTCTCAAGAGTGGGGAGATCTTTCCCTAAATTGACTTGGTCAGATTCTTGGCTAAGACCAGGTCATGCAGGCCAGGCAAAGACAGGAAGAGCCTAACTAAAGTTTAGTTCAGGGGAGGAACAGATTCTATTAACAGGAATAACCTAATTTAACCTTACATTTTATTTTTCAAAATAAGGAGGTAACAAAACAAAATATTTAAAACAAGTTTTGTGCTTTGTCAATTACAACTAATACAGCTGGGAAGATTTAAATATGCATGTATATTTTTTTTTTAATTTTTTTTTTAATGTTTTATTTATTTCCAGGAGAGAGAGACAGCGTGATCAGGGGAGGGTCAGAGAGAGAGGGAGTCACAGACTGAAACAGGCTCCAGGCTCTGAGCTGGCAGTCAGCACAGAGCCCGACGCGCGGCCAGAACCCACGAACCGCGAGATCATGACCTAAGCGAAAGTCGGACGCTTAACCGACTAAGCCACCCAGGCGCCCCTGCATGTATATATTTAAAGGCAACGCTTATGTATTTATTTTTTGAGAGAGAGAGCATGAGTGGTGCAAGCACAGAAAGAGAGGGAGAGGGAACTCCACGCAGGCTCCACTCTGTCAGAGCAGAGCCCTACATGGGGCTCAAACCCATGAACCTTGAGATCATGACCTGAGCTGAAGAGTCAGATGCTCATCCAACTGAGCCACTCAGGTGCCCCCAAAGCAATATATATTTAAAAGCAAAATAGAACTCCCTTATGATTCAGCAATTGCAATACCTTATGGGGTATTTACCCAAGAATGCAAGAACATTAATTCAAAGGGTTACTTGCATCCCTATGTTTATAGCACCATTATTTATAATAGTCAAGATATGGAAATAGTCCAGGTGTCCACTGATGGATGGATTGATAAAGAAGATGTGGGTGAGGCACCTGGGTGATTCAGTTGGTTGAGTCCAACTCTTGTTTTTGGCTCAGATCATGATCTCCTGGTTCGTGGGTTCTAGCCCCACATCGGGCTCTGCACTGACAGTGTGGATCCTGCTTGGGATTCTCTCTCTCTCTCTCTCTCTCTCTCTCTCTCTCTCTCTGTCCCTCCCCTGTGCATTGTCTCTCTCAAGATAAATAAACCTAAAACACTGTTAAAATCTCTTTTAAAAAAGAAGATATGGCACATATATACAATGGCACATTATTCAGCCATAAAAAGAAATGAAATCTTGCCGTTTGCAATTATATGGATGGGGCTAAGAGTATAATGCTAACTAAGCAAAATAAGTCAGAGAAAGACAAATACCACATGCCTTCACTCATATGTGGAACTGAAGAAACAAAACAAACAAGCAAAGGGGAAAAATAAGAGAGAGAGAGAGCAAGAAACATATTCTTAATTACAGAGAGCTAGTGGTTACCAGAGGGGAGGTGGGTGAGCGGGGAGGTGAAATAGGAGCGCACTTGTTTCAATGAGCACAGGGTGATGTATGAAGTGCCGAATTACTGCATTGTTCACCTGAAACTAATATAACATCCTGTCACCTGGAATTAAGATAAAAACGTTAAATAAATAAATACAGTGAAAAAACAATAAAAGTTATTTCCCCCCGGAAACTCAGTTTCCACTAAAGCTAAGACTTTCCTAGCGTCACTGAAGGGGAAGCGAGATTTTTCAGAGCTCGGGGGGAACCAGCCAGAACAGGATTGTATCTGAGGCTACAGGGACTCTGTTCTCCCAAGAGTCAAAGGTAAAATATCCTTTCCCATCCAGCTGACAGGCTTCCCGCATTGCAAGGGTGTTGAGAGACTCAAGCATAAAACTGAAACGCGGGTGGTGGTGCTTCTCTGTCAAAGCCCAGCCACCGAGTAAAAGTAGCAATTCTGACCACCCGGGTGCTTTGGAGGGCAGGCGTTTGGAGCTGCCTGTGTCGCAGCTGAACCATAACCTCTAAAGCTGTCAGTGACCTGGCGCCTGGTTCTCAAATTCTAGCATACACTGGGGTAACGAGGAACACCTGTAAAAATGCAGCTTTCCGGACCCCGACCCTAGGGCTTCTGATGGAGTCTCTGGGGATCTGCATTTATGACAAGTACCCGGTCGGCCCAGGGCCCGCACTCCGCGAACCCCCGCGTGTGCGGGGCTGGGATTCCCCGGCGCCCCCTCGGGTGTGTCTGCTCTCCACTTCCCCTTCGGTCCCCTCCAGGGCCCCAGGGAGCAAGGAGACCTTTGTTAGAGTCCAACCCCGGGCGCCTTATCAAGCTGCCGACAGCCAGGCCTCCTGAGGGCCTGTCCAATGGGTCCCTCCCACCCGCAGCCACTAGCAAAATCGAGATAAGGCTATCTCGGGGTCACGCGCCCGCCCGCGCCCCCGGGGCTCCTCTGGGCCCCTCCCGCCTCCGCCCCCGGCTCGCGGGGCGCGGGGCGGAGCATGCGCGGGGCGGGGCATGCGCGGGGCGGGCCGCAGGGCGGAGCATGCGCGGGGCGGAGCATGCGCGGGGCGGGCCGCAGGGCCCGCGAGGGGCGGCGCCAGGCCGCGCGTCCCGGGTCAAGTGACTCGGGGCGGCCGGGCCGCGCGCCGACTGCGGAGCCGAGAGGCCGGACGATGGGCCCGCGCGGCGTGGCTCGCCTTCTCCCTCCGCTGCTGCTGCCGCTGCTGCCGCTGCTGCTGCCGCCGGGCCCCGCGCGCGGCCTGCGCGTAAGTCCGCGGGACCCCGCGCGGGGGCGCGGGGAGGGCGGCGGGCCTGGCGCCCCGGGCGCGCCCGCAGGCCGGCGGCCGGCGCCGCGCAGGCGGTGGACCGGGCCTGCCGCCGGGGCCGGGCCGGGCGGGGCGCGCGCCCTTCCCGGGAGCTGTGTCGCTCGCGTGCTCCGCCCGGTTTCCCCTTTCGTTTGGACCCACTTCCCCGTCGGTGCGAGGACGGGGTGACCTAAGGTGCGCCCCAGCCTCTCCGGCCTTGCAGTTTCCCCGGAGGGGATTGCCGGGAGCGCGCCGTATTGGAGGGCGCCGTGGGCTCCGGCCTGGGGCGCCCTCCCTTGCCCGTTTCGGGCGCTGTGGAGCGCGCCGGAAGGGGAAAAATGGGGTCCGGAGAGGCCCCCGCGATGGAAACGTTGGACTGATTTCCTTCGAGGTGGGGTCTTTGCAAACGTCTCGGCCCCTTCTCGGCACTCCCTGCTGCCTACTTTTGGCTTGGAATTTCCGGGTCTTCAGGGTTTGGCGGTGCAGGCCGGGGGTGGGCAAGAGGTAGGCTGCAGGGGGCAGCCAGCGATGCTGGAGGGGGTCTGGCGGGGAGCGAGGGGGTGAGGGGGTGGGGGCGTGCGAGGTTGGCGGGGGACGATGGGCAGCTCAGTTAACCAGTCAGAGCTAACGCAGGGGCCCTAGGGGCTTCCAGACCGCGGCCTGGGGATGTCGGCGTCACAGCCCAGGAAAGACTGGGGGTGGGGATGGGGGGGTGTCGGACGGACTATTGAAACGGGCACCTGCCTCTGCACGTTCAGCAGACCGACCAACGGCGGTCCCTCCAAAAGTTTGGGTGGGCCGAGGCTGGGGCGTGTTTTCAGTAGAAGGTGGTAAAATTTGGGCCCATTGGCTTGTAAATTGCACCCCTTGATAAAAGGCTTTCCATACCTTTCGTAGGCAGAGAAGTCATACATGTATCTAAAAACCAGGGCTGACAATTTTAAGTAGTTGCAAAACAGCTGCTGAAAATAGTGGCCTTTGGGGTTCTTGGGGAAAGAGCACCTCAAATTGAGTTCTTGGTAACTTCTGTCTCTGGTCTGTGGTTTCCACGCTCCAATTCTTTTTTTTTCTTTTTTGTCTAGAAGGCCTGGAGGAGCCCTTGGGTGAGAACCACTGGCCAGGGTGGGACTGGGGAACACTTCCGGGGAACAGCGGCAGAGAGAGATGAGAAGGGCAAATCTTAACCCGTACCAGGGACGGTTGGTGGAGGGGAGAGGTCGGCACTTACCAATGAGCTTGTGGACAGGGCAGCCCCTTGGAAAAAGGTTAACTTTATCCTAATTGAAACAAAATTTGAAAATATTTATTAATTTATTTAAGAAATAACAAACCATTATATGTTCACAAACTATATATATATATATATATATATATTTTGAAACATAACAGTATTTCTCCCCAGAGATTAGGAGGAAGAGTGGCACTGGTTTTGCATTTTTGCAAATCTCTTTCACGTCTGTCAATAACAGATGATGGCCGGGGACACTCAGTCTTGCCACGTCACGTGTCACAGGGCCTTGGAAGGCTCCAGCATACACTTGTGAGAGACTGAGAATGGAAAAGGCAGTTACACAGTCCGGTGTTACCGCGGAAATCATTTTGCCTAAGCGGTCCTCCCGCGAGGGTCGCCCGGACCACACTTTGAGAACTGCTCATTTAGAATAATGTTTTTATTATATTGAAAACAAGTTCCTATGCTTTGTGGGAAAACTTTATATTCAGAAAACCGTAAGTAAGAAAACAGAGACCTGCCCATCATGGTACAATCCGCTGCGTTTGTGTTTTCATAATAAAAAGCGTAGCAACTGCCGTGTTTGAGTGGCTTGGATTCAAGGCGGGTTGGGTAGACGTGAGTGGCCTTCAGGGTTTGAATGGGGACGAGGAAACTCTAATATCCCGCAAAGCTGACGCAGGTTCCTGGTTGCAGGCGGAGCTGACCTGGAAACCTGTCCTTGGCCATTGTCCTTTCTAAGGAACTCACCTTCCAGAGCCCACCCGCACAGAGCTGCCAGGGGACCCTCTTAGGAGCAGAGACAATGGCGACCTTCAGGCAGCTGTCCCTGGGCACAAAGGCCGCCCTGGCTGCTGGCACTGTGTTCGTGTCCATGGTTGCGTCCCGCTCCTACCTAGCCGGGAGCCTCGAGCTCCGAGCCTGGCGTTGGCTCTTCCGCCTGCAGCTCGCCCTGTTTGCCAACTCGCTCATGCTCATTGGCTCCGTCTACATCTGGCGTAGCACAGTCAGCAACCTGAGCCACTCCCCAGCCGCAGAGTCCGCCTGCTTTCAGCTTTGGAAGGTGGCCGTAGTGGCGTTTCTGGCGCTGGCCCATTCCAGCTTCTTCACCATGCTCTTTTTGGTGGCCGAGGAGCCCTACCTCTTCTCCTTGGCCGCCTACTCCTGCCTGGGGGCGTACATCATCATGCTCTTCTTCCTCTGTACCCTCAGTGGCGTGGAACTGGCCTATCAGCTCTTGGCCTGGCGCCGCGGTAAGGTCACGGGCAGCCTTGACCAGACGAGGAAGCTGGCGGTCAGACCGGCCCTGGCGGTGGCAGTGACCGCGGTGCTCAGTGTGGCCGGCCTTCTGAACGCTGCCCAGCCCCCCGCGGTGAAAACAGTGCAGGTGCCCATCCATCAGCTGCCTCCGTCCATGGACGGCCTCAGGATCGTGCTCCTCTCAGACATTCACTTGGGCCCCACGGTGGGCAGGACCAAGATGGAGATGTTCGTGAGGATGGTGAACGTGCTACAGCCAGACGTCACCGTGATCGTGGGTGACCTCTGTGACTCAGAAGCCTCCGTCCTCCGGACTGCGGTCGCTCCCTTGGGTCAGCTGCGCTCCCGCCTCGGCACCTACTTCGTCACGGGCAATCACGAGTACTACACGTCGGATGTCAGCAACTGGTTTGCACTGCTGGAGTCCCTGAACGTCAGGCCCCTTCACAACGAGAACGTGAAGATTTCCGCCAAGGGGGCCCCGCCCAGGGGCGGCGAGGCTGATGACTGGATCTGCCTGGCTGGGGTGGATGATATTGAGGCAGACATCCTGCGTTACTACGGCCACGGCATGGATCTTGCCAAGGCCCTGGGGGGCTGCAGCCCGGACCACGCCACCGTCTTGCTGGCTCACCAGCCCCTGGCTGCCAAGAGAGCCCTGCAGGCGCGCCCCGATATCAACCTGATTCTCTCTGGGCACACGCACGCCGGGCAGATCTTCCCCTTGAACGTGGCAGCCTATCTCCTGAACCCCTTCTTTGCCGGCCTCTACCAAGTGGCCCAGACTACGTTCGTGTACGTCAGCCCGGGCACAGCCTACTATGGGATCCCTATGAGATTGGGCAGCAGGGCAGAGATCACGCAGCTCATCCTGCAGCGGGCCCCTTGAACCCGGCCCTGGCCTGTGTGCCTCCTCCGTGCCCTCGCCCCTCACCACCCGTCCCTCTGTCCCTCTTTAGAGCGGGTTGCCTGCTTTGCCCCCCCGCCCCCCGCGGCCTCTCCTGCCCAGCCCTGCTGATACACGCTTGGTCACAAGCCCAGGCCGGGCTCCTCTGTACATGGCCAGTTACTGAGTTCTCTGTATCTACGAGGCCCCCGAAGTCACGTAGGGAAGAACACGCGTCTCTTTTCCAGATGATATGGCTTGAAGCCCCCTCGTCGGCAGAGCTCATGGGGCTCCACTGAAACGGGGTTGCTGGAAAGGGATACCTCTAAAAGCAAAACAGCATTTTTAACCCCTCTTTAGGACTTGGGCAGCTTCCAGGGGCACTGATCCAGAACTTTCTGGGGAAGGGGCCGTGTTGCTGCGTAATCCAGAACAGGCAAGCGGGAGGCCCCGCCAGCTACCGGAGAAGAAGGGTTTCTTTTCTCTCTTGAGGTCAGGGTCACCTCTGTTGAGGGCATCAGCCCAACCCGCCGGGACACAGGCCTCAGGTTGTTCCAGGGCCTTGAGTGATGCTATTTTGCTGCTTGTGCTCCTGGGCCTTTGGAGTTGGGGAGTGGGCTGGAAAGACCCACGAGCATAGTGGTAGGGACGGAATGGTACGGGTTCTGCTGCTGAGGAGCTCAGAGGAGGTTTGCCTCCTTGTCTTCCTTCATACAACACTTGGCTGCTTTTCCCTATTGGAAGGTGAGGAGCCCGAGGCAGAGAGAAGCAGGGCATTGGGTATGTAGGAGATTCTTGGCCAGAAGCTGGGTCCTCTACCTCCTTTCCCCTGTCCGATGGTTAAGTAGCTGTACCTGTTACAAGCGAGTGCAGGACTCAAATGCGCGCAGAGAATGAACAAGGGCTTAGAACCTCGTGGTCTTCCAGAGTGGCTTGCTTGAGGCTGATTTCAGTTTATCCACGACTCCCTGGGCCACAGCCTGGAAAGGGGTTGGTTTCAGCGTGGGATGTCTGTTTCACTGGGAGAAGAGTCAAGAGACTGGAGTACTCCTTCGTCCCGCCCAGGTTTGGGTCTGTGTTTTGTGGGACACTGAGGTTCGCTCTCCACAGGGGAAGTTGGGGGTCGCATGGGGGAGTGGCAGGGCTTAGTGCTGTCCCCCGGGGCCCCGGCCGTGGGCGGCTGGCACTGTCCTGCCTGCTGGGTGGCCTCCTCCACCACCCCTCCATCCCTCACCCTATCAGAGTTGTCCTAGGGCTCTGACCATCGGACCATAGTGCCGTGCAGCTGGGCTCTCGACCCTCTGCCGTGGACCCCACGCTGTTGGCCAAGCCTCTCATGCCAGGGACAAGACACCCCCTTTGTCCCTGAGGTAGAAGTCAGTAAGCTCTCCTCTTAGAAAAAGTTGCACTGAGAAGCTTGAGGACCTCGGCTCCGCACTGACTCTTGTGATTGAGAGCCTCTCTCCACCGCCCTGCCTGGAGGGGCTCCGCTGCTGCTCATCGGTCAGGTAGCGTCCTGGCAAACGCCCTGACCTCACCGAGCCGGGGCTTCCCTCACCCTAAAGCGAGGATAATTCTACCTCAAGATCGTTTCAGGGGGATAGTAGTAAGATGTGGTGTAAGTCACACAGGCACAGTCACACAGGACGCACTTGGCGGTGTTGGTATCTAAACATTGCACGGGGTGTGCTCATTGCGGTAGGCACAGGAGCCCGGAGGACTTAGGGGGCAGCCAGACCGGGAGAATGTGAGTGGGTAGCACACTGCCTGCCGCTGGGGACCCGCGATCGGTGTCAAGGCAGCACCTGCTAGCGTTTGCCTGTGCTACGGTATCCCCGTGCACACTCCGCCTGGCCAGAGGGAGTTTCTCCAGCTTCCTCCTTGCCTTCCTGGCGTCTAACAGAATCCCAGGGCGTCCTGGGACCTTTCCTGTTTGCAGGCAGCGAAGATATTGACAAGGGAGCCTGCCAGGCCAACTTAAAATGGGTCTTTGAGTCGAGATTTCAGTGGTTTCCTTGTTTTGTGTTTAATCATCCTTGCAGCCGGGAACACGTTTGGAGAACACTTTATTCAGAACTGAGGAAGGGACCCTGGTCTTTCTTTCCGTACATGTTATAGATGGCGGGATCACAGGAGAGGTGACCGTGCGCGGCAGCTCAGCTCCCAAGTTCTGATTCCCTTCTCCTCGGGGCCAGCATAGCTCGCCACCCCCTCCTGGCCTCCGGATGGCTGCTCTTCCAAACCCTCCCTCTTCCTTGGGACCTGACCATAGTTTATGGATCATTCTAGTTGACTTTCCAGTTCTCTTTGGTTTGGATTTCACCAGGCTACGCTGGTTGACACCATTTGTTTGCACCCTCCCGCGAAGCTGGTGGTGGTCCGCTTGCCCACCGCGCTTGTTATTTCACTACTTTCTCAAGTTTGGACCTTTTTCAGCAGTCTTCTGAGCTTCGCGAAATTAGCTCCCTTCAGCTTCCTTCCTTACTTTTTATCTTGCTCCTTTGTCTCTCTTTTCTCTTGGATGCCATCATTTTGCGGTCTTGCGTACCCTTCATCCTCATTCTGATGTCCTTGCCTGACTGGTTTCGTTCTGTTCCCAGAAGTAAGGCAAGGCAGGTCCATCCTGTGTGTCTCGGGGACACTCCACAACACCCTCTCAAGCTTGTTTGTGTTCCATGATGTGGAATTGCTTCCAGCGGATACCCCTGGCAGGCCACTCTCCACGGTGCCCTGGGCACCTCTGCTCCCCGTTCCTTGTTTACCTCCCTTCTTCGTTTTTTTTGGGTTTTGCTTGGGGAGGTGGTGAGGAACATTTACTTGAAGCTTGAAAACTCTTTCAATTTCCTTTTAGTTTCTTTTCTTTAATTTATTAAACACAAGCTAAAATGAGTTGTAATGCTTTTTAAAAATGAACAATAGTGTGTGATAAGTTCATGCTGTGCTGTCCTTTCCAAACATCCAGCCAGCCGTTTCTCTCCTTTATTTTGCTCTAAGGTTTTTTATTGTGGAGTGTAAAAACATTCATAAAGTAAAAAAAAAAAAAAATTCATAAAGTAGAGAAGATAGCGTAGCGAATCCCCAGGTACTCACCAATCATGCAGCTTCAGCAGTTAAGAGCACTCTGCTGTTCTTTCCCAGGTACTGCTGCCTCATACTCTTCCTTTTTGTTTTTTGGCTGGAATATATTAAAGCAAATCTTAGAAAACATAACTTCACCCAAAAATACTTTTTAAAAACCTATCCATAATGCCATTGTACCCAATAAAAGTCATAGTATTTCTTTATTTTTAAGCAAATTTTTAAGCAATCTCTACACCAAACGTGGGGCTCGAACTCATAACCCCAAGATCAAGAGTCATGTGTTCTAGTGACTGAGCCTGCCAGGAGCCCTGGTAATAGTAATTCTTTAAAATTAATTAATATCTATAATAAACTATTTGTAAGAAAAAATAAAAAATAAAATGACCCCCCCCAAAAAGACAAAGTACAATAAAAAAAATTAATTAATATCTAGTTAAGAGATCCGGGTCTGGAAGCCAGGTCTTCGATCTCTCAAGAAAGGTGTGTTTTTCCCTTCCATTTCAGGGTTAAGTAGTTGTATCTCTTAAGGTGAGTACAGGATTAAAGGCAGCTGTGTAGAGAATTTGTGTTCAGTTTTTCCTGATGATTTCAGTTGTCTTTTTTTCATTTGATCAAAAACACAGAGCATAAAATTGATCATCTTAATGATGCTTCGGTGTGCAGTTCAGGAGTGTTAAGGATATTTACACCGTTGTGAACTAGATCTTCAGGCCTTTTTCATCTTACAGACCTGAAAGTCCACTCATTAAACAGTAACTCCCCTTCACCCTGCCCCCCATCCTCGGCAACCACCATTCTGCTTTCTGTCTCTATGAATTTGACTGCCCCGGGTACCCGTGTAAGTGGAATCAAACATTATTCTTATAATGTCTTTTTGTGACTGGCTTATTTCACATAGCATGATATCCTCAGTGTTCATCCATGTTATAATAGGTGACAAGACTCCACTCCATTCCTTTTAAGGCTAAATAATATTCCATTGTAGGGATATACTACGTTTTGTTTATCCATTCACCAATCAGTGGACATTTGGGTTGTTTCCACCTCTTGTCTATTGTGAATGGTGCTGCAATGAACATGGGTGTGCAAATATCTCTTCTAGGTCCTGCTTTTGGTCCTTTTAGATGCATACCCAGAAGTGGGATTTTTTTTTTTTTGCAGCACCTCACTACTGTTTTCTATAGCAGCTGCACAATTATACATTCCCACCACAGTGGACAGGGACTCCAGTTTCTCTGCATCCTCGCCAGCACTTGGTCTTTTTTTGGATAATGGTGTGATAATGTGGTTTTGGTTTGCATTTCTCTGATGTTTAGTGATGTTGAGCATCTTTTTCCTGTTCTTATTAGCTTTTAGTCCATCGTCTTTGGAGAAATGTCCATTCAAGTCTCTTGCCTATTTTTCATATCAGGTGATTCCATTTTTGTTTTTATTAAATTACAGGAGGTCTTTGTATATTCTGGATATTGACCCCTTATCAGATATAGGGTTTGCAAATATTTTCTCCCATTCCAAAGACTGACTTTTCGCTCTATTGGTTATATCCGTTGACGGGCAAAGGTTTCTAACTTTGATGTCCTGTTTGTCTGTTTTTGTTCTTGCATCTGTACTGTGGTGTCATGTCCAAAATTATACCAAATTCAGTGTTGAAGCTTTTTCCCTTTGTTTCCTTCTAGGAGTTTTATAGTTTTGGGTCTTGTATTTAGGTCTTTGGTCCATTTTGAGTTCATTTTTGTGTATGGTGTAAGCTAAGGGTCCAATTTCATTTTTTTGCATGTGGATATCCATTTTTTCTCAGCACCATTTCTTTTCTTTTCTTTTTTGAGAGAGAGTGAGAGAGCAAGTGAGCGCACAAGCAGGGGAGAGGCAGAAAGAGAGTGAGACACAGACTCCAAAGCAGGCTCCAGGCTCTGAGATGTTAGACATGTCCAACACAGGGCTCAAAGTCACAAACCCTGAGATCATGACCTGAGCTGAAGTTGGACACTTAACTGACTGGGCCACCCAGGTGTCCCCCCCAACACGATTTTTTCAAAAATATTTATTTTTGAGAGAGACAGAGCATGAGTAGGGCAGAGACAGAGAGAGAGGGAGACACAGAATCGGAAGCAGGCTCCAGGCTCTGAGCCATTCCCTGTCAAGTGATCTGAGAGTCCTTGATGAAGACCATTTGAGCATATATGTGAGGGTTTATTTCTGGCCTCTGTAGCCTATTCCATTGGTCTGTTTGTGTTTTTATGCCAGTATCACACTGTTGAGTACTGTAGCTTTGTAATACCTTTTAGTAACAGGAAATGTGAGTCTTCCAACTTCTTCCTCCTTTTTTAAATTGTTTTGTCTACTTGAGATTCCTTGAAATTCCATATGAAATTTAGGATGAATTTCTGTAAAAAATGTGGGATTTTGATAGAGATTGTATTGAATCTGTTTATCACCTTGGGTAGAATGAATGGGCATCTCAATACTTGTTCTTCTAATCCATCCCTTCCTTTCTTTCATTTCTTTCAGCAGTGTTTTGTACTTTTCAGGGTATGAGTCTCAGCTCCTCAGTTAAGTTTATTAAGTATTTTTTTCAGGCTATTGTAAATGAAATTGTTTACTTAATTTTCTTTTCGGGTTGTTCACTGTCAGTGTATAGAAATGCAATTGATTGTTATATGTTGATTTTGTATTCTGCAATTTTGCCAAAATTTTTTTATTAGTTATAACAGTTTCTCTCTCTTTCTCTTTCTCTCTCTTTGGTATATGAAACCTTTCATTTGCTCTTCTTGCCTTGCTGCTGTGGCGAGGACTTCCAATACTCTGTTAGATAGAAGTGGTGCCCTGCTCCCAGTCGTAGAGGAAAAGCTTGTGGTCTTTCACCATTGAGTATGGTGGTAGCTGTGAGCTTTCACATGTGGCCTTTCATATGTTGAGGTGGTTTCCTTCTGTTCCAAGTATGTTGAGTGTTTTGTCATTGAAATGGTGTTGACTTTGTCTAATCTATGTCTGTCTCAGTTAAAATGATCATGTGATTTTTGTCCTTTATTCTGTTAACATGATGATTGATTTTCGTGTATTGAGTCAACCTTGCAGTATAGGAGTAAATCTCACTTGGTCATGGTATATAATCCCATGTTATTGAATTCAATTTGCTGGGACTTTATTAAGGATATATGTATCAACATTCATCAGAAATATTTGTAGTTTTCTTGTTAGATCTTGACTGCTTAGGTATTGGAGTAATGTTGGCCTTATAGAATGAGCTTAGAAATATTTCCTCCTCTTTGATTTTTTGGAAGAGTTTCAAAAAAATTGGTGTTAATTCTCCTTTAAATGTTTGGTAGAATTCTCTGGTGAAGCCATCTGGTCCTGGATTTTTCCTTGAGATTTTCAGCTACTGATTCAATTTTCTTTCTAGTTATTGGTCTCCTCAGATTTTCTATTTCTTTATGATATGGTCTTTGTAGGTTGTATGTTTCTAGGGAGTTTTTTCATTTGTTTTAGAGTCCCCAGTTTGTTGGCATATTATCATTCGTAGTAGCACCTTATAATCTTTTTTATTTCTGTGGCATCCGTTGTAATGTCTCCTCTTTTATTTCTGATTTTAGTTGTTTGAGTCTTCACTCTTAGTTTTAGCTAAAGGTCTGTGAATTTCGTTGATTTAAAAAAAACGCTCAGTTTCATTGATTTTTGTTTTTCCTGGTGTTTTTCTATTCTCTCATATATCTCTGCTCTGATTTTTATTATTTCTTTCTTTCTGTTAGCTTTGAGTTTAGTTTGTTATTTGACTTCTTTATACTCTTTTTACAATTCTTTTGTTAGAATCTAGAAACAGGGTTCACAGGCACCTGGGTGGCTCAGTCAGTTGAGCATTCAACTCTTGATTTCGGCTCCAGTCGTGATCTCACGGTTTGTGGGACTGAGCTCCACAGAGCCCACTTGAGAGTCTTTCTCTCCCCTTCTCTCTGTCCCTCCCCCACATTCTCTCTTTCTCTCTCTCTCTCAAACAAATAAATAAACCTAAAAAAAACAAGGTCCATATATGGTATGTGATATATTTCTTAAATCTAAGTCTATGAAACCTCCTCCCTTCTTTATGTCATTTACTTGTTCAAGTTATCCGGATATTATATCTTATTAGTATTTCCTACACTTTGGATTTGTGGTAGTGTCTACTGTGTTGTGCTATCCCTCATGTTTTCTGTGAACTGGTAGAGCTAGCGATCTCTAAAAGTTATAGCCAGAGGCCGGATAGATTCACGTTCAACTTTTTTCTTTTTTTGACAGGAAGCATCACAGAAAGCAATGAAGTCTAAGACTGACCCAGGTGTTGTCAGTTTGATCCCTCCTCTAGAAAATTCCTGATGTTTCGGCAGTCATTGATGATTATTGCCTAAAGTCACTATTCCACTAGGGATTTCAAAATGGTGATTTTTTTAAAGTTTGGAACATTTTTTTTAAATACAGAATTTACTAGGCCAGAGTACTAAATAGGCTTCCCAGGACTAGGTGGTTACATAGCTTTTCTGTATTCAGAAGACAATGAAAACTTCTTTTACTTCTGCTCTGAATTCTGAAGGAGTTTTTGGAGCATCTAGAAATCTAATCCTGCCATCAGGCCCCCAAGTGATTTTTCACTTCCTCATTTCTTCTGCATTTACTAACTGTGGTTCTTCTACAAAGAATTCTCTTTCTCAACTGATTGCTTGGGAAGGCAAGCTAGATGCTAGACTCTTGCCCTCTATTCATCAGTTTTCAGAATAAAGAGTCGATGCCCCAGCAAACTCCAAAAATGATCAATAAGCTTTTCTTTGGACTGAGAGGGAATATCATGAATTTGACTTTTTTCATATATCTGATGTGTTTCAAGTCCATCGAAGCGATCAGTCTTTTGACATTCACAATCTCCATCTTTGGCCAGTTGGAGCCAAATTGCTTCTGTGTTGTGTTATTGTGACCCTAATAGTTGTTGATAGCTCTAGGTTTATTTTATACATATTCTGCCCCAGATTCCGACTAAGTAATTTCTTTTTTTTTTTTTTTTTAATGTTTTTTATTTATTTTTGAGAGACAGAGAAAGACCGAGCAAGCAGGGGAGGGTCAGAGAGAGAGGGAGACATAGAATCCGATGACTGGCTCCAGGCTCTGAGCTGTCAGCACAGAGCCCAACACGGGGCTCAAACCCACAAGCTGTGAGATCATGACCTGAGCCGCGAGATCATGACCTGAGCCGCGAGATCATGACCTGAGCCGCAGTCGGATGCTTAGCCGACTGAGCCACCCAGGCGCCCCTCAGACTAAGTAATTTCTTGAAGGAGTACCGGTTCCTTTTAAAAAGCGAGAAGTATCTAGAGACAGTAATTTAAGTGATAGAGGACTTAAGTGCTACTAGCTAGTGTCATTTCTAAGCTGTCTCAGTGGCTGTTGCTAGGAAATAAATATTTTTGTAGGAAGAGAAAAAAAATCATAAGTTATATTTGTATTTCTAATTCAGGTGACAGATTATGGGCTTTTTAAAAAAACAGACTTTATTTTTAGAGCAGTTTTATGTTCACAGGAAAATTGAGTGGAAGGTATAGAGATTTCCCACATAGCCCTGATCACAGGGTTTTTACTTAAGTTTCTCTGATTTTGTTTCTGAAAATGTTGGTTCCTAACGACCAGTGTAATTTCTTATTTACTATGTCCTACTTATGTATGTTATGGATTTAAAATAGCAATAAAATATTATTACTAGGGTGAAAGCCACTGGATGCAGTTTGGTTTGTTCATTTGTTTGACCTGAAATGCAACATAAGATGTATTTTTATCCTTAAGCTAAATACCATCAAAACACTATTTCAGATTTACTTGAAATGGTGCTTTTTTATGTGGAAAGTTAGGTCTGTTTTTAACTTTTAAGAATTGTTTTATAATTTTAAGCCTTATTTTTTGGCCTCTTTAGACTGCGTACTTTTCTCTGAGATGAAGAGGCAGAATTCAATCTGTAACTGCGTGTGAATCCTGGACGATTAGGAACTGGCCTCACGCTGTGTTCATTTCTCCAGCCTTCTGCCATTGTCCTGCCTCTTTCACTAAAATTCACGCTCTCCATCCACCATCTTTTAGAATGCTGGACAGAACTCTCTGGAACAAGACAGGCATAAATAAATGAACCCATTTGATAAAAATAGAATACGTAAGCCATAGCAGGTCATCCACAAATTCTTCCAGGTCCATACTGATCGTTCCCATTGCCTCTGGCTGTTTTGCTTCCGACAGGTGGCTGATGCCATGGTGCTTCCATAACACTGGGTGTTTGAAAGGCTCTTAGCTCTGGCACAATCAGAGTTTGTTGTAAAATCACCTGAAATACTCCTCCTCTGTCTCTCCGCTCTGTGAGCTGACGGATCTGGGGAGCCCGTGTGTACAAACACTCTTCCATTCCGATCTTCTCTGCTCCCCTTAACTTGTCCCTCAACTCTGGGCGCTGGCAGCCTAGGGGGCTTGGCTCTCTGCCTCTCTGGAGCTGAGCAGCTCACATCAGGAATTCTCCAGGCTTTCGGCCCTGCCGTGGAAGGGTACGTGGCGTACTCGGGATGCAAATCCATTGAATCAGTGCTTTACCAGAGTTATACTGAAGGGCTTGAAGACGCCTTGTGATCCACATGACCCACAACCTGTGATGTCACCAAGCTCCTTTTCTTTAGTCCAGTTGAGGTATGTGCACAAGTAATGCAAGTATCATTATCCTTTGCCCTGAGCATTAGGAAGCCTGGAGAATGTTCACATTCCCTGGTCATGTAAATTTTGGTAATATGCTTAATTATTTTTTTTAAAGAAATGCTTATTTACCACCAAAATCATCGAAGTGGAATAAATAACTTTTAAACACGTTACATCAGACAGTATGCGGGCCCTGATGTGTAGCTGGTTCAAAGCTGTTTTGTGCGTCTTTTTTCTCCAGGTTTATATGCATTATGTACATGGGGGTCTTGGGAAGGTGTGTGCTCTGCCTGGCGTGGAATTGCCTTTTCTAAGTGTTTTGTGGCCTCGTGCATTGTAAACACTGGCGCCCCCACACCCCTGCACACGTGAAATAAAACCACGGCTCTTCAGTATTCGGTGCCAGTGAATTTGTTCTGTCAGAGGTACCACAGCTGGGATCCTCTCAGGTCCTTGAATGTTGAGGGGAGTCACTTGGAAGCCATGAAGCAGATTTCCCTATTAACCTTGGACATGACTGTCAACATTTAGAAGCTGCCCCTTAGGGGCGCCTGGGTGGCTCAGTCGATTAGGCATCTGACTTCGGCTCAGGTCATGATCTCACAGTTTGTGAGTTCGAACCCTGCTTCAGGCTCTGGGCTGACAGTGCAGAGCCTACTTGGGATTCTCTCTCTCTCTCCCCGTCCCGCCACCCTCCCACCCCCACTCATATTTTCTCTCCCAAAGTAAGTTTTTAAAAAAGCTGTCATTTAGGTGATGCTGCTTGTACAGCTGTCCCTGTCACTTTGCTGCTTTCCTAAGCCTCAGTTTACTGCTTCCTAGGTCCAAATAACATGATGTTGTTTATATATCAGACAGCATGCCAGCCCATGGGTCATGCCGATGATCAGGGTCTCTCACGGGAGACAGTGGGGCAGTTAAGGTGGCCCGGGACAAGAGAGAGAATGTGTACTGCTATCCTGCCTGCTCACAGACCAATTGCTTTTGATCCTTTTTACTGATAGTTTTGAAAAGAACAGGACATTAGCCACAGACCAAGTGCCAGAGGCTGCGTTGACTGCTCTGGTAATAATACAACCCACACACAACAGGTGCTGCTTGGGCTTTAACTTGGCTCAGTGAGCAGTCCACTATCATCCACCATGATCTGTGTGCTCTGCGGGGGCTCACGTGTGTATGAATGGGGATGTGGAGAGAAGGTTCTCTGCAGAGGGGCACTAGGATCTGCCATTCAGGAAGAATTATAGTCTTGCTTCAGATTTGTCTTGGGTTGAGTTGAGGGGGGTAGACACTTCCACAATTTCCACTTGGCTCTTCCCTCCATAATGCCGCTGACTTACAGTAAGAGTTCTGGGGGCTGTTAAGTAAAACCATCCCAATATTCACTCAGGACCAGGGAAATCACCACAGGCCCTCTGGCTTGCTGGACCCACTGTAGAAAGACCCTGGCCATGGCCCGCCTTCTCCCCGATCTCCTAAAGCATGGTAGGAGGAGTGACAGCATGTCAGATACCCTGGTGTGTCAGCTCACCTGTAGCCAGCCATCCCACAAGGTCTGGGGGACCATTTTCCTGGGACACAGGTACCCGAGTCCTATTGGGGAAGGATTAGGATAATCATTGTGTGTAGGGGAGTGGATCACAGAGTTCTTCCTCAAGGCGTCCATCCAATCCTGCCTTCGGTCGGTTGGCTGTGTGGTAGAAAGCTGGCCCAGAACTGGGAACCAGAGGAAGGAATCAGAATCTTCCACTGCAGTGACTGACATCAGCCTTTTGGCTCACGAGTTCTTGATTATTTTTTTCCTCGTTAGACGTGTCAGGCCACATCCTTGCTGGTCACCCCATCATCCCACCCTCTGGAAACGCTGTGGTTTATGAGCCATCACCTGAAATCACGCTGGTCAACACACCCTGCTTGCACTCTGGCCTAGCTGGTCGTTACGATAATTATATCGTCCCTCTCTGGGACATCCCACAGGGTCTCGTCGTCCTCCGTGCCGCAACAGCGTTTTCCGTTCCACCTTCCCTATGGAGGACGGCCTCGCTGGGCTTCTCAAGGGTGCCAGAGCCCTACTCAGTGGTACATTCCTTCCTAAAGGCAGTGATCTCTGGCCTGTCTTGGGGGATAGTCAGATGATGGGTTGTTTGGTCAACATTTTTACATTCCCATCTCTTTGAGATGTCTCATACATTCCTCAGGATGTCACGCCCACCCTGGCACCTCCACCTCATTTCCTGTAGGCCAGTATCACGTCCAGGTGTCAGGGAGCTGAAACTGGGTTCAGGTATGTTTATCAAGATGGTAACTCACGGGTCATGGGAGAGGGCGCCGTGTCAGTAAATTTGCCTCTCTCCAGCCTTGCATCCTGACCCTCAAGATCCCCTCCCAGTGCACCCACATGGTTAAGTCCTGAGCCTTACCTTTCTGGGTGGAGACGTAAGTCTCTAAATGTTGCCACAGAATCCTCTGGCATCACGGAATTCCTGGAGTGGAGGCTTGACTTAAGTCCATCAAACAGTCTTTCATCCGGGTTCCCAAATCTGTTAATAAAAATTATCCAACTTCAATAATCCTTGTAATTCCCAGTACCCCACCCCACCCCATTCCCTGGGTAGAGCTAATACTGATGCCGGCCCTCCTTCCGCCTGGACCTCCTCCCAGGCCTGCACAGGTGAGGAGCTCAGGATTTGGGTTTGCACACCCACTTAACACCAGCTATAGGCTTCTTGTTGCTGTTTGATAGGATGTGAGAAATCCAGGTACAGGCTTACATCCTGGGGATCTGCTGTTGAGGCTAATCCTGGTTCCCACCGTCTCCGTTTGGGTTCCTCTAAAAGCAACGCATGAAACAAGCACTTGAGGGCGGCTGATCTGAGAAGTGAGCCAAGATTGCAAGGATGAGGGGCAGGGAAAAGAAGCAGACGTCCGTGTAAGGTTGTGTCGTGGTTCTCGCTCTGGGCAGTAGAGCCAGGATTCTGCCAGACACAGAAAGTCTCCAGAATTATCTGCCTAAAAGAGGAGAATGCAACGACCCACGCCCATTGATTGAGGGTTTCCCATCGCAGAGAGGCACGGGAGCCCCCGCACTCCTGGATCCCTGGCCGGGCAGGTGCCCGTGCGGGGCAGGAAGGCACAAAGTCCCAAGGTGTGGGTCTCAGTTGAGACAGCGTCAACATAGAATGTACTGACATGTAGCTGCAGCTGACACAGGTATGCTGTAAAAACCCCTCAGCCTTCTCTTCTACCTCTTTACATGTCACAGATCTTCCCTCAAGGGCAAGAGCATCTCGTTGGTCTCAGGAGCTGCCTAGTACTTCATCACGTGTGCATGTGTGTGCCTACACTCACGCACACTGCCCTTCCCATAGAAACCATAACTTATTTGGTCAGTCCACCCTTTAGTGTTATTTATTTTTCCACTTTTACTGACAAATGACACCCGTCCCTGTATATGTTTAAGGCGTGCAGCATGATGGTTTGATTTACATATATGATGACATGATCCCCACAACGGGCTCAGCAAAATCAGTCTTGCAGTTTAGATACAGTGGAAAGGAAAGAAAGAAAAAAAGAAGGAAAACCCCTTTTCTCCATGCAATGAGAACTCATAGGATTTTCCCTCTTCACAATGTCCCTGTGCATCACCAGGAGTGTGAACTCCAGGCATCATGGGCTACATCACATCTCTAGTGTTTCTTCATCTTTTATCTGGAAGTTTGTACCTTTTGGCCACCTTTCTCCAACTCCCCCTCGCCTGCTTTTTTATTTGTGTCAATATGTTACTAGGAAAAGTTTTCACCCATAGAGCTGAAAGAATGTTATGCTCACCATCCAGATTCTACCATTGACATATGGTAGCCGTCCATCCACCTATCAGTCCACCTTATTTTTTGGATGTGTTCCAAAGTAGGTTGCATCGTCGACATACTCCCTCCCTGAGTACTTTAGCACGTCCTGTATCATTAACTAGGGATCGATCAATATTTGTTTATAGCTCTTTTTTTCCCTTTTCAAGGTGAACCTTATATACAGTGAAATATACAAACCTTAAAGGTCCCATTCAGTGAATATGACAAATGCATACACCTGTGTAATCCAAATCCCTTATTCAGCCAGATTACAGTTACCCCAGAAAGTTCACGCGTGTGCCTTCCCAAGCAGTGCCGGTGCCCCTCTCCCAAGGGCAGCAACTGCTCTGGTATTTTTCCCAGCATGGATTAGATTTGCCTGTCCTACTGATGCACAGGGGCACATGGACCCCAATGTTCATAGCAGCACTCTCCACAATAGCTAAAACATGGAAAGAGCCTAAGTGTCCATCCACTGGTGACGAATGGATCAAGAAGATGTGGTTTATCTATACCATGGAATACTCCATGGCAATGAGAAAGAATGAAATCTGGCCTGTGTAGCAACATGGATGGACCTTGAGGGTGTTATGCTGAGCGAAATAAGTCAGGCAGAGAAGGACAAATATCATGTTTGCACGTATAGGAGAATTAGGAGGAACTTAACTGAGAAACAAGGGGGAAAAGAAGGGAGGAAATGGTGGGGGAGAGGGAGAGAGGCAAACCATGAGAGACTCTTGAATGCTGACAAAAAACTGAGGACTGATGGATGTGGGGAGGGGGAGGGGCATGGAGGAGGACACTTGTGGGGATGAGCACTGGGTGTTATGTGGACACTAATTTGACAAACTATTTGTAAAAAAAAAAAAAAAAAGATTTGCCTGTCCTAGAGCTTCATATACATGGGTTCCTACAGTGTGAACCTTTTGTGTCAGGCTTCTTTCACTGAGCATGACCTATTTAAGATTTATCCATGTTATTGGAAGCACCAATAGCTCTGTTTTACTGCTGTGTCCATCATGTGAACACACAAAAGTTTGCCCATCGTTTCTCCTCTTGATGGATATCTGCTTACTTCCAGGGTTGCACAATTATGGATAAATCTGCTATGAACATTTGCCACAAGTCTTCTCATGAACCATGCTTTTGTTTTTCTTGTAACCAAGAAAAAGCCTTTATGTTGAAGTGCAGGTTCTTAAAAACGTATTTTGAGAGAGAGATTGCAAGCTGGGAGGAGCAGAGAGAGGGAGAGAGAAAGAATCTCAAGTAGGCTCCACACTGCCAGCACAGAGCCCCCGATGTGGGGCTTGAACCCATGAACCTTGAGATCATGGCCTGAACCAAAACCAAGAGTTGGATGCTTAACTGAATGAGCCCCCAGGCACCCCTGAGGTCCATTTGATTTAAAGCAGGGTTGCAATTAAAACAGGCACACACAGGGACAAAGAGAGAGAGTACCTATGTATCCATACCCAGCTTTCATAAGGATCAGCCTTGCTCTCTGTGCCCTCTGCTTTTTTTGTTTGCTCTTTTTCTTTTCCATCTGTAGTAACCTCACAGACTGTCATTCCACCCATAAATACTTCTGGATATATCTAGGGGCCACCTGAGTGGCTCAGGCAGTTGGGCATCTGACTTCGGCTCAGGTCATGATCTCACAGGCTGTGAGTTTGAGCCCCGCATCGGGTTCCGTGCTGACAGCTCGGAGCCTGGAGCCTGCTTTGAGTTCTGTGTCTCCCTCTCTCTCTCTGCCCCTCCCCGGCTCATGCTCTGTCTCTCTTTGTCTTAACTCTCTCTCTATCTCTCAAAAATAAATAAAAATTAAAAAAATTTTTAATTCGATTTTCCCCGTCTTAACATCGGATGTTTTTTTTTTTTTGGCAGTTCATTATAATCAGGATCCAAACCAGATTCCCCTGTTGCGTTAGGTTATTAGGGCTCTTAAGTTCTCTTGTTTTCTAACAGTACTCTCTTTATTTTGTTTGATTTTAATACCATCAGTCTGTTTGAGCAACCCTATATTGGGCTTTTATCATTTATCACTGGGCTTCTTATCACTGTCCCACATTTTGTATTTGTCATATTTTGCTTCCTTGTGTTATCATTAGATTAAGGTTCAGCCGAGGTTCAAGTTCAGTAATGAGGACTCCTTCTGGGTGGGGCTGGGTGTGTCCTGTTAAATGACAACACGAGGGACGTAATGTCTGCTTGTTCCCTCTTTTTTTTTTTAATTTTTTAAAATGTTTTATTTATTTCTAGGAGAGAAAGAGGGACAGCGTGAGCAGGGGAGGGTCAGAGAGGGAGGGAGACACAGACTCTGAAACCGGCTCCAGGCTCTGAGCTGGCAGTCAGCACAGAGCCCGATGCGGGGCTCGAACCCACGAACCGCGAGATCATGACTTGAGCAAAAGTCGACCCTTAACCGACTAAGCCACCCAGGCGCCCCTGTTCCCTCTTTAAGAGGCCGAGGCTGAGCAGAGGAATCACGTAGGTGTAACTCACAGGTATTAATTTCCATGCAGTCTTTATTTCCCCCCAGATAATAGGTCTTTTAAGTCTTTGTTCTTTTAAATGCCCCCAGTTTCCCCCCCTGAGGCCAGCGGGAGCCTCTTGGGTTAGCCCTCTGTCCTGCACCTGGCCACCTGCCCCTGGGCCTGCGGCTTCCGCCTCCTGTCCTCTGCGCACTTCATCTCCATGATCCATGACTCTGCTTCCTTTATGCTGCCAGAGTGCCAAGCATTTAAATCCGTGTTTTCATGCCGTCTTCTGCATAAGTTGCTCTCCGTAGCTCTCGCATAAAGCCCAGGCCCATGCACGTGGACATCGGGGCACATTTGGTCTGTCCCTGCCCATCTTCAGCTCCCTGTGTGCGCTGCCCTGAGGTCCCAGACCCCCTTCGCCGCGTCCCACACGCTGTCTCCTTGGCCTGTGTCCTCCCGCTTGCCCAGCTCCTCCGCGTCCCAGGGCTCAGCTCAGGCCAGTGGTCCCCAGCCCTGGCCGTGCAGTACATCACCTGGGCACCGGGCACCGGCCAAGATCAATTAAAATCTGAATGTCTGGGGCTGAGGCCTGACTTTGCTGTTTTCAGAAGTTTGTGCTGGTGATTCTGATGTGTGGCCAGGGTGTTCCTCTGGGACACCGTGCCCCACCCCCTGGCTACGTGCCGTTGCGCCGCATTCCACTCGAATCCTGACCCCGGCTTTATTGAGATACGATTGTGCTAACACTGTGCAAGGTCAGGTGTGTGGTGTGACCGTCTCATCCTTACCCTACCCTCTGGGCCTTGCCACGTTGACTCCGGGGTCTGTCCGTGCTGCACGGAAGCCTCGTGTAGGCGTGGCCACATCTGTGTGGCTCTGTCCGTTATTCCTCAGCACATAGGAGGGGGTTGGTGGTATTTATAAATGGATGGTGGGGAGATATTGGGGCTGGATTCGGGGGTTATTTGAATGCAGGGACGGTGCTCCACTGAGCGGGACCAAGGCCAGAGCCTGCTGTCTGCTAAGGTCATTTCTTACCCACCTCATCTTCTGCTCCTCCAAAGCCCCTTCCCCTAGACAAGGAGGCTTCCAACAGCGCTCTCCTTTTCCCAGTCGCCTACCCCTTCATACGCCTACATGCCTTGGAAATGTTTCCAAATCACCCATTGGGTCACCTGGTAAAAGAAGTGACTTAGAATTTTTGTGAGCTTCTTTAGAAGTCTCTTGCCTTTGGAAGGCAGTTAAAGCCTTGTTCCCTAGAAGAAGGCTTGTTTGCCAGGAGAAGTAATATTTAACAGACACTCCAGCCTTTTTTTAAAAAAATGATTGTTGCAGAGCCTGGGTGGCTCAGTTGGTTAAGCGTCCGACTCTGGATTTTAGCTCAGGTCATGATCTCATGGTTTGGTGAATCAAGTTCTGTGTCAGGCTCTACGCTGGCAGCTTGGAGCCTGTTTGGGACTCTCTCTCCCTTGTTCTCTGCCCCTCCCCCACTTGCACTGTCTCTGTCTTTCTCAAAATAAAGAAATAAATAAATAAACTTAAAAATAAAGTTAAAAAATGATTCTGAAGTGATCTATTTGTTTATTTTTGGTTAGCTTTATTGAGATGAACTTGCATATAGTAAAGCTGCCCGTTTGCCCCTAAATGATCTACTCTGAGTTGTTTAACTTTACATGACAATGCTTTAACTCCCTAATTTGGGTTTCAGGCCAGGTGTGATCCAGGACTCATGCTTTCAGTTAATTCAAGGGACACCTCCAAAGCTGTCATGGACCGTGGTGCTACTATGAAAAAAATAAATAAATAAAGCTTTTTTTTTTTTTTAAAGCAAGCCTAGGGCACCTGGGTGGCTCAGTGGTTAAGCATCCAACTTTGGCTCAGTTCATTATCTTACGTTCATGGATTTGAGCCCCACGTCGGGCTCTGTGCTGACAGCTCAGAGCCTGGAACCTGCTTCAGATTCTGTGTCTCCCTCTCTGTCTGCCCCTCCATGCTCCTACTCTGTCTCTGTCTCTAAAAAATAAATAAAACATTAAAAACAAAAAAAGACCAAAGCTGTGCAAGAAATCTTATCAACAGTGGGAGACAGCACCTAATTGGTTTCTTATGGCTCTGGTCCTGTTGGTGCCAATGACCCGTCACTGCCTTTTCCATCCACCAGAGGGCAGTGTTCTCTTCTGCCTAACCATCGGCTTCCCCTTTGACTTCTCCCCTTTCAAATTCTAGCCTTTCAGCTTCTGAAGTGATCCCCACAGTGTCCCTGGAAATTTGATTTGCGTTATTTTTTTTTTAATTTTGCTAGAAATATGCCTTTCATTGCAACCCCGTACACTTCCATCTAGTGCAACTCTATATACGTAACAACACTTTCGTAAGCGAATACTTTGTGCAGTGCACCGATAGGTTATATTCTTTCACTTAAAAAAGTGCCGATCAAAAAAGATTTTTTTAAGTTCCAGCCATCACCCAAATTGGGTTCATGATTCATCCAATTGGATTGCAGCCCCTAATTTGAAACATATTGCCTTGAAGTTCTGACATCCTGCACGTTTATGGAACTGGCGAGGGAGGGCTGGAGAGTCCGACCCGTCACTGCCAGGCTTGGAGCCCCAACCGGGGCTGGGGACTTCTCACCCCTTGCTTGTGCCCAGTGACATTACTGTTGAGGTACATCCAGTGCTCCAGGAGGTCACAGCCGGGGGGCGGGGCGGGGGCGGGTGTCCGTGTGTGGTCCCTTCCCAGGACACTGGGCTTTGCTACATCAAGGAAAGAGCCAGCTCCCCAGGGTTTCTCTTTGGGACTCTCGCCTGCGTCTCGGCCCCTGATGATCAGATCGGCGCTGGCCCCTGGAGAAGGAAGCCGTGGGAGTCCTGCACAGGGGTCCTCCCTGGCGATTTCTGTTGCCTGAGTGCGTGGCCACTGGCTTGGCGGGGGTTCGCTTTATAGCCAGAAGCCAGGCACTGCCTGTACCAGCAGATTCCACAGATGAAACAGGCAGGAGGCCACGGGCCGAAGTGGGGAAGGTGGACGTTCTCACGCGGTCCCCTCCTTGCTCTGTAGAATGCCTCCCAGAGGACGTTCCAGATCGACTACAGCCACAACCGCTTCCTCAAGGACGGGAAGCCCTTCCGCTACGTCTCGGGAAGCATCCACTACTCCCGCGTGCCCCGCTTCTACTGGAAGGACCGGCTCCTGAAGATGCGCATGGCGGGGCTGAATGCCATCCAGACGTGAGTAGCAGGGCGCCGGGCTGTCACCGGGGCCTGGGCACCCGGCCCTGGAGGGTCTCCCAGCAGCTAGCGGTTTCGTTGCTGGGCCCGGGAAGCAGCAGCATCTGGTGTTCTGGGAGGGGCTTGACCTGAGCTCCACTGGCCCTTCTTCAGATAATTAGCCACCTCTTCCGACCTTGACCTTGTCAATGGAAGTCATAAAATGAGGATCAGCTAGGGGCGCCTGGGTGGCTTAGTTGGTTAAGCGTCCGACTTTCGCTCGGGTCATGATCTCGCGGTTCGTGGGTTCGAGCCCCGCGTCGGGCTCTGTGCTGACTGCCAGCTCAGAGCCTGAGCCTGTTTCAGTCTGTGACTCCCTCTCTCTCTGACCCTCCCCTGCTCACGCTGTCTCTCTCTCTCTCCTAGAAATAAATAAAACCTTAAAAAAAAAAAAAGAGGATCAGCTTTAGAAGGTGTGAGTGTTTATCGCATGCGGGGCGCTTTACACAAAGCAGTCCATCCCCTCGTTCCCGTTTGTGGCTCGTGAAACTGCAGTCCACCCAAACGCCTGCGTTTGGCCAGGGGTCGCCCTAGAATTTGAAGGTGGCGGTATCTGTAGGCTGCCTCAACTTCTCTCAGTTTGGGGGGGACAAAGCCACGTTATTAGGTAGATTCCTGAAATCCAGTTCTTTGTGGTTCTGCTGGTTAGAGAATTACCCCAATAACTATCTCTCCTCATCTCTGCTGCTGTCGTAAGGTGACTAAATGGGGAGAAAAGTTGGGGAGGCTGACTCCTCTGGTCTTCGCCCCACTGAGGAAGATTGCTGATAGCCTCTTCAAGATAAGGGGTGAGAAGATGCAGAGGCAGAGCCCTGGGGCACCTTCCTACCTGCAGCTTCACACTTAAGCTCCAGGAGACTGAGGCTGTCTGTCCCATGAGCCCCAAAGCCATGGGATTGTGGGGAAAGGCCATAAGCCAGGGGTCATCCAAGAGACCTTTGCAAAGGCAGCGGATGGCGCCATATTTCCATTTGTGTCCCATGCTGTAGGCAGCCCAGGGGAACCGGGAGAAGTTTTTGTCATTTCCTGTGTGCTGCTCCTGACAAAATCTTTTGCAGGAGAACACGGGTTGGAGGTGAGGTGTTTTTTTTTTTTTAATTAATAATTTATTTTTTAAATTACATCCAAGTTAGTTAGCATTTGGAACAGTGATTTCAGGAGTAGATTCCTTAATGACCCTCCCCCATGTAGCCCATCCCCCTCCCACAACCCCTTCCGTAACCCTCTGTTTGTTCTCCATATTTAAGAGTCTCTTATGTTTTGTCCCCCTCCCTGATTTTATATTATTTTTGTTTCCCTTCCCTCTGTTCATCTGCTTTGTATCTTTAAAACAAAATTTTTTTTTACATTTATTTATTTTTGAGAGACAGAGCAGGGGCAGAGAGAGAGAGGGAGACACAGAATCCAAAGCAGGCTCCAGGCTCTGAGCTGTCAGCACAGAGCCCAACACGGGACTTGAACCCACAAACTCTGAGATCATGACCGGAGACAAAGTCAGACGTTTAACCGACTGAGCCACCCAGGCGCCCCCATCTGCTTTGTATTTTAAAGTCTTCATATGAGTGAAGCCATATGATATGTGTCTTTCTCTGACTAATTTCACTTAGCATAATACCCTCTAATTCCATCCACATAGTTGCAAATGGCAAGATTTCATTCTTTTTGATTGCTGAGTAATACTTCATTGTGTGTGTGTGTACACACACCACATCTTCTTTATCCATTTATCCGTTGATGGACATTAGGGCTCTTTCCATACCTTGGCTCTTGTCGATTGCACTGCCATAAACATTGGGGCGCATGTTCCCCTTCAAAACAACACATCTGTATCCCTTGAATAAATACCTAGTAGTGCAATTGCTGGGTCGTAGGGGAGTTCTATTTTTAATTTTTTGAGGAACCTCCACACTGCTTTCCAGAGCGGCTGCACCAGTTTGCATTCCCACCAGCTGTACAAAAGAGTTCCTCTTTCTCTGTATCCTGGCCAACATCTGTTGTTGCCTGAGTTGCTAACGTTAGCCATTCTGACCGGTGTCAGGTGGAATCTCAGTGTGGTTTTGATCTGTGTTTCCCTGATGAGGAGGGATGCTGAGCATTTTTTCACGTGTCTGTTGGCCATCTGGATATCTTCTTTGGAGAAGTGTCTATTCATGTCTTTTGCCCATTTCTTCACTGGATTAATTGTTTTTTGGGTCTGGAGTTTGATGAGTTCTCAATAGATTTTGGATACTAATCCTATCCTTTATCTGATATGTTGTTTGCAAATATCTTCTCCCATTTTGTCGGTTGCCTTTTAGTTTTGCTGATTGTTTCCTTCGCTGTGCAGAAGCGTTTTATTTTGATGAGGTCCCAATAGTTCATTTTTGCGTTGGTTTCCTAGCCTTGGAGGGGTTTTTTAAATTTTTACTTTTATTGAAAAGCATTTTCAAAAAATAAATGTACCTCTATACCTTAGCATAGATATTTCATTTTCCCTAAGCCTTCCACAGAGAAATTCACATGGGACAGCTTGGGAATTGCTGGGCTGTTTCCAGGAAGGGGCCGTGTGTGTGTTGGCAGGTACATTCCCTGGAACTTTCACGAGCCACAGCCAGAACAGTACCAGTTCTCGGGGGAACATGACGTGGAATATTTTATCAAGCTAGCCCACGAGCTGGGACTGCTGGTGATCCTGAGGCCCGGACCCTACATCTGTGCGGAGTGGGACATGGTGAGTGTGGCCAGACCTGACCCAGCCCGGCCAGCGCGCGTGACAGGGGCAGGTGGGCTGGCGGAGATCTGGGGGAAAGTGAGTGAAAAAAGTTTAAATAAGTCAGCCATTCCGGATAACACTGAGTCTGTGACTGTAGCCAGCACAGGGTCTTGTACCTCAGGAGGTGGCTAGGCGGAGACAAACAGGTGAGGTCAGAAGGCATGTGCCATCCTCTCGGTGCTCACAGAACTCAGTTTCCCCATCAGTTACCTCACAAGGTTGTCGTAAAATTAAGTGGAATAATCTATAGAAAGACTTTGATTCTCCAAACACTGCATTCACGTGATGTCATCTTCCTAGTAAAAGTGAGTTATAATTACTACTGTCCCTGAAAGTTCTAAACCAGAAAGCCCAGCTCAAACACCCCTTCTTCCGTGGGGCTCCTCTTTTCTCCTCTCACTGCTAAGAGTGGCTTCTGTCTCCCGTGAGACCTTATAATGGCTTCTCTCTTCTTTTGCCCCATCCCCCATCCTAGGGAGGCTTACCCGCTTGGCTGTTAGGAAAAGAATCGATTATCCTCCGTTCCTCCGATCCAGGTAAGTTGTACATATGTCCTGAGAGAATTATGTTGTTAGACATCTTATATCAGAAGCAGCAGGTATTTTGAAGGCTGGGGTTCTTCTGCACACATGCTTTTTTTTAATTGTTTTTTAAATTTATTTTTGATGTATAGAGAGACAGAGCATGAGCAGGGAGGGGCAGAGAGAGGGGCAGAGAATCTGAAGCAGGCTCCAGGCTCCAAGATGTCAGCACAGAGCCCGACGCAGGGCTCGAACCCACGAACCCTGAGATCCTGACCTGAGCCGAAGTCAGACACTTCACCGCCTGAGCCCCCCGGGCGCCCCTGCACAAGCACTTTTGAAGGCTTGGTGTGAGTGGGAGTGCTAGTTGCTGTCCACTGCAGACTCTGAATGTGTAGGAAGTAAGGCTCTGTTGAACCGTTTGACCAGATCTTGCTGATAAACTGGTAACTTTGAACCTGGCACTGGGCCCTGTTTGCGGTTGACCAACTGACTTTCATGCTTTCTCTTCCTACTTTCTCAAAAAGTACATGCCCAGTGATAGTATCTGGCTAATCAAACGACAGTTCATTTGTCTGCCTTTACAGAGGGATCTGTATGTGATAGTCTTTTTGTGGCCTTTTTAAACAACTAGAAATTATTTTAGCTGTAAACCCTGATCAGGCAGAAGGTCCCATTAGCTGCACTTCTGCTTCCTGAAGACTTCAGTTTCCCTTGGTGATGCTGGTCTTAGAGCTGATCCTAAGAGCAGCTAACACTGATTAGATTTACTGTGCAGCAGGCTGGTGTACTCTGCTCTATGCGTACATCCTCAGTGCGTTACCCTTCCGTTTTGCACGCTTAGCACATTATTCAAGTTTTCACCTGTAGTATTTCATCCTTATGGCCTGTTTACAAAGGCACTCTATTATCCCCGTTTGCCAATTAAATATATAATTTATGAAGGCTTAATTTTAAAAAGATAAAAAAGGTGCACCTGCGTGGCTCAATCGGTTCAGCGTCCAACTTCGGCTCAGGTCATGATCTCACAGTTTGTGAGTTCGAGCCCCACATCGGGCTCTTTGCTGACAGCTCAGAGCCTGGAGCCTGGAACCTGCTTCAAATTCTGTGTCTCCCTCTCTGTCTGCTCCTCCCCTGCTCATGCTCTTTTTTTCTCTCTCTCTCTGTCTAAAAATAAACATTAAAAATGAAAAAAAAGAAGAAAAAACCCACATAGGGTGACAGAGAGACAGAGACATACATTCAGGCACTCTTTTCTTCATTTAACAAAGAGGGCTTATGCCTCCTGCGCTCCAGGCTTGATGTCCCCATGGCGGGGACGGAACCCCCCGAGGACATGGGCAAGGGCGGGACAACTTTCATCAGACCTTTAGTGATGCAGCCACCCCCTTTCAGGTCGTCGTCAGGTCCCTCACATCCCGCTCAGGGCTGTGGGCTCTAGGGCGAGGGGGCTGCGGTGTGTCTGTTCGCACTAAGGGGTATGGAATGGCGTTAAACCCGCCTTCTTCTCCAGATTACCTTGAAGCCGTGGACAAGTGGCTGGGAGTCCTTCTGCCCAAGATGAAGCCTCTCCTGTATCAGAATGGAGGGCCCATTATAACCGTGCAGGTAACCTCACCGCCGAGCCTGGGCGGGCGCGGGGCGGGTGGGCTTTCAGCCATCCGCCTTGTACGCGGGAGTGAGGCACAGGGGAGCCTCACAGGTCTGTTCCCTTACAAGGCGACGCCGCAGCTGGTGATTTTATACAAGTTACGTTTCGGGGAGGCGTTACCGGTTTGGGGGGCAGCTGTGGACCAGACTCTGAGCTGACTGCCCGGCAGACATCATTCAGTTATCCCAGCCTCTTTGAAGAGAAGAACTTCAAAGAGGTTAAGTGGCCTGGCCGAGGTCACCCAGCGGGCAGGGGCAGAACAGGACCACTGGCCCGGTGGCCTGTGTCCCGGGTGCCACACGGCCTGTGGCCGTGGGGATGCAACACGGACTCAGACGCCTTGGCGTCTGCCCCGCACAGGCAGTCAGTTCAGGCCGGCGCGGAAGGAGGAGGTGGCGGATTGAGGCCATTATGTTTTCTGTCCCGCTTCCTGCCCCTACGTCCCTTCTTCCGGGTGTCCTCTGCTCTGCACACCCTGGCGAATGGCGGGGGCATAGCAGGTGCCAGGTATTTTCCATGTGACAATTGGGGCGCTTGACCTGCAACAGTTTGTGACGTTTGCGGCATCACGTAGGTAAAACGTAAAACTGGGGCGCCTGGGCGGCTCAGTCGGTTAAGCGTCCGTCTCTCGATTTCGGCTCAGGGCACCATCTCACAGTGCGTGAGTTCAAGCCCCGCATCAGGCTCCGTGCTGACAGATTCCGTCACCCCCCTCCCCCGTCCCTGCCATGCTCATGTTCTCTCTCTCTCAATAAATAAGTAAACTTAAAAAAAAAAAAAAAACACATAAAACCATGCTTATTAGTCATTTGCCAAGGAATGAATGTAAAACCGGCTGCCCCCCGAAACTGGAAAGGGGTGCAGTGTGGCACGCCCCGGAGAACGTGGGCAAGATTTCCTTCTTATGGCCAGCACTGTGGGCAGCGGTAGAAACCGTCCCTGGGGACAGGGGGCATGGCCCTCTCCTGCCCTTCACGGGGAGGTCAGACGAAGCGATGAGAAGGCTGGCCTGGCCAGAGTGGCCATTCGGACCCTGCCTGGTGGAGAGAGGCCGGGTCGTCGCTCCCAGAGGGACAGAGGGACGTCCGAGTAGCGCTGACGGCCCCTCTCCCCGGCTTGAGGCTGGACTGCTTAAGCCTAAGGAGCCCATTTCCCCTATGAACATGTCAAGGCTGCAAGTGGAGTGTGTCTTCCTGCGGCTGGGTCACCTTTCTTTCTCTTAATCTCAGGTTTTCCTTCATTTCCCTCATCTTTTCTTTATCTCCGCTACTTTCCAAGTCACTTTCAAGCTGCTCTCACAACTTTTCTGTCCCTTTTGGTTGTTGAAATGCCACAGGGAACGTAATCAGACGTGAATTCCGTACAGGAGAGCAAAATCGGCTGCACTCGGGGCATTTCTGGTGTGTATCCCTGGCAGCCTTGGATGATCTGAACTTGACTGTGGGTCCCGCCAGGGGACTCAGCCTCCTCCTCCTCTGCCTCTGCCCTTCACACCTCCCGCTGCTCGAGCTCCATAGTCCCTTTGCCCCTTGATTAGTAAATAAACAAGTGAGCGTGGGGACGAATAGGAGAACATACGGAAACAGAAAAACCAGAATTGTCACTTAGGCGTTAGGAGCTGGAAGCAAGTCTCTTACGTTTTGGGGGAGATTTCCTTGATTTTTTTTTCCATGCATTAAAAAATTTTTCTTTTTAGAGTCAGTGTAGACTGTGTGGCCAGTTTCTTTTTTCTTTTTAAAAAAATTGTTTTATGATTTATTTATTTCTGGTTTTTTTAATGTTTTATTTATTTTTGAGAGAGAGAGACAGACAGACAGACAGCGTGATCAGGGGAGGGTCAGAGAGAGAGGGAGACACAGAATCTGAAACAGGCTCCAGGCTCTGAGCTGTCAGCACAGAGCCCGATGTGGGGCTCGAACCTACAAACCGTGAGATCATGACCTGAGCCAAAGCCGGACGCTCAACTGACTGAGCCCCCGGGCGCCCCGAGCTGACAGGGTGAGCCCCGGACTCTGGAACAAGGACCCCCGATGGCCCGTTTTCGCAGATAAAGGCAGTTGGCGCCCAGCTCCTGACGTGGCCCGTGGCTGCTTTTGTACCAGGAGCAGCGTTCAGAGCGCAGAGGGACAGGCAGCCACACAGCCTGAGATCCTTACACCGTGGCCCTTCACTGAAAAAGTCGACTCACCCCTTGCTCTAGAAGAATCCAGCGTTCCTCCGAGCCTTACTGTGACTTTCAGGGAGTCTCTCGAGCCCTCGTCTGTGCGCGTGCTTCCCCTCTCACTCCCCCGCTGCGTGCCACCTCGGTCTCTCCGGCTGACCCGAGCCTAGAGGTTGGCGGTGCTCTGAGTCGCTAGCATGCTGGGTACTTACTGGGTATCCTGTATCGCGCAGAGCCCTACCCACGTGTCAGTCCTGCTAACGGCCCCCCTCTGCCCCTCACCAGGACAAGAAATGGCAGAAGGGACGCTTTCACGTGGACGGCAGGGCCTCTGATGCCCCTGTCCGAGGCCACAGCTCTGAGCCGCCTTGCAGGCGCGGACCTCTTTTTCTTTCCAACAACCTAATCAGATTGTGTGTGTGCATTTAGGGTGTACCTGTGTATTTTAAGGTACAATCATGATACCGGGTGAATACAACTTGAAAAACTAAGGGAACCTAAATGAGCTTTGGGTTGGGGTGCTGTGGGGGTGGACAGAAAGGGACAGTGTGGCAAAGCACTTCATTGCTGGAGCTGAGGCTGAAGATGACGATGATGATGGAAAACAGAGCCATTTAAGTAGATCTTATTAGGGGCGCCTGGGTGGCTCAGTTGATTGAGCGTCCGACTTCGGCTCAGGTCATGATCTCACGGATTGTGGGTTCGAGCCCCACATCGGGCTCTGTGCTGACAGCCAGCTCAGAGCCTGGAGCCTGTTTCGGATTCTGTGTCTCCCTCTTTCTCTCTCTGACCCTCCCTTGCTCACTCTGTGTGTGTCTCTCTCTCTCTCAAAAGTCAATAAATCCTAAAAAGTAGAGCTTATTAAAAGAGGCGGGTGGAGGGGTAGAAAATGAGGAGGAAAGTATCTTGCCAGTCTTTGCAAAGCTTCCCTTAGCCTTGCTCTCAATTACTTCCAATGGGACGCCTGTGGGACTAATCAGAGGGTCAGGGCAGTTGCCCCAGAGAGCTTTCCGCTCTGCGTGGCAAACACCTCCTCTTTCAAGGTGACTTCATGACCAGTGAAGCTCTTGTGCAGGGCGAACTCGCTACAGAATGTTTTGTTTAAGACATTTATCTATTTTTGAGAGACAGAGAAAAACAGAGCACAAGAGGGGAGGGGCAGAGAGAGAGACACAGAATCAAACAGGCTCCAGGCTCCGAGCTGTCAGCACAGAGCCCGACGTGGGGTTCGAACTCACTGACTGTGAGATCATGACCTGCGCTGAAGTCTGATGCTTAACAGACCGAGCCGCCCAGGCGCCCCCAGAATGCTTTGCTTTTTGAACCTGTAACATGAATGTTTCATCCAAGGGCTCCTCCCTCTGGGAAACAAGCACTCATGACACTGTTTGGGAAGCAGTACTGTGTGAGCATGACCGTGGTGCTTAGTTCATCAACATCCCTCACCGGCCCGCACCTGCTCCCAGACTGCCCGGGGCCACTGGGCACTCAGCAAAGCAGCTGCCCCTTGCAGGAACGCTGTCCGCCTGGCTTTCCCGCCAGCGCTGCCTTGGGCACCCCTCCAGGAAGCCTCCTTCCATCTGTCTGGGCCCCCGTCAGGCTGGGCACCTCTTTCCTGGGGCTTCACAGTGTCCTGTGCTTGTCTTTAATGACTGTGCACCCCCAGGATCAGACACATTTATTTTGCATTATGTGCACATTGCACTTCGATGGTCAGCTATCTTTTTCATTTTTGGACAATTGTGAACGATCACACGAATATGCGGCATAGTGAAGCCCTGAGGAGGGCCCCTGCATAACCTCCACGTAGCTGGGAAACAGCACGTGGCCAGGACCTGAGAAGCGTCCGGTGTTGGTGACCACCGCGCTCCTTCCCACGGTCCTGACCCTCGTGGCCATTGGACTCCTGGTTTTCTTTATATTTTTACCACCTGTGTACGTACCCAGATTTTATGGTTTGGCTGTGACTGTTTTGAATTTTCTGTGCGGGGAGTTATACTGTCTGTATTTCTCAATGAGTTGCGTCTTTCACTCAGTGTTATACCTCTGAGATTTTTTTATATATTGGGTGAAGCTGAAGGTCATTCATTTTATCACTTTATTTTATTTTTTTTTTTAAGCATTTTTTTTTTTTTTATTTCTAGGATAGAGAGAGAGACAGCGTGAGCAGGGGAGGGTCAGAGAGAGGGGAGTCACAGACTGAAACAGGCTCCAGGCTCTGAGCTGGCAGTCAGCACAGAGCCCAAAGCGGGGCTCGAACCCACGAACCGCGAGATCATGACCTAAGCGAAAGTCGGACGCTTAACCGACTAAGCCACCCAGGCGCCCCTATTTTATCACTTTAGAGCAATGTTTCTTAACTTTTTTTTCATGGTTGCCCCTAAAGAGCCTCTTTAGACATTTTTTAGTTAAAATTTTTTAATGTCTTACTTATTTTTAAGAGAGAGAGCATGAGCAGGGGAAGATCAAAGAGAGAGTGAGACTCTGAATCCAAAAAAGGCTCTAGGCCCTGAGCTGTCAGCACAGAACCCGACATGGGGCTCGAACCCACAGACCATGATATCATGACCTGAGCTGAAGGAGGACACTTGACCAACTGAGCCACCCAGGCGCCTCTGTAGACATTTTTTTCTAATTGCCTGCCCTTGAAATTGTAATATGTCTGAGCTACTGTAGAAGTGTATATATATCTGTGCTTTACATATAAAAAAGAGTAAGATGTTCTTCTATAAGAATCCATTTTTACCTTCCTGGGTAATGCTGTCTCGATGGGGATTTCCTACCCCCCACCCTCGGCATAATCGCCGCTGCCCTGAGTGAAGGGTTGTTGTGGCAATTTGTTGTAGAGGCTGGTAAGTAGCGACTCTTGGCCCCCCGCTCCCACTGGGGGCCCGGCCACATGCACTCTTCCTCCAGATGTGACAACCCAAAGTATCTGCAGACCTTGTGAAATGTTCCCTGGGGGCAAAATGACTAGTTGAAAACCACTGACGCTGTTGAACACAGACTGAACGCTGGTTACTGAGGACAAAAATGAGAAAGGCCCTGAATGTCTGGCGGTAGGTCAAGAAAACGATGGTATGTCCGTACCCGGCATTTGCCCTCGTTGCTGCCATGGACGTTTTGCATAGTGTGTGGAAGGTGAAGAGCCAGTGTTATGCCTGGTGCACGTAACATGATACCAGCTTTACCAACAGAGCACGGTCGCTGTGCGTTAGTTTGTATATCTAGGGTGTGCGTGTGCGTGTGCGTGTGGGTGAATCTGGAAGCCTGAGCCAGAAGGCTTACAGCGGCTATCTCGGAGTAATGGACTTAACTCATGATTTTTCTATTTTCTTCGCATTTCTCCACATTTTCCAATATTTCTACCATGGGAAGTTACCATTTATGTCCCATTGAAAGTATCTGTTACCTAGTCTAGGGTCGAGTAGCCCTGCGATCCAAACACAGATATGGTGGTGTTTGTTTCTCTTCTTTTGGTGGCGTGGGAGGTAGGAGAAGGTAAGTTTTCGTGCTGAGTTGCCCTTTGCAGAATGGGTGTGGAGGATGGAGTGTAGGACATATTTTTGGCGCTCGGGTGCTTTCTGCAAACAAAAGCCTGCGTTAGAACGACTGTATCGGGGTCTCCTGACTCTCCCCCCCACCACATCCTGCCTCTTTCCTCATTTGTAGGTCGAGAACGAGTACGGCAGCTACTTCGCCTGTGACTACGACTACCTGCGGTTCCTGCAGAGGCGCTTCCACTACTACCTGGGCAGTGACGTGCTTCTGTTCACCACCGACGGGGCGCACGAGAAGTTCCTTCAGTGCGGGGCGCTGCAGGGCGTCTATGCCACCGTCGACTTCGGTCCAGGTTGGTGTTTGGAGTCACAGAAAACCCCGCCAAGGCCACGCAGGCTTGGCCAGCGAGCTCCGGTGGCAGCGGGTACCCTGCATGAGATTTCTCAGGCTTCCCCTCACAGGTAGAAGGGAGCACAGCACAAGGCACCCGTCCATTGCGCACGTTATTTGATTTCAGCTGACTGGGCCTTTGGGGCAAGAGCTGGGTTTTCAGTGCCAGTGAGCTGGCCTGCGGCCCTGAGTCTCTGAGGGCGGCTGCGGGGAGCTGTGCACTAAGGCCACGGCCTTGGGCCTGCACCGCAGATCCGCTAGGGGTGGGTGGTCCTGGAATGCAGAGACCTTTCTGGGGAATCAGCACTGTGAACCTCGAGGGCCTGCAGGTGGTTAGGGAGATGCCACATGAATGGCCTTCCCGTACCTGTCGGGGCCGCCGCAGAGGCCCGGTGACCGCTAGAGCTGGGGGCGGCCAGTGTGGCCAGCAGGCTCCCAGCGGCGTTAAGCATTAGGAGAGCAGCTGTCGTAAAGGACAGGACTCCGCAGGTCGTGGAGGGGGTGGGGGACTGGGCTGGACTTGCCTGCACCCTGTCTCTTGATGCTAAGAAGGACGTTCCTGGACAGTTGCATTTTTTTGAATCAAATCTGTAGATTAGATAATAGGACTGTATCCGTGTTAATCTCCCTGTTGTTGTTTTTTTTTAAATAGCCGTGTTTACTTAAAGAATGCCCTTGCTCTTAGGGAATGTTCCCTGAAGTATTTAGGGGTAAAGGGCCATCATATCTGCAACTTATTCACAAATGGTTCAGAAAACAACTGTATTGAGAGAGAAAGAGAGAAACTGATAAAAAAAAATGGCAAAGTGTTAACAATTGGGGAATCTTGGTCCTTTGAGAATATGAGTTCTTTGTTCTCTTCTCACAACTCTTCTATAAGGTTGAGATTATTTCAAAGTAAATGTTATCTTCCTCCCTCCACCCTCCCAAAAAAGACCTGCTCTTCAAGTAGCATAAAGACCCCACGGCCTTCCCAACCGAGGTGTGAGAAGTTCTGCTCACATTGCGCGTCCAGCACTGGCTTTCTCTTGAGAAGGATGTATGGAAGACTGACGTAGCATTCTTATTTACTTATTTTTTAAAATAATTTGTTAAAGTTTATTTATTTATTTTGAGAGAGCGAGCCCCAGCAGGGGAGGGGCAGAGAGAGAGAGAATCCTAAGCAGGCTCCATGCAGCACAGAGCCCGACGCAGAGCTCAGTCCCACAGACCAAGAGACCATGACCTGAGCCGAACCAGAATCGAACACTCAACCATCTGAGCCCCCCAGGTGCCCCTGAAGTTGCATTTTTAAAGAGCTGCTTTTCCATTAACAAAGAAGAACAGAACTGGTTTTGAGTGAATGGAGTGTTTCTAGAAACATGATGCACTGCTCAGAGTGTCTGGTGATAAAATAACTCGGCTACAAGAAGCCACACAGGAAGTGGCATTGCTTTCCTCCTGGCCCGGCACACTTCCCGTCATGGCGATGAAAAGGCACGGTGCCCTTTTGTCGGGAAAGAAAATCTGAAGGTCGTTCTGACCTTGTTGTAAGCCTGATGTGCACGTGGGGTGAGAGCACAGTGGCTCCGTCTGTGGGTTGAAGGATAGCCCAATGTGAGGCCAGTGTATGTGGGGTGGGTGGGGCTTGAGGCCGCCTCGTTCCTGTGTGTGGGACGGGCAGCGCCCGGGGCCAGGTCACAGAGCGAGGCTCATGAGAACAGAACTGAAGATCTGAATGCCACCTGATACTTAATAGTGACACATTTACAGCCGTAAAGTAAATGAGATACCACTGTCGACCAGCATGTCCTCTCCTGAAGCCCGGCCTCACACAGAGCAAGGGGTTATTCAGAGGTGCTGGCTGCTGTCATTCCTGCGCTGGGTACCTGCTGTGAGAAGTGGATCGTGAAGTTTGGGGCCGGGATATCCCCTGCCGTGGTTAGAGAAATACTATTCATGCTTGTCTGCTCACTGAAGGAAGGCAGCCCACTGCCTCTGCGGGGAGAGGTTCGTTCCTTGTGGAGGGGAAAGAAGACATGGGGAGCAAGCCCACACGTGGGCACCTTGATGGAATATTTTACAAGGAAAACTTAAGAGCAAGTGGCCTGGAATGGCTGATGACGTACAAATTCAAAATCAGAGTATATGCCATTACTCAGACATAACAAGACTTATTAGACCACATCCATCCCTTTGATTTGTCAATGACTTGGCAAATATCAGTGGCACTGATATATGTGTGTGTGTGTGTGTGTGTGTGTGCGGATTTGTGTGTGTGGTGCCATGGAGGCTGTAAGGAAGCATCTTTAAAGCAAAACCCATGCCTCAGGGAGCATCTAGGTCAACCAGATGTCCACGTGGAGAGAGAAGGACACAAAACATGTTCCCAGGCCATGGGGAAACCCGGATGGAGAAGACAAGCTTGTGACCTGATCTCCTGAGAGAAAGGCCATAGGGACCTGCTCTAAGAAGACGTGGTTCTGTGGTCCCCACGCATCCTTCAGATGGACCTTCACACTGAGTCCAGCCTATAGATGGCCGGGGGGTGTTCCAGGCCCACGCGTAGTTGGCCCAGGGCAGGGCCTCAGGCTGAGGGTCTACAAAGGACTCTTTTTACTTACCTTATTCCTGTGACTGACCTTTCTTCTCGTAACTTTCAGATGCCAACATCACCGCAGCTTTCCAAGTCCAGAGAAAGAGCGAGCCCCGAGGGCCATTGGTAAGCACTGGGGGTGAGCTGTGGGTTGTTGAGGCGAGGTGCACCAACTAAAGAGGTAGGTCCTTGCTTTTTTGGGCTGTGGGGTCAGTGGCCGATGGGACTGAGGGGCGTAGTGACAGCAGGTGCCCCCACGGGGTGGAACGCAGTGGGGACAGCTGCCATGAGTCGGGCTCTGTGCTCTTGTGTGCTTCCTTCCCTCTTGCCTGATGGTGGCCCTCGTGGGGGGTGTTATTTTCCCCCGTGTTCACCAAGACCCCAAGAACACGCCGCTTCGCCGGCGAGGGGTGGGGCCAGCACCTGAGTTCAGGTCTGCGTTTCTCGAGAGCTCCTTGGGACAGAGCGGCCCCGTCTTTAAAGTGCGTGAGTCACTCGTGGGTGCAGGTCAGACGTGAGGCTGCGTGGGGCTGCGCGTCTGTGTCTCTGGCACCGCAGGGTGAGCTCGCCGTGGCTTTGGGGGGTTCTGGCCTGCCATGGGGGCGCCTCCGCGCAGTCCCTCAGCTCCTCCCTCCTCCATTGCTGTCACTGCTGTTTCTGGGCGTCCTTGGAGGGCTGAGGTCCCACGCCTTCTCTGCAGCAGGCCAGGCTGTCCGCCCACCCCGCCCCCTGCATGCTCGGCCCTTTCTGAACACGGCCTCTGCCCGGTGAGCGGTGCAGACCCTGTGTCCACAGACCATGACCCAGTCAGGCCCACGAACACATCCGGGTTTCCTTTCCCTTTTCTAAATGAAGGGCGCGGCAGGGTGAGGCTTGAGGGAGACCTGAAGCGCCTGGGGCTCGCTCTGCAGCGTGCCTGGACACGTCCACCCCACGCCAAGTCACCCGAGATCTGAAGATCCGGATTGACACGGCAGGTGGACTTAGATCTGATAATTTGGTGAGAAGCTTTTGCCGTCTGATTCCTTTTGCCCAACAAAATTCCCTGCCTTGTTTAAACTGGGGGTGGGTGGGGGGGGCCTAACAAAATTTTGTTGCAGATACAACTTTTCAGGAATACGTGTGTTATTGGCACCTAAAAACTGAGTTTGGGCAGTAACCCGCATTGGGCCCCCAGCGCTGGGTAAGCAGTGCATGTACACAACCCTCCACCCATCCACCGGTGGGGTACATAGGGCCATAGCTATAGGGAGGTGCCAGCGTTTGAAGGTCATGAGTCCCTCCTAAGCTCCCTGTCCGTTTCCCTTTTTAGGTGAATTCCGAATTCTACACTGGCTGGTTAGACCACTGGGGCCAACCTCACTCAAGAGTGAGGACTGAAGTGGTGGCTTCCTCCCTCCACGATATGCTTGCCCGTGGGGCGAATGTGAACTTGTGAGTGATAATTTCTGGAAGGGAGGGCATCCTCCATAGCTATGGGCTCATAGTCAAGTATGTCTGTTCTCTTGTTTCTTGTAGGTACATGTTTGTAGGTGGGACCAATTTTGCTTATTGGAATGGTAAGAGCGACTTAATGTGTTTATGGAAACTTATGCTCGCATGTTTCTGGTGCTTGATTTGGGGGTAGGGAGTGCCTCTGGACAATTTTTATTTTCTAATATATAGAAATTTCCTTATATATAAGACCTGCCTATGTAATTTTTAAAATCATTAATTTTTCTTAAGGAATAGGACTGTTCTCTTAGAAACCCTATTGTTTATGTATTTTTTTAAAGCTTTAATTTTTTTTAATTTTTTTTTTTTTTTTAACTTATTTCTGAGAGAGAGAGCACGCAAACAGGGGAGGGTCAGAGAGAGAGGGAGACACAGAATTTTTGAAATAGGCTCCAGGCTCTGAGCTAGCTGTCAGCACAGAGCCCGACGCAGGGCCTGAACCCACGAACCGTGAGATCATGACCTGAGCTGAAGTTGGACACTTAACTGACTGAGCCACCCAGGTGCCCCTACTTTATTTTTTCTTAAGTAATCTCTACACCCAGCATGGGGCTCCAACTCACAACCCCAAGATCATGAGTCGCATGCTAGTCAGACCAAGCCAGACAGGTGTCCCAGAAATCTATTGTTTTAAAGAAAAAACATTTTTTAAAGTTTATTTATTGTTGAGAGAGACAGGGAACGAACAGGGAAGGGGCAGAGAGAGAGACACAGAATCTGAAGCAGGCTCCAGGCCCCAAGCTGACAGCACAGAGCTCAATACCGGGGCTCGAACTCACAAGCCGTGAGATCATGACCTGAGCCTAGGTCAGATGCTTAACTGGCTGAGCCACCCAGGCATCCCACAGAAACCTTACTGTTTTAAACCAGGGTACATGGGCAGGCCCCATAATCTCTGGCTATAGCTTACTTGTTCACGTATTCTGCTATGATCTATTTTCTTCTTAACATTTTGTTTTGTTGAGATATAATTCACGTACCACAGAAATAACAATTTTAAAGTGCACAGTATAGGGGCGCCTGGGTGGCTTAGTCGGTTAAGCGTCCGACTTTCACTTAGGTCATGATCTCGCGGTTCATGGGTTCGAGCCCCGCATCGGGCTCTGTGCTGACTGCCAGCTCGGAACCTGGAGCCTGTTTCAGAGTCTGTGACTCCCTCTCTCTCTGACCCTCCCCTGCTCACGCTCTCTCTCTATCTCTCTCCTAGAAATAAATAAAACATTACAAAAATTAAAAAAAAAAAAAAGAAAGTACTTAAGTGCACAGTATAGTGGTATTTAGCATATCACAAAGTTGTATAATCATTACCACTATATAATTCTTTTTTTAAATTTTTTAAATGTTTATTTTATTTATTTATTTATTTATTTTGAGAGAGAGCACAGGTGAGGGAGGGGCAGAGAGAGGGAGACACAGAATCCAAAGCAGGCTCCAGGCTCTGAGCTGTCAGCACAGAACCCGATGCGGGACTTGAACTCATGAACCGTGAGATCATGACCTGAGCTGAAGTCAGGTGCTCAACAGACTGAGCCACCCAGGCGCCCCTCCACCATCTAATTCTAAAACATTTTCACTCCCCCAGAAAGAAGCCCGTTGCTGGGCTCCCTCTCCTCCCAGCCCTTGGCAGCCACCAACTGAGACTCTCTCGTGATTTTGCCTGTTCTGGGCATTGCTTATAAACAGAATCATGCAGTATGTGGTCTACTTTCTGTTTCACTCCTGCCATTTAGTGTCCTCTTTTTGATGTCCATCCCTGTTGTAGGATCAGAACTTTAGTTGTTTTACTGATGAATAATATTCTGTTGCACGGATATACAACATCCAGATGTCACATTGATAGATATTTGAGTTGTGTCCACATTCCGGCCATTATAAATAACGTTGCTATGAATGTTAACCAAAGACTTTGTTTTTCGGTCCATCCTTTAGCCCACTGGCCATCTTCCCTACCCGGCTTCCCTTGGCTTATAATTTTGTGTCTGGGAGTTACATTTGTTCAGTTCAACTTGGTGACCGCTGATTGGGCTCAGCTGTGCAAGAGAGGCCACACCTACGTCTAGGGGCAGGCAGCTGGTGTGCCACTCATATAGATTGGGGGGGCGAGGTGACTGCCACATTAGAAGTGGAGGAGGGCCCGCAAAGGAGAGGAGCTCCTTGCAACAAGGGATGTGGTTTTGTTTTCCTTTGCATCTTGCAGCAAAGGATGTGCTTTAATGTGCAGATCCCCACAGGCAGGTGGCCCCGTTGGCAGGCTGCCACCTCTGATTAATAACAAATGCAGTAAAGGTAATAGGCCTGGATCAGTTCAGTTCCCTGAGTGGTCCAAGTCCTTCGGAAGTGTAGATTTTGTGCACTAATGACACAGTGTGGGGGGATGACCTGGGACTCGGCCCAACTCATCCGTCAGCTCCTCCCCCAGTAGGATCCCCCAAGGTGGCTCCATCGCCCGTGGGCTGTGGGATTAGATGCAGGAATTCTTCCTAAGTCACAAGTGGACTATCAGATTTTGTGCCTCGTTTACTTAACAATTGGATCGGCTAGAAGATGAGCCTAAAGCAACTTTATTCTCACACCCTTATGTTGCAAAATGCTCTTTGGAGTAGAAGAGAAAGATCTGGCACAGAGCCACAGTAGTCCACAGATGGCAGCGTCAGCATCCCCTGGGAGCCAAGGCTCAGGGTGTCTGGGTGGCTCAGTCTGTTGAGCGCCTGACTTTGGCTCACAGTTTGTGAGTTCGAGCCTCACACCAGGCTCTGTGCTGACGACTTGGAGCCTGGAGCCTGCTGTGGATTCTGTGTCTCCCTCTCTCTCTCTGCCCCTGTGCTCATGCTCTGTCTGTCTCTCTCTCAAGAATAAATAAACATTAAAAAAAAAAAAAGAAATGTTGAACTTCAGGTCCCACCCAAGACCTGACTCAGAATCTCTGGTGGGGGGTGAGGACTGCTTAGGAACCCAAATAAGCTCTCTGTGTTGCATAGGTCCGTTTTCTAAGTAGTAGTGCAGGGTCACTGCCCACTAAGACACCCAGTCTCCTGCCTGTGAACCTCATCTGTGACAAGGTGGGCCCCACTGGTCCAGACGATGCCCCTTGAACAATGATGGCAAGGCCATTTACCTTTCTAGTTTCTGTGCATGTACTGTGGGTGTTATTTATTCGTCTCTGTCATGGGTTTCATTCCCTGGGAAACAGACTGGGTTTACCCAGCGGGAAGTTGGTAGGACACGTTCCCAGGAGCAGAGAGTGGGTGGTGGCCTTGGGCAGAGGAAGAAGTTGAGCAGGCAGGCGATTCTGGAGTGGCTCGGCTAGTTCTAGAGAGAGCTCTGGAGCTGGGACAGCCAGGCGCTGGGTGTTTGAGCCCTCGTGGTCAGTTGTTGGCCATGGGCTATCCCCGGGGGGGCATAACCTTGGCCGGGCGGCCCACCAGAGGCCCGGGAGTGGAAGGCGCAGAGCCGTCAGCAGCCAGCCCTCCCAGCAGCTGCGGGAGTGAGGGCCTGACCTGCTCCTGAGGGGGACGGGAGGAGACGCCATGGCCCCTCTGACTGCAGGCGTTACAAGGCCTCAGGGTTCCACTTGACTCGGGGCTAACGCGTGTCCGGGGTCATCTCCGGCTTTGTGTGTTCTGCCGGCCCTCAGAGCCAGGGCCTGGGAAAGAACACAGGCTTCGGCGTTAATAGCCAGACACGTGGGTCGTGCCAGAGGCTGCCTCTCACCTCATTTTGTGGAGGCTTCGGCTTTCCTGCCCGTTCAGTGGCGGGGGCATCTGCTGGGGTCCCAGCTGAGGGCTCCCGCGGAGCGAGTGGGCGGGGACAGCGCCATGGAGACTCTAAGGTGCTTGTGAAGGGCCATCTGCAGGAGACTAAAGCTTGCCTCCTCAGGGCCACCTCTGTGTCACCCGACAATTGGTATTAATGTGTCCTTTATTTTCTCTTCCCACAACAACCCTGAGCCCAGAAATCCCAAAGACCTTGTCCCCAGGGGAGGAGGCCCCTTGGTAGCAACTGGGGCTACCTTTTTGTCTTCCAGGAGCCAACATCCCCTTCCAAGCACAGCCCACCAGCTACGACTACGACGCCCCACTGAGCGAGGCAGGGGACCTCACCGAGAAGTATTTTGCTCTGCGGGACGTTATTCTGAAGGTGGGTGGTCAGCATGGGCTGCAGGGGGCCGGGCGTGGACAGAGCCTGCTTTGGACGCATCGCGCTCTGTAGGTGACTCCCTGGAGCCCCTGTGTTCACGAGGATGTGTGGAGGGGAGGCATCGGGTGGATTTGGTTGGCCTTGAGTCTTGACCCTACCTGGTTAAGAGCGAGCCTCTGAGCGCCTTACTTCCCTAGTCTGTTCTTCATGAAGCCGGAGCAGTAGCACCTCATTGCATCACAAGGATTAAAAAGAACATCCATGGGGCGCCTGGGGGGCTCAGTCTGTTGAGTGGCCAGCTTCGGCTCAGGGCACAGTCTTGAGATTCGTGAGTTCGAGCCCTGTTGTTGTCAGTGCAGAGCCTGCTTGGAATCCTCTGTCCCCCCAGCCCCACCCCTTCCTGCTCCTCCCCTGCTTGTGCTCTCTCTCAAAAATAAACATTAAAAAAAAAAAAAGCCATCCACAAGGCATCCAGGACAGGCTGGTACGCGTGTTGTCCAAGCGGGAGCCGTTCCAATTATTTATCCTAAAGGTGAGAAGACGTGTGTCCATGTAGCTAGCTGAAGGATGTAGGAGGGAAAACCCGCGGGCTTCGGTGAAGGAAGCGCGGTGCAAAGGTGAGCTGTCAGCAGTACTTCGATTCTTCATTTGGGGCAAGTAAACGCATTTCCTTCAGGCCTGCTAGCTGAGTGCTCAGTCCTGCCAACACTTGTGACCTTTTGAGGCATCCGAAGCACCCAGGTGGGGTTTCCTGTCTCTGCTGTGGGTTTAAGAAAAAAAAAAAAAACCACACTTTTTCTGCTCAGTCACCTGAGTTTTGAAGTTAAAAAACAAAAAGGTTTTTCTGCCTATAAATGGTAGGGACCTTTTTTTAAGTACGCCTCGGTCCCAATTTGTACCCAAGTGTACCAGTTCATCTTAGGAAATAGTTTAAGCATATTGACAAATATGATCAATTCTTAACACCTCTGAGAATTTTTGCGCACTGAAGTTTCAGATTTATGGTGGAAGTGTTGCTCATGCTACTTTTTACTACGGGTTTCACCTCCTCAGAGTTTTTAGCGGTGACTCTAAGCGGTTCTATCTTGTCTGTTCGTCCTGTGTCAGAGCTCCCTGTTCCTATCTTTGGTGTTTCCTTCCTTTGTTTGAAACTTAGCTTTGTAACCCAGCCTTTCTTCTCAACTAATACAAGTGTTCAAGGTTATGTATTTCCTTCAAGTACCTCTATAGCTCCGTCATCTAAGTGTTGGTATGTAATATACTTATTATAGTTTGCTCCTAATAATGTCTATTTGGATTTCTCTTTGGCCCTGGAAATGTTCAGAAGTCGTTCAGAAGTAGCGATCAATACCATAATTATTTTTATAGTTTGTTGGTTTCTAACATATTTGCATTCTGGGTAGAGAGCATGTGTGATACGAGTCCCTTAAAATATGTCAAACCTAGTCCGAAAGCCTGGCACGTGCCAATGTGAGTGAATGTTCCACGCGTTCTTGAAAAGACTGTATGTTTAGGGGCACCTGGCGAGATCATGACCTGAGCCAAAGTCAGATGCTTGACCGCCTGAGCCACCCAGGTGCCCCAGACTGTGTGCTTTATGGTTGTTGGATATAATCTATATACATGTTCATTAGGTTAAGCTTATTAATGGTGCTGCTGATACCTTTGATACCCTTGCTGGCTTTTTGTTCATGTTTTCTATTATTTATTAAAGAATCGTGTTTCTCCTTGTGATTGTGTCAGTGTTTGAGGCCATATTATTAGGAATGCAAATTGAAAATGAAAACCTACAGTATCATTTATTTAGTATTGTTATGTGGTAGCCCTGTACCTCTAATAATGTTTTTGACCTTTGAGTCTTTTTTTCTGATACTAATGCTTTTTTTTTTTTTTTTTGGTTAATATTTACTGCTGTGTCTTTCACAATACTTGAATTTCAACCTTGGAATATCTTTTTTTAACATGTCCCTTGTTAACAAGATATAACTGGATTTTTGAAGAATCTAATTTAACATTTTTTCTCTTCTAATTGGTGCATTCATTTGTTCTCATCCATTAGGATTCTTGATACACATTGATTATTTTCAACTGTCTTATTTTACAATAATCTATTTGTTCACTTTTTTTTTTTAAGAATTTTTAATGTTTTGGAAAGAGCCTAAGTGTCCATCAACAGATGAATGGATCAAGAAGATGTGGTTTATCTATACCATGAATACTACATGGCAATGAGAAACAGTGAAATCTGGCCATGTGTAGCAACATGGATGGACCTTGAGGGTGTTATGCTGAGCGAAATAAGTCAGGCAGAGAAGGACAAATATATGTTTGCACGTATAGGAGGATTAAGAGAAACTTGACGGAGGAACAAGGGGGAGAAGAAGGGGGAAAATGGTGGGGGAGAGGGAGAGAGGCAAACCATGAGAGACTCTTGAATGCTGACAAAAACTGAGGACTGGTGGATGTGGGGGGGAGGAGGGATGGGCACGGAGGAGGGCACTTGTGGGGATGAGCACTGGGTGTTATGTGGAAACTAATTTGACGATAAACTATTTGTAAAAAAAAAAATAAATAAATAAAATTAAAGAAACAAGTTGGGCAGAGAAAACAAAAACAAAAACAAAAAAAAAGAATTTTTAATGTCTATTTTTGAGAGACAGAGAGAGACAGAGCACAAGCGGGAGAGGGGCAGACAGAGAGGGAGACACAGAATCTGAAGCAGGTTCCAGGCTCTGAGCTGTCAGCACAGAGCCCGAGAGGGGCGCTCAAACTCACAAGCCGCGAGATCATGACCTGAGTCGAAGTTGGACACTTAACTGACTGAGCCACCCAGGCATCCCTGTCTACCTTTTCCATTTTGTCTTGTTTTGATTACTTTCCTTTGAATTGTCTGAGTCATTTTTTTTTTCTTATTTTATCACCCATCACTTCCTCCCCCCAGTTTGGAAACTATTCATGATATTTTCGTTCTTTTACCAATTACCTACTGAAGGAAAATATGTACCTCCCACAGCCCAAAAGTACAACTCATGAGTGTCTCACTGAATATACAAAGTGAACACACCCCTATAACCAACACGCGGCATCCCAGAAGCCCTGCTCATGGTCCTTTCTAGTCATGAGCTCTGTCTCCAGAGCTAACCAGTGTCCTGACCTCTGTCACCACACCTTAGTTTTGCTTGTTTTTTGATTTTCTATAAATGGTTCATTAAGTATGCACATCTTTATGTCCAGCTTTCAAAAAAAACTTTATATATTTTTTTAACTTTCAAAATTTTTTGTGGGGGAGGGACAGAGAGAGGGGTACAGAGGATCTGCCCCAGGCTCTACGCTGACAGGCTAATAGCAGTGAGCCCGACACAGGTCTCAAACTCACGAACTGTGAGATCATGACCTGAGCTGAAGTCAGGCACTCAACTGCCTGAGCCACCCAGCTCTCAAAAAACTTTAGCATTCAGTTTTATCTTACAAGAATTTAAAAATTAATCAATACAACCATACAACCGACACTTTATCTCATATTAACCCCAGTCACATCCCTCATGACTTAGATGTTTCATTAAAGCCATGTATTTTAGTTCCCTTAGGTTTAAAACTCATGTATTTTAATTCTTTCTTTTACAAAAATCCCATGAGGGATTTGTAATCCCATTATCATTGTATTAGACACTATTTGACTTGACCCACATTGTTTGTGCATTCACAAGTAATTCCACAAATGTTTGGCAGGTTCCCGCTAGATGCCAGGTATTGTTTTAGCCGTTTGGTATGCATAAGGCTTCGTTCAGAAGGTACAGCTGGAGTGAAGACTTTAGGGTGGTAGAACAGTCCCGTGGGACATCAGGGCGGGAGCATTCAGATGGAATGTCACCAGTGAAAAGGTGAGCATGTGCATGGCATTTCACATACAGATGGTCCAGTTGTGTTTCTCCTTCTGTGAACCTGTGCAGGTTCTTTCCTTGTTTCTCTGCCTCTTCATCTCCTCTGTAATTTGGAAGAGTTCTATTATCGTGACATCTTTACCAGTTTTGGGGGTTTCTGCAGGGTTGGGTTTTTTTCTGTAAAAACAATCCTGAGTTTTTATATAGTCAAATGTATCACTTCTCTTTTTTTTTTTTTTAATTTTTTTTTTTATTTATTTTTGAAGGAGAGAGAGACAGTGTGAGCAGGGGAGGGGCAGAGAGAGAGGGAGACACAGAATCCAAAGCAGGCTCCAGGCTCCAAGCCATCAGCACAGAGCCGGTCACGGGCTAAAACCCACGAGCTATGAGATCGTGACCTGAGCCGAAGTCGGACACTCAACCGACTAAGCCCCCGGGCGCCTCTCATGGCTGCTTCCTGAGCCTAGTGGTAGAAATAAATTCCTGTGGGGTGCTTACAGTTTTTATGATTCCACATTTTATGTTCAGATATTAGTGTACGTAGAATTGCTACTTTAGCTGTTGGGAGTGAGATCAGGATTCAGCTTTACTCATGTCTTAAATTACCAGCCACTGAAAGTATTTGGGTCTGTTTTCAAATTCTTTTATGTCACTGATTTTTTTTCTCCTTTCCCAAAACCAAACTGTTTTGATGTTATTTTTACTATGTTTTATTATTACCTAGGAGGACTACTGTTCCATCTTTAGTCTTTCAAAATTTCCCTGACTACTCTGTAAGTTTGTTGTCCACGTAAACTTTGGTATTATTTTATCAACTTCAGAACAAAACAAAAGCCCAGGATACCTATCGATATTTTGATTTGTTTCGTATTAATTTGTGTGTCAAACTAGGGGTGAAATTTATGATATTGAGTCTTAGCCGAGACAGATTGCTTGTCCTTCTCTTCAAGTGTTCTCTGGTGTCGCTCTTGTTTTCAATTTTTCTTAAGATAATGCCTGTCCAGGGGCGCCTGGGTGGCTTAGTTGGTTAAGCGTCCAACTTTCGCTCAGGTCATGATCTCGCGGTTCGTGGGTTCGAGCCCCGCGTCGGGCTCTGTGCTGACTTCCAGCTCGGAGCCTGGAGCCTGTTTCAGTCTGTGACTCCCTCTCTCTCTGACCCTCCCCTGCTCACGCTGTCTCTCTCTCTCTCCTAGAAGTAAATAAAACATTTTAAAAAATAAAATAAAATAAAATAAAATATGAAATACTCCAACAATTTTAAGTATATAAAATAATGTTGCAAACACCCATGTACCCAGTACCTAGGTTTAATACAGGTAAATCTTTGAAATCTTTGTTTGTGATATTTCAAAGAAGGTGATGCATTACAAATAAAACTAGAGCTTCTAGGGCACCTGGGTAGCTTAGGGGCACCTGGTGGCTCAATCAGTTAAGTGTCATACTTTGGCTGAGGTCATCATCACATGGGTCGTGGGTTCGAGCCATGCATGGGGCTCTGTGCTGACAGCTCAGAGCCTGGAACCTACTTCGAATTCTGTGTCTCCCCCTTTCTCTGCCCCTCCCCTGCTCACACTCTGTCTCTCTCTCAAAAATAAATAAACATTTAAAAAAAAATTTTTTTTAAAGAAACTCTCCAGTGTCCTCTCCTCTCAGCCACTGTAACCTCTAGTCTGCTTCAGCCTCTGTAAGTTTCCCTGTCCTAGATAATCCATATAAATGGAACCCTACATTAGCTTCCTTATACATCTGATTTATTTCACTTGCCATAGTTTTTTCGTGGTTCCTCCGTGTTGTAACATGTATCAGAACTTCATTCCTTTTTATGGCTGAATTGTATTCCACGCATGGATAGACCATATGTTGTTTAAATATTGGTCTCATTTATTTTCTGATGGACACCTGGGTTGTTTCCATCTTTGGGCTTTTTATTTTTTTTTCACTTCATTTCTTTTATTTTTTTTATTTTGCTCTTTTTTTTTTTTTTTTTACAAATAGTTTATTGTCAAATTAGTTTCCAAATAACACCCAGTGCTCATCCCCACAAGTGTCCTCCTCCATGCCCACCCCTCCTCCCCCCCACATCCACCAGTCCTCAGTTTTTGTCAGCATTCATCTTTGGGCTTTTTTTTTTTTTAAATGTTTTATTTCTAGGAGAGAGAGACAGTGTGAGCAGGGGAGGGTCAGAGAGAGGGGAGTCACAGACTGAAGCAGGCTCCAGGCTCTGAGCTGGCAGTCAGCACAGAGCCCGACGCGGGGCTCGAACCCACGAACCGCGAGATCATGACCTAAGCGAAAGTCGGACGCTTAACCGTCTAAGCCACCCAGGCGCCCCGTCATCTTTGGGCTTTTTAAAAAAAAGTTTATTTTGATAGAGTACACGCATGCACGGGAGCAAGTCGGGGAGGGGCACGGGGAGAGAATCCCAAGCAGGCTCCACTGTCAGTGCAGAGCCTGGTGCAGGGCTCAAACTCATGAACTGTGAGATACCATGACCTGCACTGAAATCAAGAGTCAGATGCTTGGTCAACTGAGCCACTCAGGCACCCCATCTTTTGGCTGTTTTGACCAATGCTACCTTAGGCATTGGTGCACAGGTATCTGCTCAAGTCTGCTCTCCGTTGCTGTAGGTACTTACCCAGCAGTGACACTGCTGGCGGGCTTACTTTTCAAATAGGTTTCTTTCTGAAATAGCATTTTATGCCTTATCGTTATCAAATATTAAAACAGATGCTTACTGTGCTTTTTTATGTAAAACATCACATTATATTTGATCTTACATTTTTATTTGCCTATATTTTTAGGTACTTCTTTCTGCCTCTCAGTCCACCCCTGCAATGCTCCCCGACACTTGTCCTGACTTTCCCTGGCTCTTACGATTGATGGCTGCTAGAGCCTTTTGCCGTCACCCTACAGTCCCCTCTCTGCTGCTGTTCAGGGGCCCCTGTTCCACAGACCACCTGGCCAGGATGGCCAGGACCATTCTGACGTCACATTCTGGCGCTGTGCAGACACACACTGCAGCCTTCAGTGGCCTGGCTGGGGGAGAATCTGTATTCCAGCCTCAGGGGGACCTGTAACAATCTCTGGTTCCCTTTCTGCTCCCTGATCTCTCCTCGCTGTGACCCGTCACTGCTACAGTCTCTCCTTTTTTTAATTATTTATTTTTGATAGAGAGAGAGACAGAGCACGAACGGGGGAGGGTCAGAGAGAGAGGAAGGCACAGAATCCCAAGCAGGCTCCAGGCTCTGAGCTCTAGGCACAGAGCCCCACGTGGGGCTCGAACTCACAAACTGTGAGATCATGACCTTAGCTGAAGTCGGATGCTCAACCGACTGAGCCATCCAGGCGCCCCATACAGTCTCTCCTTAATAGACAGGTGACAGTATCACCAAGAACATCAGTGCTATTGCATATGCCCTGTTAAGAAATGCGAAGAAAGCAGTGTATTCAGATACCAATTTCAGAAAGCATGTTGGATAAGGTAGCAAAAATGAATGTGTGTTTTTTTAATTTATATTTTTAATTATCTCTGCACCCAACGTGGGGCTCAAACTCACAACTGCGAAATCAAGTCACATGCTCCCCTAACCGAGCCAGCCAGGTGCCCCAAAGGTGTATTTAAATGAGGGGAAAAATCATGACAAATTTAAATTTTTTTAAGATTAAAATAATCGCAAACATCACAAAACTTAAAAGCATGTTTTGGATTTTTTTTTAAATTTTTTTAATGTTTTATTTATTTCTAGGAGAGAGAGAGAGAGACAGCGTGAGCAGGGGAGGGTCAGAGAGAGAGGGAGTCACAGACTGAAACAGGCTCCAGGCTCTGAGCTGGCAGTCAGCACAGAGCCCGACGCGGGGCTCGAACCCACGAACCGCGAGATCATGACCCAAGCGAAAGTCGGACGCTTAACCGACTAAGCCACCCAGGCGCCCCAGATGTTTTGGATTTATTAACTGAAACACAGTTACATGTGCCATCCTTCTTCCCTTATGTTCTTTTGGCTGCACACTGGCTTTTGTCTCCGGTGTGTTTGTGACCTTTTTCTCTAGAGAGAATGGAAATCTTTCTCTTTACCGCAGCTCATTGAAATTTGTTTTTTAGAGGGGCGCCTGGGTGGCTTAGTCGGTTAAGCATCCGATTTTCGCTTGGGTCATGATCTCGTGGTTGGTGGGTTCGAGCCCCGCGTCGGGCTCTGTGCTGACTGCCAGCTCAGAGCCTGGAGCCTGCTTTGGATTCTGTGTCTCCCTCTCTCTCTGACCCTCCCCTGCTCACGCTGTCTCTCTCTCTCTCTAGAGGAAAAAAAAAAAAATTTGTTTTTTAGAATGTACGGAGTGTTTAGAAAACAGAAAATTTCACATTTCGTTTCTGATAACGTTACATAAACATTTAGAGTTATTATCAACCTGAGGCACTCTCTCTCCAATTCTTTCATACAAGCGCTTGAGTATTTGGAAGAAATTTCTAACAGACAGGTCCTGTCCCCTTACATTTGACACCCTATGCCTCTTCTCCAACCTGTACTTCTGAGGCCGTTGACCTCAGGGCACCATCAAGTGATATGCATATTGGGTGTTAGGAATAATCTGTTGGTGATAATTTACCCACCCAAGGAAGTAACAGTGAACTATGTAGATATACTCTACACCCAAGTTAAGTAAATCCCCACCTCCTCTCTCCTTGGGGTGAATCCCAGAGATGCCCGTCACAGCTCCAGAGCCTCCTGACCTGTGACACAAGGAAGCTCTTGCATAAAGAGACAAGGGTCTTAGCCTGTTGTGGTTAAATTGTATTACTTCTGCAGATTTCACAAAAACCTATGACCATGTGACCACACTGCCAGCACCCTCCCTGGGGACACTTCAGGACACAGGAGATGAGCTAGGAAGCTGCTACCATAATCTAGAAATGAGATGGTGGCAGGGCCAGCAGCGACTGGAGAGAGGAAGCAATCGATTTGAAAAATGTTTTGGAGATAAAATCGGTAGGAGTCGGTGACAGCCCGCATGCAGGTGTGAGGAGTCACTGATTTGTCTCTAGGTTTACAGCTTTGGGTTGGATAACCAGATGGGTATTATGGTCAGGAACTAGCATGGAGCACCACAGAGGAGGCACAGGCCGGGAAGGGGACGCAAGTTCCGGGCTGGGTTTGTTCAGCTCCAGATGCCTTTGGGGACATCCAGGTGCAGGTGTCTATCCAGCAGGTGGCTCACTTAAGAGGGAGAAGCTCCAGGAAGCAGTGGTTAGGACAGTTCATCCGTGGAAGTGGAGGCTCAAGTCCAGAGGAGGCTGAGATCGCCGATGGAGAGCTGAGCGAGAAGGGCGCTGGGCCAAGCGACAAAGCCAGGGGATCCCAAGCGTTTCGCCAGTGGACACAGTAAGCTGAACCCATGAAGGAGACAGTCTTCAGAAACTAGTAGAATTCAGTAGCTTGTGATAGCTTGCAGCTTACCACGTGGTCCTTTCTTCCCTCCTCTTCTTGGTGCTTCAGATTTAGAAGAGAGAAATGAACTGCTTTAAACGTGGGGTCTTTCTTATGAGATGTTGTAGACTTTCAGTTAGCTGCTTGCTTGCATTGAGGGAAAGAATGGGGAAAAACCCATATATAGCTGCCTCTTCCTTCACCAAAGGCTTAAAAAGTGGAATGGGTCTCTAATCCATTTCAAGAGTAAGTTGGGTGTCGATGGGCAATATCTTTCACTGATGTAGGTGCCCAGGGATGATCATTTCCCATCAGGCTGCACACACCTCTGCTCAATGATAAAGGCTCCAGGTGCCTTTTTGCATATGATTCTTCAAGGTATGACAAAGCTCATGACATTTGCATTTTCTAAGATATTTTCTTTGCTGTGGGTAAAACTCAACCAGACATGGTTAACACTTTGACCTCGAGTAGGAACCATAAGACTGGAGGGCAGCACCCTCCTCCTCCCTACCAATTCCTGAGAGGGGCAGTGGTGAGTTTATTTTTGTATGCTTTTGAATGAATTCAAGACCCATTTTTGAGGAGTTTTGTTAAAGTTCTTCATAAGGATTCTATCAAAGATAAGAGTCCAGCTGACTTTCTGGAGATGTGTCATTATATAGAAATTAATCAAGTGGTACACTGAGGACCTTGATAATGTGAGCAAAGATTAGGATTCCGTGAGGTGGTCATTGGGGCTGGGTGGGGACTGGGGTTGTGAAAATGACCACAGTGACTTTTACTATTTCAAAGCTTGATGAGCTTTGAAACCTGACTGAAGGCCAGTCTACACTGGCTGATTGATTGTCCTTCTCAGTTTATGGACACAAGCTGTCTCTGGCTGATCCACGCTGCTGGTAGAAACACAGTGTTTTGTGTCTGATATTTTAGGCTGACAAAGTGAATATTATATATCACACGTTAGACTTCCAAAGCGTTGCCTGCACTCTTGTGGTTCTAGTGTTTTCCTTTCCTGCAGACTTGGCTTTTCTGGATTGTCTTCCAGCGGGGTTTCTCTAAAATGCCCATCTGGGCACAATGCCTTCCATGACTTGGCCTCCTATTTTCCTCAGGCCTCATTTCACGGTTCTCCCCTCCTCGTACATGACTCTCTAGCCTTAAAATGAAGGTACGTAAGGTTCCATGAGTGGGACAGTACTGTTGATCCCTCCTGGCCTCTGCACGTAGTGTTCCCTCTGCCTTCACCCATCTGGAACATGAGAACACACCTAAGTTACCTTCTCGGGGAAGTTGTCTTTGATCGGGCTCTCTGCCGTTAGTCACGCCTTGTCTTCTACCGCCTGGCCGGGTGGACATCTTGAACACACTGCTTCCCATAGTGTGTTGGTATCATCTGTCTATGTACATTTCTCACAGCCCAGGCTAGGAGCTGTTTATATCCCCAGTACCAAACGTAGGCCCCAACACAAACTACTTTCTTAATAAGAATTTGTTAAAAGAATGAATGAAAACATTAGAGATCTTGGGGAAAGAAAGGTTTTTGGTCGCTGTTAAATCTTGTGGATTCGACTGGGAGACGAGCAGCTCCCTGTATTAAATTTGTGCAGCTAAATAGGCAGGATAAGAAGCAACATTTATGACCAGTCTGAAAACTATCATTAAAGCACAAATTATTACAGAAAACTAAAGGTGCTGATATAGCGTTTTGGAATATTTCTTTCTTTTCTGTAACATTAGTTGGATAAAAGATTAGGATTTTACTATAAGATAATCAATGAAAAATCATTCAACTTATTGAAAAGAAAAGACAGAAGATTGGGACAAACGGGATAGGCAGATGGAAACTTAATATCAATATTATGATGAGGTCGTACCACTGATTAAAAAATCAACATCCAGGGGTGTCTGGGTGGCTCCAGTGCGTTGAGCATCCGGCTTTGGCTCAGGCCATGATCTTACAGTTCATGAAATCAAGCCCCACGTCGGGTTCTGTGCTGACAGCTCAGAGCCTGGAGCCTGTCTTCAGATTCTGTGTCTCCCTCTCTCTCTGACCTTCCCCTGCTCACTCTGTCTCTCTCTCTCTCTCTCAAAAATAAATAAAACATTTAAATAAATAAATAAATAAATAAATAAATAAATAAATAAATAAATAAATAAATAAAATAAAAAGTCACCATCCAGATAGACAATTGGGTGGAAGACGTAAACACGTATAGACACTTGGTGAAAACTTTGGCATCCGCTATATTTAAGATTCATATGAAATACTTATATCGTTTGACCTAGTAACTCCTCACTTGGGACTTCGTCTCAGGTCATGATCTCAGGGTTTGTGAGTTCAAGCCCTGCGTCGGGCTCTGTGCTGCTTCAGATTCTGTGTCTCCCTCTCTCTCTCTGCCCCTCCCCTACTTGTACTCTGTCTCTGTCTCTGTCTCTTTAAAATAAACAGACATTGAATATAATAGGCAATAAATAAAATTATTATCAGTATTTGGGCGTGCCAAAAGCACTTTTGGTAAGTAGCAGTAGCCAATAACAAAACTGTCTCTAACCCTTCATGGTATATGTGCATAAGGAGAGGGTCCAGGAGGAAAACTGGAAGAGAAAAGGTATCCTGGGTGTTTTTGTCTCTGGAATTATGTTTAATTACGAGAGAAGGTACTTTCTCTCGTACTGTTGTACAATAAAGGAGGTGAGATGGAGCCGTAGAAACAACACTTAACTGGGGTCAGTATCCCAGCTCATTCCTTTGCCCCTGTGATTATCTTGAGCAAGTACCTCAGTCTCCCCTCTAAAAAGGAAATATAATGATGGGCTATAAGGGCCTCTGTGAGCAGCAGCTGAGATGGCCACACTGGCCCAGAAGCATTCTGTCGCTGTTGGCTCAGTGTCGGCTGAGCAACGCTGCCTGGTCAGGGACTTTTTCTCCCAGTGTGACAGAGGAGACTGCAGCCCTGGTCACCCTGGACGCCGGACTCCACCGTGGCTTTCGGAGCTAGATCTGACACGGTCACTACTATGTGCAGGTGAATAGGGGGCCTCAGCAAACGAATGAGGCTACTCTGAGGTCCCCTCTGTGGATTTGTGTTTGCCGTTTTCATTGGCCAGAACGCAGGGCGAGGAGGAGGTGGGAAACTGCCGCAGGAGAACGAAAGTGGCTTAGGGCTGTGGGGAAGCTGGGAAGAGGGGTTTCACATCTTGTCTGAGATCAGCAGATGGAACTGCTTGGCATCACATTCATTTTAATGTGAATCATGAAGATCATTTTAATGTGCTCCTTTTCTTTTGAGAGAGAGAGAGAGAGGATGCAAGTGAGCGAGGGCCAGAGAGAGGGAGGAGCGAGAGAAGTGGGGCTCAGCAAGCAGGGCACGAGCTCACCTGATAAGGGACTCAGATTCATCAAAGTCAGATGCTTAACTGACCAAGCCACTCAGGCATCCCTCATTTTATTTATTTTAGAGAAAGAGCGAGACCGCCAAGTGGGGAGAAGGGCAGAGGGAGGGAGAGAGAATCTTAAGCAGGCTCCATGTCGGCGCAGAGCCTTGATGCCCAGCTTGATCCCCATGACCCTGGGATCATGTCCTGAGGTAAAATCAAGAGTCAGACACTCAACCAACTGAGCCACCAAGGCATCCCTTTAATGTGCTCTTTTAACAATGTCACAGAGGGACGCCTGGGTGGCTCAGTCAGTTGAGCATCTGACTTCAGCTCAGGTCATGATCTCATGGTTTGTGAGTTTGAACCCCACATCAGGCTCGCTGCTGTCAGCATGGAGCCTGCTTCATATCCTCTGCCCCACCCCCCCCTTCCCCTTCCCTGCTCTCACTCTCTTTCTCTCAGAAATAAACATTACAATTGTTTTAATCTTTAAAAATGTCACAGAACTATTGATTCATAGAATATTAGAAATACAAAGGACTTCCAGTTCAAGATGGATGGCTGACCACATACTCATAGCTTGTGCCTTTCAAAATGTTCTTAAGTGATTAAAAAGAATTTTTTTCATGAAGCCAACAAGAGGGGCACTATGCATGCATGAGAGATTTCAAAAAATTTCTGGGAAATAAAAATAGATAGAGGTGACTAACAAGGTAGCACCAGGAAGTCTAGGTCCCCAGTGAGTGTGAAAGGGGGTTGTTGAAACAGGTAAACAGGGAGTAGGTTGCTCTTAAAGAACCTTAGAGAACCAGGGTCCTCGAAATGCAGATGTGACAAAAGACAGATCAAAACAGCTGAAAATGGGAAGGCTACTGGAACTACATATTTCCCATCAGGTGCTCCCCTCTTTCACCCCTCTTTAAATGGACTTTCCATCAGGGAAGCATCTTTTTGCCTCAGAAAATTAGAATTAAAAAAAAAAGTGTGCAGCCTGAGAGCAAAAACCTTACATGTTATGTCTGACTCCCTCCCAAATCACCCTAAAACAAAGCTCCCCACTCAACAAACCTTGCTCCTGTACACCGAGCAGGACTGGCATAAAAAAGATGGTTATGCAAATGCTGGTGCATTCATTTGCATTACATTAAATAAGAACGGAGGACCAAAGGTGACCAGATGTTTCAAGATTCCCAAAAAACCTACAAAGGGAAAGAGAAAGACCAAAATGAAATAAACAGAAAAATAACCTAAAGGCAACTGATAATTCAGGACGGAAATAAGAGATCTTAAGCAAAACAAAGCAGACCGTCTCAAAAAGTTGTATCTTTTAGAGACATTTGCAAAGATGTTGCTTTCACACTGCAAAAATGGGATACTTTGAAAAAGGAGCCATTAAAGAACAAAAAAAAAGAGTTCCCAAAATAAAAAATTTAAAAAAATAGTCTCCTAGAAATAGAACCAGAAGACAGAGATTGAAACAGAGAAAAGATGAGTGATACAGATACAATCTAGGATGTCTTAACTTTTAAGGGAAAAAGATGGAGAAAAGAAAATATTAAAAATGTACACAATTTTCGTCCAAAACCAAAAAGAGTGTTTGAATTGCCCACAGTAATAAATGTCAAAAACACACAAACCCAAACACATCCTTCGAAAAAATTTAAAACATAGAGAATAAAGCACTTACAAGCTTCTAGAGAGAAAAAGCCGGTCACCATTGAAAGAAGAATGAGCTCGGTGTGAGTCATACTGGGGGCACATCTTCCCTTCTAAGGGAAGACGATTTTCAGCATAGACTTCTACACTCATCCAAATTATCAACTAAATGTGCCATTTTCAGACATTCAAAAATTCAACAAATTTCCCTTCCACGTATCAGTTGTTGAGAAGTTACTGGACATTGCCCCAGTGAAATGAAGTAGTTATGCGATCCTAGAAGTAGAAGCTAAAACCAGAAAATAATGAAGAGAAGTCCCAGAATATCAAGGCTAGCAGAGAGTCCGTCCCTGGAAGCAAGAAGACTTGAGAGTTCCAGCAGGAAATTTACTACGGGGGAGGAAAGAGGGTTTGGAGAAACTTGCCACCATCTTTGGAAATTTAGAACAGCTAAAGAGGAGTTAACCTAAAGGCAGACAGGAAAAAAGAAAGGCAATTAGAAACCTCAGAGGAGGGAAAAGAACACAAAAAGCTGAACAACAGGGAACATGCTGTCATGATATGTACTACTTAGCTTTGCAGAGAGTAATATTTATATAATCATGTGAGCACTGTTGGTTGATTTTGAATTTAGACTCAATATACAGATGAAGGGAAGGTGTATGCGTACAGGATAGACTTTTAACCTGGTCAGTATAAAAGAATAGCTGCTAATCTGGGGGCAGGAGTAGGAAAGAGAGCTCAGGGAAGAGTGCAAATAGCCTCATCTTAAAAGTATGGACACAAAAGATAATCTTAGTTGATGGAACTAAGAAATAAAGGTATATTACTTCAAGCTACAAAGGTAACCAGTAGAGAAATGATGATAAAACCATGTTGGCAAGAAAGAAAGATATCCAGAATAGTACACCTGGGCTAAATTCTCATGTATTAAAGAAATCAGTAGTGTTTTAAATGGATCAAATAAGAAATAGCAGAGAAGTATAAAGGTAGAAACTAAAAGATGCAAAAATGGAACAATTAAATGAATTTAAAATGGTTTTCTCTGAAGAATAGAACTAAGAGAATAGTCAGGAGCCTATTGCTTTTCATTATAGCAGTCTGTTGTCTTCCTTTTTTAATTACTTTAAAAAATAGAAACTGAGGTGCACCTGGTGGCTCAGTCGGTTGAGCATCTGACTTCAGCTCAGGTCATGATCTCAGGGTTCATGAGTTTGAGCTCCACATCAGGCTCTGTGCTGACAGCTCAGAGCCTGAAGCCTCCTTTGGATTCTCTCTCTCTGCCCCTCTCTCTATGTCTCCCTCTCTCTCTGCCCCTCCCCCTCTTGTGCTCTGTCTCTCAAAAATAAATATTAAAATTTTTTTAAAATAATAAAAATAAAAAATGGAAACCAAAAGGAAGGAAGAGAGGAATGGAGGAGGGAAGAAATGCAGGGAGCCTGCGAGATCATACTGCAATCTACTTGGAGGTGGACACAGACTTTTAAGTCTTGGCACTTGTATCTTCCAACCCTAATTTAAATAGGTGTGTGTGTATTTAATATTCAATAAGATTCTATTTTTATGTTTTTAACTTTTATTTAAGAAAAATTTCAAATGTACAGAGAAGTTTCAAGAATAAAAGTAGCACGGGGGCGCCTGGGTGCTGGGTGGCTCAGTCGGTTGAGCGTCCAGCTTTGGCTCAGGTCATGACCTCAGGATCTGTGGGTTCGAGCCCCCCATCAGGTTCTGTGCTGACAGGTCAGAGCCTGGAGCCTCTCTCAGATTCTGTGTCTCCCTCCCTCTCTCTGACCCTCCCCTGTTCATGCTCTCTCTCTCTCTCTTTCTCTCAGAAATAAATAAAAAATGTAAAATAAAAAATTTTTAAAAAGAGAATAAAAGTAGCACATAAAGCGCTCGAGTACTCCACACGCAGATTCACGCATGTCAGCGTTTCACCCTGTGTGCCTCATCCGTTTTCCCCTGGCTGCCCCCTTGGGTTTTCTAAACCACTGGAGGGTTGCTTGCATCATGACCCTTTACCCCGAAATACTTCAGTGTGTGTTTTATAAGAATCAGCTGGAATATGCTCTTGTGTAACCACAGGAAATTTAACACTGATACCAAACTTTAATCTACCAGTAAGATTTAACATGCGAGTAATACTTTTCCCTACTACAGCTTCCGCTCTTCAGATTCTGGTTCTTGCTCTCTGTTTTAAAGTCTCTTGTTCTATAATTATTTGAATGATCCCTGGAGTTTACAGTGCAGACACACACACACACACACACACACACCCCTTCGAAGTAAAAACTTTACCAAACCCTGTTTTGGGGGGAACCTCTTGTTCTTTGCCTTTCCAAAACTCACCGGCACTATCGTTCGAATCTTGGAGCCTCCTTTTGAAAACTGAATTGTATAGCAGCGTTTCTGAGGGTTTGATAGCTTTTGTTTTTTTCTTTTTCCACTCTGGTTTCTAGTTTGAAAAAGTACCAGAAGGTTTCATCCCTCCATCTACACCGAAGTTCGCATATGGAAAAGTAGCCCTGCAAAAGGTAAGCAAGAAAATAACAGCACTTTCGAAAGTGAGGAAGTGGAATTTAGCAGTTGTGAGTGAAAGTGTCAGACGGAGGAATTGGTTCTGTCTTTCTGTGAATTGGTTTTGTGAGACTGAAGGTGACGCTTCGGGGAAAATGGGGACACGTGTGTGGACGGGGTGGGCACCTGGGCCGTGAGCAGAAGTGGGTGGGGATCCTTACATCATTCAGGTCATTTAGGTTTAGTTATCAGTCATCCGGAGCAGCTTCCGGAGCCTTTGTGGGAATAACATGCCACCTTGTTATGCCTGGTGAGGTTCCTTTCCGCAATTTACCCTTTTTTAGGGGGTTCTCAAAAGGCATAGGCATTATCAGAGACCTTTGCACTATTTAGTGTGCTCCCTTCCATCTCAAAATCATGTACTGATTTTTGTGCTTTGTGGTTTATATGGTAAATGGGACATCAAGGGGGAAAGGCTAGACACTCATCATAGATGGGAGCTAAAGACCTTTTATTCTAGGAAAGAGAAAAAGAAGGGAGATTTCATTTCATTGTCAGGAGTGACGTAAGCCAAAATCAATTTGTTTTGACCGTCTGTGTCTTCAGGATTTCCCCTTTTATAATCCCTCACTCCTACATCTCTTAACTCACAAGAGAGAAGAGAAAGAAACCACAAGCAGTTACACATTTCTTCAGAATCTTGATTTTCTAAAATAGCAGAAGTCTTTATCTTTAACCAAAATGCCAAACACCATTGTATAATTTTTCCATTCACGAAGCCCTTTGATGTTACGGTTGGGTAAGTTGCTGTGACATTTTCCACCTAGTGTCTGGTGCGTGTGTTACATTCAGTGAAGAGTGTGGTCTCTCTGCATGATAGGAATCTTCCTTTAGTTTTAATCAGGCTTGAATCACACTCGTAAAGGGAGCATCTTCTACGTTTTCATTGCCACTGGCTACTTAAGGAGGACATGGCTTTGCTACGAGAAATTTATTTTTATGCAACAGAAAACAGCTACAGATGTTTACAGCAGCAACAGGACCAAGACGGAACCAAACAAAAGTAGCTTCATACCGAAAATACATTCTGTTACCGCAAAGGAAAATTGTGTCAGTAGAAATAGCTTTTCCTGGTTAACTAAATGTGTGCGATGTAAGATAGCATGTTAGCGTGTAACTGAATTCAGCCAATGTAAGACATGGTTATATAGGATAAGACCTTTTACCGTGAGTTGAATTTCTTTAGTTGTCCCGATAGAAAAACTTCCATATGGGGCGCCTGGGTGGCTTAGTCGGTTAAGCGTCCGACTTTCGCTCAGGTCATGATCTCGCGGTTCGTGGGTTCGAGCCCGCGTTGGGCTCTGTGCTGACTGCCAGCTCAGAGCCTGGAGCCTGTTTCGCTCTGCTGTGACTCCCTCTCTCTGACCCTCCCTGCTCACGCTGTCTCTCTCTCTCTCCCAGAAATAAATATTTAAAAAAAAAAAGAAAAGAAAAACTTCCATGTGAGCTGCTGAATTGATGGAATTGTATTTAAGGTTTTGCTTCCTCCTGACGTTGCGTATCAGCAAAGCAGCCCTGCCGAAGCGTTTATACATTCCTCCCCAGCATCAGTCGCGGGAAGTCCTAGGTTCAGAGCCAAACCTAACTGCAGACCTTGGCTCTGCCGTTGCTCTGGCGAGCTTCTGGGAGAACGTGTTTCCACATCCCTAACCCAGGGACAGTGGTGGCTGCCCCACCCCCCACCCCCGGCGGTTGTGAGGATTCACTGGGGTGCACGTGCAGGGTGCTCTCACCTGGGGTTTGGCAGGCACTCAGTGATCGGTAGCTGCCGTCATTCTTGTTGCTGCATCAGAATAAGCCTCCTGGGTTGTGAGAATATGCCATCATCTGGACTAAACGTAATAAGTATTTTATTGAGTATCTACCATGTGCTGAGTATTGGGTGAGCACCACACAGACCCTGCCCTTAAGGAGCTGACAGAATGGTCAGGACGGCAAAGGTGAGCAGCCAGTGCGTGATGCAGGCGTGGAAAATACGCTGCAGTCAAGTTCAGAGGAGCGTGCAGTCCTGGGTACTCCCCTCTGGGGTGCTGGCGAAGGCTCCGGAGGGGAGGCAGCCTCTGCGCCCTGGTTTTATAAAGAGGCCTTATGTGCTTGACATGCTTTATGATGGCCATCGGTTACTTTTCATCGAGGGTTAGGGGACAGATGGGGTGACGGAAGGTGACTGGGGGTCAGCTTTGAGCAGAATTCGAACAATTTAGGTTCATGGAGGGATTCGGTTAAATCCTTGATAATTTACAAACGGCATTATCCTCCACTGCGATTACCGGGTGACAACGAGTGAATGTTCCTCTTGTGTCTTTTCAGTTAAAGACGGTGGAGGATGCTCTGAACGTCCTGTGTCCCTCTGGGCCCATAAAAAGCCTTCATCCCTTGACATTTATCCAGGTGAAACAGGTAGGCCTTCAAAGGTAATGCTTCACCCTTTTTCTGCTTTTCTGCCCTGCCCTGCAGGGCCTATTCTGAGCACAGGGGCCAAGCGGTAGGCAGATAAGTCAGGTCCCGGTAAATTCGCCACAGATTTCCAGTCTCTTGTAGCTTTAAGTACCTCACGGTGGGCTGACTCTTCCTAGACTCCCCCCACCTTTTTTCTACCCCTAGAATAGGCTGTAGCTCAACCTGATTCAACATAACTCTGTGTATTTCTGATCTAATTAATCTTTATTACTAAAGCAAAACCACTATCTTAATGCTCAAAAAGACAGCTTAATTATATGTCCTTAGTTGACTCAAAGGTGTAGGGCCTGTGTTCTTGAGAGATTCGGTTCTTAGAGATTCTTCTTCCCGCTTTTGAAGGGAACGGGACACATGCGTCTATCGGTGTGTGTGTGCATGCACGCATTCACGTGGTTAACCCAGGCGCTGCCTCATGTCAATTTTATTTACTCTATTATTTGTTTATTTAAAGTGGGCTCCACGCCCGACATGGGGCTGGAACTCACAACCCTGAGATCAAGAGTTGCACACTTGGGGCGCCTGGGTGGCTCAGTCAGTTAAGTGTCCGACCTCGGCTCTGGTCATGATCTCACAGTTTGTGGGTTTGAGCCCCGCGTCGGGCTCTGTGCTGACAGCTCAGAGCCTGGAGCCCGTTTCAGATCCTGTGTCTCCCTCTCTCTCTGCTCCTCCCCCACGCTTGCTCGGAGCCTGGAGCCTCCTTCAGATTCTGTGTCTCCTTCTCTCCCCGCTCATGCTCTGTCTCACTCTCTCTCAAACATAAATAAATGTAAAAAAAAAATTTTTTTAAAAAGACTTGCACACTTTGCCTGCTGAGCCAGGTGCCTGCCCTTCATGTTTATTTTAAAATTTTTTCTCAGCTTTTTATTTTGGAAATCTTCAAATCTAAAAATGTTACAAGAAAAGTGTAATCTACACCCACGTAGCTTTCCCCTGGATTCACTAAGTGTTGACAGTTGGCTGTGTGTATATGCAGTCACCTGCCTTTTTTTAACCGTTTGAGTTTGCTGTCAATTTCCTGACACTTCACCTCTAAATATTACAGCACATATCTTTTAAGAAAATGGACATCGTTCTATATGATCACAATATAATGATCACACTTAAGAAATTTGACATTCGTATAAAAATCTTATTTTTTTAATGTGGGCTGTATAGTCAAGTATCCAGTAATGTCCTTAACTTTTTTTCTTTTTTAAAAAAATATGTATTTTTGAGAGAGAGGAGCGGGGGAGGGGCAGAGAGCGAGGGAAACAGAGGATCAGAAGTGGGCTCCACGCTGACGGCAGCAAACCCGATGCAGGGTTTGAACGCACAAACCGTGAGACCGTGACCCGAGCCCAAGTCAGACGCTTGACCGACCGAGCCCCCCAGCCAGCCAGCCCTTCACTTCCTGCCAACCCAGTTTCCAATCCATGGTCACACATGCATTTAGTTATAAGGTCCCTTCAGCCTTCTTTTCTCTGTCACTACTCCTAAGTCTCTCTTTTCTCATGGCATGGACATTTCTGAGGAGTTCGGCCAGGTGTTTCGTAGACTTCCCCTCACTGATTAGGTTCAGTAGGACACTTCTGGCATGAACACGACCGGGGGTGTGTGCCCTTCTCAGAGCGCCATGTCACGACGCCCATCAGGTCAGTGTGTCCCTTTGCTGTGATGTTAAGCTTGAACGCCCGGTTAGGATCTCAGCCCCAGTTTGTTTTTGTTTTGGTTTTTTTAATTTTTTTTATAGCTTATTTATTTTTGAGACAGAGAGAGACAGAGCATGAGCAGGGGAGGGGCAGAGAGAGGGAGATACAGAATCTGAAAGAGGCTCCAGGCTCTGAGCTGCCAGCACAGAACCCGACACAGGGCTCGAACCCACGAACCGTGAGATCATGACCTGAGCCGAAGTCGGACGCTTAACCGACTGAGCCACCCAGGCGCCCCTCAGCCTCAGTTTTTTGAAATGGAAGGCTCTCTGGGTCCCTTACTGCCTCTCTGGGGAGATCCCCTCCTGGAAGGAGTCTGAGCCATAAGGTAATAGGACAACAGCATATCTAGACTTAGTGTACTTTGCTTCTGGTTATGCTTTTCTCACTTGGGATTTTATTCCTGCAACTCCGTGACCAACGCGATGAGTACTTAAGCCCCCGGTTCCTTAACACGGGGTAGAATCCTTGCTCTAGTTCCAGCCAGCACCCGCTGTGTCCAGGTCTTCATCTAAAAGTACAGTCCGCCTTCTCCACCGAGCAGGGAACCTCTCGATAAGACACAGTGTGGCCACTAGGGCAGCTGGAACCTAGGAAGTGAATTCCGGGTTGATGTATAGACCCTCGCACTCATTGCTCTCGCAGACCCTTCTGCTCTGTGATCTTTGGCCCAGCTGTTTCAGGGCTGGCGCAAGCCCCCTGGATGTTAATTTCCAGCGAAACCCATGGAGGGTACAGGTACAGAGGGTGGGCTGCAGCCCTGGCCCTCTGCGGCCACCCCTACCCCCACTCCAGCCGCTGCAGCGGTTTGCAGGGAGCACCTCCACCTCTGCTCCCCCCTGGGGGCCCTTCTCACAGTGCTCCCCAGCCTCTGAGCGAAGACTTACCACTTCAGTTACCTTGCAAAGAAAACAACAAGAAAGAGACGGACATTTGGGGTCTGGGAAGGAAGGCACCCTTGTGCGTGAAGCCTTGGGTGGCGGCCCCAGTGACATTTCTTGAGTTCAGCCCTTTCTTTCAACACAGGAACAAGGGTTAACGTGTTTCCTTTTTCACCTCCTCTAAATCACCTCCACATTTGCCGAGATTCGCTCCCTTGCCTTCTGGGCTCCAGATGTGAGGAACTTTTCCCTGTCCCCTGCCGGATGTCTGTGAGAGTCCCCTCTGTGACAGGGTTTGGTCCTGCCTACCCTGGCTAACATCCACAGCAGCAAAGTCACCAGCTGAGGCCGCAGGTGCTGTTTGCTGCCGCGGCCGAGAGTCTGGGGCCTTCCTTTCGGACCCGGGATACCAACCTCTCTGTTTTCTGACTTAGCAACAGGTTACACCCTCCTCTCTCACTGTCTCTGTCCCCGCCACCCCCGTCCCTCCACCTTAAACAGTTTCCGATTGACTCTTGTTTTGTGTGTTAGAGCAGATCTAGCCCAAGAACCTGGAAAATGTTTTACCCAACGTTGTTGACTTTGTTGTTGTTTGTCTTTTTTTATTTTAAGATTTTGTTTCATGTTTATTTTTGAGAGAAAGACAGCGCAAACAGAGGAGGGGCAGAGAGGGAGGGAGACCCAAAATCCAAAGCAGGCTCCAGGCTCCAAGTTATCAGCACAGAAGCCCAATGTGAGGCTCAAACCCACAAACTGTGAGATCATGACCTGAGCTGAAGTCGAACACTTAACCAACTGAGCCACCCAGGCACCCCTAAAATTTTATTTTAGCTTAATCTCTATACCCAACGTGGCTTGAAGATCAAGAGTCACATGTTGTACCAAGGGACGTCTGGGTGGCTCAGTCACTTAAGTGTCCAGCTTTGGCCCAAGTCATTATCTTGTGGTCCGTGGGTTCGAGCCCCGTGCCAGGCTCTGTGCCAGCTCAGAGCCTGGACCCTGCTTCCGATTCTGTGTCTCCCTCTCTTTCTGTCCCTCTCTCGTTCACACCCTTCTGTCTTTCTCTCTCAAAAATAAACAAACATTAAAACAATTTATTAAAAAAAAAAAAGAGTCACATGCTCTACCAGTTGCGCCAGCCAGGAGCCCTGTTTGTCATTTTTTGTCATGTTGTGTTGTGTTTTTGAGGCGATGTAAATAACCCAGTGATACATATGATAGGCTCGCCCTGAGTGATACTGGGCAAATTTCCTCGTGTGGGAAACAGATGTCTAATAAAATGTTCTTCTGAATTCCCTGCTGCTACTGCTGTGAGAGTGTATGATCTAAAAAGTTAAGCCCGTTCCCTTCTTTCCAACTGAATTTTTGCTGGAGGCTAGAGAAATACTTTATTCCTTATGATTTTAGAAACTTCACTTTCACCCAGATCGAGGGGGCCAGGCTATCTTTTTGAAAAGAGTGATGTATTTTCCTCACATATTTTTCTAACCAGTATTCGGGTTTTGTGCTGTACCGAACAACGCTTCCTGAAGACTGCAGCAACCCCACACCTCTGTCTTCTCCCCTCGGGAGAGTCCATGACCGCGCCTATGTCGCTGTGGATGGGGTAAGAATGTTCTCTGAGCTGTGTCTGTCTGCCCCAGCGGGGGGATGCGTGGTCTGGTAACGTGGCATTTGAGGCCACCGCACGCCTCTCTACACTTGGGCTCTGCCCCTCCAACTGAACCTCCTTAGCTGCGCCCCTTCCTTGCTGGTGTGGCCTGAGCCATGCGCCCTCTGCCTGTGCCTGGAAGGGTACGCTGAAGGCAGCCCCCATCTTGGAAACCTTCTGGTCTCCCCAGTCCACGCCATCCTCTCTGACCAACCACAGAATGTCACCCGTGTCCTTGAGGACAGGCTCCACTCTACACGTGGAAGCGGTGATTCGTTTAACTCTGTGCCTTCATCCTGCACGAGAAAGTATGTCCGGAAGGATTGTTCATGCTAATTACAGCCGCAATACACAGAGAACCCTGTTTCACAGCGCAGGAAAGATACACTGGGGGCCTCCATTCCTCCCACTGAAGCCGTCATGTGAACAAGCACATGAGGACATTTTTCTAACCCTGGAGATTTGTTCAGAAAATTTTAAATTAAAATGCTTCCATTCTGTGGCGACCAAAGGCTTTCATTTCAGGGGAAGCAAGTTTTTAGGGCACCATGTGTATGTTGCCCACATGTAGACTGACAGCGCTTGTTTCTTGAATTCCAGTTTTTTTTTTTTAATGTGTATTTATTTTTGAGAGAGAGACAGAGTAAGAATGGGGGAGGGGCAGAGAGAGAGGTAGACACAGAATCCAAAGGAGGCTTCAGGCTCCAAGCTGTCAACACAGAGCCTGACACGGGGCTCGAACTCATGAACCGTGAGATCATGACCTGAGCCAAAGTTGGACGCTCAACTGACTGAGCCCCCAGGCGCCCCTCTTGATTTCCAGTTTAGGGGTGGGTCATCTTAGTGAATTCTAGTCAGCATAACTTCAATTTTTTTTCAAAGCTGCCCCTTTAAAAAAATTAGGAATATATTGTTGCTAAAATGCCTGTTGTTTTTTTCTCATTCTATTATATAATTTTTGTGGTTAATGCATCCTATCTGGTATTTTGAGGTGACTCTACTTCACCTAACTCTCTGATTTTTATCTCATTTATCTGATTTTTTGTCTCCTCTCTCCGCGTTGTTTAGAAGCGACTTTTTATGACTGACTGCCTTTTGTGCCGTGAGAACACAAAGCAGTTCCCGTGATAGGAATTCTCCCCTGGAATTACTGCCCCCATCCCGTCTTTCTATTAAAAATAGAACATCCCAGAGCAAAGGAAGCCTCAACCTTCCCTTGCTCTGAGCTGTAGCCGACGAGCTGCCTGTTTAGGAAGCGGTGCTCCGAGGAACTTGACCGCCTGGCTGGTGGCCTGGGCAAAGGGGCCAGTAGAGCCCTGTCGCCCGAGTCTGGTCACGCTTCAAGGCAGAAAATGAGTGTGACGGCTTAGCAAGCCGAACCCTGCCGACCTCCTCACGTCAGCTAATTCCCACGGGACTCTGACCCCACAGGTGCCCCAGGGAGTCCTGGAGCGAAGTGACGTGGTCACTCTGAACATCACAGGGCAAGCGGGAGCCACCCTGGACCTCCTGGTGGAGAACATGGGCCGTGTGAACTATGGCAGCTTCATCAATGAGTCTAAGGTAGGAGCCGCCACCCTCCCCTCCCCCTTCCCCCCCCTCCCCCGCCCCGGTCAGGGCTGAGAGGGCTGTGTCCATGCTGTCTGAAGAGGCTTCCACAGAGCCGTTTAGAAACTCTGACACATACGCCCCCCTCCTCCAGCCCTGCTCGCGGAGAAGCAGGTCTAAAAACACACACACTTTGCTGAGCTTGGTGAGCGAACCCGCCGTGATTTGTTTTGCAAGTTCAAAGTCGGAGTGTTTTGAAGATCTCTTTTCCTCTGTAGTATGAGAGAGTGGAGCTTTACAAAGAGAAACTTCCCCTGTGTTCGGGGCTCAGCCATCCTGTAGAAAGGAGGAGGAAGCCTCTCCACTGTGCATCTCCTTTGCTTGCAAAACCCACCTCGCTTTATTTTTTTATTTTATTTTTTTAATGTTCATTTATTTTTGAGAGAGAGAGATACAGCACAAGTGGGGGAGGGGCAGAGAGAGAGGGAGACACAGAATCTGAAGCAGGCTCCGGGCTCTGAGCTGTCAGCACAGGGCCCCACGCGGGGCTCGAGCTCACAGACCATGAGATAGTGACCTGAGCTGAAGTCGGACGCCCAACCGACTGAGGCCCCCAGGCGCCCCTCACCTCGCTTTCAAAAGGCACTTCATTGCCTACCTGGCCAGCTTAGCGTGTGGTCTGCTCTGTGTTCTGGGTGTGGACGGCCCGGGACGGAGTCTTGAGGTGTAGAAAGCCTTTCCCCGATGCAGGGGCTCTCATCCGGCTCAAATGTTTTCCCTCGGAAGACACTGCCCAAGCTGTATTCAGCACACGTCAGTGAGGCCCACACTCTGTGCGGGGCTCCGTGAGCTGCAAAGATGCGGAGATACAGGCTTCCCCACAGATAGCTCATCATCTCCTGGAGAACAGCAGGCCCACGGGGCACGATGTGGCACCCCTCGGCATAGGCTGGGACAGGCGTGCGGGACTATTTCCTGATCCTGGTGACTCCGAGGCAGGGCAATGGCAGGCAATGACCGTGCAGGGTCACCTTTGCCTCCGGCAGAAAGGTCCCGGTTAAAATCCTTGTGCTCAGGTTGTAGTTCGTGGTCTTCCTGCATGGCCGTCACAGGCCACCATGACCCCTGGAGTGACAGGCATTCTTGGGTAGCCTCTGACCGTGGTGCCCGGCCAAGCGCCTGCGCATGGCCGCCTCCTTAATGTTCATGGGATTTGTGAGTGGGCCATGGGGGCCTGATATCGAGAGATGTCCTGGGACAAATTCGAGATCTCTCTGGGCATGGAGTGATCTCCCCCCCACCAATAAAAGGCGGGGAGGAGGAAGCTGGGTGAGCCAAGGCAGAGGCTTCCATGGGGTGGCTGGCCCCAGGGGCCCCCCGGCCTGCTGATGCACTGGCAGACAGCGCAACTCCAGAATGCAGGTCTGAGGCCCGCCCTTATCATCATCACTTCCTTTGTAGCCGTTCACAGATATCAAAGTGTTCCCACGTATGTCTCCTTGCTGAGTCCCATGGCAGGTGAATGGACTCTGGTGCGATCATCCTGGAGTGCCGCCACGGGCCGCGATGCCGCAACTTGCTCCTGGTTATAGGAAGGGGCAGGGTCTGCCCCCGCTTCTCCCACTACCCACCCCCCCCGAATTCCTGACTCCATTCATTCCCCGTTCCATAGACTCCATCATCCCTTCCATTCAGCAATGACTTTGAACCAAGCACCGAACATTGCGGGCATGGGGTTGAAAGCTCTGGCCTCAAGCAAGGTGCCACTTTGGCGTACCCATAGCTTGGGTCTCATTTACTGCTGGAGTTTCATAACCCAGTCTGCTGGCCCTACGAATTCAGGGCAGGGACACAGGGCCACCTGGTGCCCTTTTCTTCCTAGCTCAGCTCGTTACTCTGTTTCTCCTTTGCAGGGTCTTATTTCTAACCTGACCCTCGGCTCCCGCATCCTCACGGACTGGACGATCTTCCCGCTCAACACTGAGGATGCAGTGCGCAGACACCTGGGAGGCTGGCCTGGCCGTAACAGCGGCCGCCATGGTCACGCCTTCGCCCCCAGCTCCTGTAACTACACACTCCCAGCCTTCTACACGGGGAACTTCTCCATTCCCAGCGGGATCCCGGACTTGCCCCAGGACACCTTCATCCAGTTTCCTGGGTGGACCAAGGTACGTGTCTTCACGGAAAGTATTTTCATTCACGGTCCGCTTGACTCAAAGCTCTGCTTTTCGGCTTCTGATAAAGAATCGAAAAGAGCTGATGGGGAGACGCCGTGTGACCGTCAGGAGTAGAGAGCTTTCCGTGTTAGTTTGCCCAGTCCTCGGTAATGGGCCCCCAGCAGATCTTCAGGGACTCGATGGCCAGCCTGAATGTGTACCATGTGCCCCATTTTCATGGACTGACAACTTCCTTTAGCAAATGATGGCTTTCTTGCTTCCCCTAAGGAAAACTGTGGCCCCTTTGTATTCTGATTATGAGGGACACTTTGTTTCTCTTGAAGAAAATTCGGTTCAGGCAAAGGGGTGAACCCCCGGGAGAACTTGTTTTTCTTTTGTCCATGCCTACCTCTATGCCGCCACAACACCCCACCTCCACACAGCCCTGCACCCTGGGGCGCCCACCCTCGTCTCTGTGACCTTCACCTCTTCCTTCACCATTTTACTGGCTGCTCACCCCCCACCTTTATTCTTTAAAGACATCCACATGTCTTCCTTCACCATATTCCTCTTCACTGCAGCCCTGTTTTCCTCCTGGATGGCCTTACCATGACTCAGTTGTGCATTCAACAAGTATTTTTCAGTGCCGGGCACTAAGGATGCAGCAGTGAACAAAACCAGCTATGGGACTTGCCCTCATGGAGCTTACACTCTAGTTAGGGAGACAGACTTGTGTCATATAATCACCCAAATTAAATGGCAAGACCTCAGCTCAATGAGTGCTAAAAAGAAATATGGGTGTTGGTAGTAACTGCAGTGTTTCACCTTGTCAGGGAGGTCGGGGAAGCCTTCCTTCTGTTTGACAGAGATATGGCGGATAAATAGGAGTTAACATGGCAAAAGGGGGAGGGAAACATGTTCCAGGCAGAGGATATAGCCATGTGGTTAGAGGGGGCAGGGGGAAGGGATGTAAGGAACTAGGAAAGGACCCAATACATGGTTTGAGTGTGGAGTGTGGTTCAGAGAAGAGACTAGAAAGTGGGTAGAGATGAGATTGGAATGGGCCAATTAAACCACATTAAAGTTTCATCTTTATGTTGAGAGCCTTTGAAGCAGGAGAGTGCCATGACTTGGTTGTGATATGACAGGGCTCTCTGGCCCCAGTGTGCAGAGAGGGCTGGGCTGAGCGAGGGTGCCTGTGGATTCTGGTGAGCTGTCTAGGTGGCTGGACCATATTCTCAAGGAGAGACAGGGATGGTGGTAGCTAAGAGGGAGATGACATCAACTGTCTGAGAGATCTGTGAGGTTATCTCACATATGAGATGTAATGATGGATTGGATATTGGGGTTTAAAGAGAAGGATCTGGGCGCCTGGGTGGCTCAGTCGTTTGGGCATCCAACTTTGGCTCCGGTCATGATCTCACAGTTTGTGGGTTCGAGACCCATGTCGGGCTCTGTGTTGACGGCTCACAGCCTGTAGTCTGCTTTGGATTCTGTGTCTCCCTCTCCGTCTGCCCCTCCCCCACTCATGCTCTGTTTCTCTCTTTCTCAATAATAAGTAAACATAAAAAAAAGTTTTTTAAGAGAAGGAGCTATCCTGGATGACTCTTAGGTTCCAGGCTGGTGGCTGGGCGGACAGTACCATTTATTGAAAGAAAAAATTCCAAAGAAAACTTGGGCTGGGAGAGGGAGATCATGAGTTTGGATTTGGACAGATCGAATCGGAGAGGCCTTTGAGAACAGCTGAGAGAAGGTGCTGGCCGAGGGCTCTGTGGTCTGTGGCTGAAGTCAGAGGAGGGATCTGGGGTGCGACTATGTGCATAAGATCATCTGCGTGTGGATGGCCATTGAAGACGTGGGATGAGGAGGTCCTTGAAGGAGAAGGGATGCGGAAGGAAACAGAGAGGCATAAACATGATGGGCAGAGACTGAGGAGGAAAACAGCATTTATATCGCCGAGGGGACAGTGAGAGGGAGACAGAAACTCTTCCACTGGATCGAGCTGGAAGGAGCTCAGTGGGACCCTCGGGAAGTGTTCGCCAGTGGAGCAAAGCCTCCGCAGGCTGCATCACATGCTACTGAGGAGTGTAAGGTAAAGAAGCGAACACACATAGATTCAGATGCTCGAATGTAAACATTCTTTCTGAGAATTTTGACTCTGAAGAAGAGGAAGAGCATGTAAGTAGCTGAAAGAGAAGAGGGTAAGGAACACGCACAACATTTAAGAAATGCCCTTTTAGATTTTTTGCTTTTTAAATGTTTATGGAAATGTTTATCATTCTGCTTAAAATATTTTCTAATTTACATGATTGTCTCTTCTTGGACTCGTAGGTTACTTAGAAATGTGTTACTTAATTTCCACATATTTGAGGGGTCTTTTTTAGTATATCTTATTTTTGTGGATTTCTGATTTAATTCCCTTATAAGATTTCTAGGAGATGGAGAAAAGTCTTTATGACCTTGGATCAGGCAGACTTTTTAGATTTGACACCTAAACCATGATCCGTAAAGGGGGAAAATGATAAATTGGATTTCATCAAACTTAAAAATGTTGGCTCTTCAAAAGATCTCATGAAGAAAATGAAAATCCAAGCTACTAGGATAAAATATATTCAAATTATATATGTAGTAAAGGATTCATACCTAAAACACATCAAGACTTCTTACAGCTCAATAATAGGAAGACAAAAAACCCAGTCAAAAACTGCAAATTTCACCAAAGGAGCTATACAATGGTTGTTAAGTACATGAAAAGATGCATAATTCAACTTCCTTAATTATTAGAAAAGTACAAATCAGGTGCATCTGGGTGGCTCTGTTGGTTAAGCATCTAACTCTGGATTTTGGCTCAGGTCACGATGTCACCATTCGTGAGATAGTCCCTTGTAGGGCTCAGAGCCTGCTTGGGAGTCTCTCTCTCCCTGTCTCTCTGCCCCTCCTCTGCACGTGGGGGTGCACATACACGCTCTCTCTCTCTCTCAAATAAAGAAACTTAAAAAAAAAAAAAAAAAAGGTACAAATCAAAACCGAGTGAAATACTACCTGATACCCACTAGAATGGCTATACTAATAAAAGATGGACGGTAAGAAATGTTGGCAATGATGTGGAGAAATGAGAACTCTTCTATAGGACTTGCGGAATGTAAGATGTTACAGACACGTTGGAAGTGGTTTGGAAGTTTCTTCAGAGGTTAAATGCAGAGTTACCATGGAACTGAGAAGTTCCATCTCTAGGTATACACCCAAGAGAAATGAAAGCCTAGGTCTCCCCAAAGACATATAGGCAGATATTTAGAGCAGCGTAATTCATAATAAGCCCAAACTGGAAATTCAAGTGTCCATCAATTGATGAATGGATAAATAAAATGTGGTATATCCATACAAAGGAATAGTGCTCCACGGTAAAAAAAAAAAAAAAAAAAAGAACAGGCTACTGATACAAGCTACAATGCGGATGAATCCGAAAAACTTTACGCCAAGTAAAAGAAGCCAGACATGAAAGACCATATACTGTAAGATTCAGTTTATATGGAAAGTTCAGAAAAGGCAAATCTGTAGAGAGAAAAAGTAGGTTGCTGGTCTCCTGGGGCTGATGGTGGGAATGGAGAGTGACTGCAAGTAGATAATGAGGTTTCTTTTCAGGGTGATGGCAATGTTCCAAAATTAAATTATAGTGATGGTGCCACAGTCTTCTTAAATTTACTGGGACTTGTTTCATGACGCGGCATATGGTGTATCTTGGTGAACCCACCTCCAGAATGTTAAGCTTTGATATCCTCTCTCTTGCTACATGTTTCTGCCCAAACCTCCTAGCCTGCTCTTGGACCTTATTGATGACTTGAAACTCTCCACCATTAAGGCCCCAGGTCTTCCCAATCCAGCCTGGATATCACCACTGTTCTTTTTTTAAAGCCATCAATCCACTGGCCCCCTTGACCTTCCACGCCTTGTTCACCCTCCATTTTGAGTGGGTCCACCATTGGCCTTTGCTCGTTCGCCAGTGACTGAGCACTGCTGGGGGGCCTCTCCAGCCCCTTCCTCGGGGCCCCCGTTCTCTCCAGCCTCCCAAGGCCCCCAGATTGCCCTGCAGTCTTTGGTCTCTCTCCCCATTTCCCCAGCTGGTTTCTAACCTTCACCTCTCCCCTAAGCCACCTTCCTCCTCCCCCACCCACTCACCCACCTTCACTGCTATCAGGTGTAACTCCTTTGTTCCCTCAGCTTCCTGTCAGACTTATCTCTCTACCCTCTGCCCTCGCTTCCTGCCCAGTGGCCCTAGGAGGAAGTGTAAGCTCTGAATCCCCTCCCCACCTTCTTCCTCCAGACCAGGATCCTCTTTTCACACCTGCTGTCCTGCATGTTGTCAGCCTTTCCGTCTCTCTGCCACCTTCCAGGTCGAGCCAAGAAGTGACACCGGGGGGCTCTAGGACCCAGACGCAAAGGAAACACCCCCCCACCCCCCACCCCCCCCCCCCCCCGGGTCTTCCCACTTGAGCCTGCAGGCTGGTTCTTCCTCCGCTGCTGCCTTCTTTTCTCCCTCCGTCCCTCCTGGTGTCCCCATGGGTCGTATCTCTCCTTTGTTCAGCTGTTCCCACTCCCTCGCACTGCTCACCGGCCATCACATACTCATCCATCAAGACTGGCGCTAGCTCCTCTAAGAAACCTTCCTAGACCCTTAGTCCGGGAGAGGATTGGCCCCGCCCTCCTTGAGCCCCTTTGTGCCCCCCACACACCCCCATCATCACACTTAGGCTGGCACTTCAGCCTCACCCAGGGGGTCATGAGCTTCGGGAGGGGCATTTTGTTAAAGTGCTCAGCTGGTCCACCATCCTGCCCACCTCCCGGCCCCGGTTGCTCTGGAAATGCTCCCGGTGAAGGGCACACAGGTGCCTGTGTGGCTGAGCCCTGGGAAGAGAGCAGGCTGGAGGAGCGCAGGCCCTGGGGCAGCCCCCTGAGTGAGGAGGGGCTTTGCAGGGTGCCTGGATCCTGGGCCAAGGCCCGTGAGAAGATGAACCATTGCTCGCCCGTTTAGGGCTTGAAGAGAAAGAACTTTCAGGAGGGGCTTAGCAGAAAGAGAACCGGCTTGTTTACAGGAATGCCGAGAAGGGCTGGCCGCTCGGGTGGAGACAGAGCTGACAGATGGAGAGCCCTTCACTGGAAATCAGAGGGAGTTTTGGGCAGGGGGGGTCCAAGTGGGAGAATGGTAGATGCAAAGGTGAAGAAATGGAAAAGCTTGAGACATTTTTGGTGAGCAGAGGGGGTTCACCTTGGCCAGGTCATAAAGGTGTCACACCCAAGAGTGCCCGACCCTGGCGTTGTGCTCAACATTTTAGAGACATTGCCTCTTATAATCATCAAAAGCAGGTGTAGGGGTGTCTGGGTGGCTCAGTCAGTTAGGCGTCCATCTTTGGCTCAAGTCATGAGCTCGTGGTTCGTGAGTTCGAGCCCCACATTGGGCTGCGGGCTGTCAGCACAGAGCCTGCCTCAGATCCTCTGTTCCCGTCTCTCTGCACCTCCCCTACTTATGCTCTCTCTCTCTCAAAAAAATGAAAAACAAAAAAAGAGCACATAAAGCGGGATATCCTGCCGTTACCTCTACTTTGTAGATGAGCAGGTCAAGAGAGCTAAGGATTGTGCATGAGAAGTAGTAGGTGATAGAACAACTCTCTGAGCCCAGGTGTGACTCGGGGACCCACATGGAAGGGCAGGCGGCATCGCACAGGATCCGGGAGGCCTGCGAGGTGCTTGTGCTAAGTATGTAGACAGGGGCTCTTCACATAGGAATGTTCCACACCATCATGCTTGGAAGGTGTACATACCTACAGTGTCTACAGACGTGTCAGAAGGTTTGGAACCCCACAAACCCATCTAGTGCATGTGTCCTCTCCAAAACTAGTATACATTGTCCAGAGCAGCCCTAGCCAGAATTATCCAGAATCGACCAGAAGGTGGAGAAGCCCAGATGTCCATCCACTGATGAATGGACAGCATGTCTGTTATATATGTAATAATGGAAAATTATCTGACAGTAAAAAGGAATGAAGCAGGTCATCTGTGTTACAGCACAGATGACCCTTGAAGACGTGCTAAGTGAAAGAAACCGATTGCAAACCATACACATGGAAGATTCCATTTATGTGACACGTCCCAACTGGGCAAGTATAGAGACACAGAAAATCAGTGGTTGCCTAGAGGAGGGAACAGGAGATGGTGGGGGCGGGGGTGGAGGAGATGGGGAGTGAGTACTGAAGGGTGCAGGGTCTCCTGGAGTGGTGCAAATATTCTAAAATTGATGGTGGTCATGGGTGCGTAGCTCTGTGGTGTTCTCACAACCGCCGAGCCGTACAGTTGAGGTGAGTGGATTGTGTGTGAGGTACAGTTCCGTAAAGCAGACAGGAGGGTCCCTTCAGAGGACTCGGGCACCTGGGTTGAATGGGTCCGAAAGTCAGAGGATATGCCCACGAAACAGACAGGTTTCTGTTATTTCCCAGCGCGCGGCAGCCCGTTACTGGGGACGGTCCGAGGCCCGCTGCTGAGGCCTTGCGTGGTCCGCAGATGCACTGGGTTCTCCTTCAGGGAAGACGAGCACTTTGGCAGACACGGGCGGGGGAGGGGACCCCGGAAGCCAGAGCCCCGGCGAAGCCCCCCTGCCTCTGGACACACTAGCCACTCTTCGTTCACCCTCCTCCACCGGGGGGCCCTGTCCCAGCCTCTGGGCTTGTGCGCTCTCCGGCTGCTGTAAGGAGACTGCCTTGATTTATCGAAGGAAGTCACTGATAATCAGGGCGATCCTCAAGATTAAAAATTGCCACTTCTGATTAGGATGTGGCTTTCTGGTTAAGTGCCCAACCATCAAACTGGGATTTCAGCGGGAAGCTGTCAGGCAGGTTTTGCTCTTGTTCAACAGCCTGAGGCCGGTGTTTGGTCTGCACAGAACTCTCATCTGGGCACCGCTCCCCGAGAGAAGCGGCGCTCCTCGGTGCTCCCGCCACGTCACCGCATGCCGCACCGGTGCCCTGTGCTGCCGGCGCGTGGGATCCGGCAGTCTGCCCCCTTCATATGGTGCGCACGGGTCTCCCCTTGACCCTTCGTGCACCGTTGAGCCGCTCGTGGGAGGTTGGGGGGCATAGCAGCTGGACGATGATAGGACTAGGAATAATGTCCCACTTTCCTCAGCCAGAACTCTGCTTTGAAAGCTAAGAATCAAAATAGAATCCTGACTAGAAGTAATGTTTTAGAGGCAAATATTCGCTCTTTTAATATGTGAAAAGAAATCACGAAATACAAGAATTTCTAACAAAGGGCTGACAAAAATCCCTTCGTATATTTAAATTATTCCTGCATCTTGCTTTTGCTATTTCGAGCACCGTTTGGCCTTTCTGGTACCGGCGGGGTGTGGTCACCAGGAAGACCAAAGTGATTAAGGGATTGGAACTTTGAGCTCCACACCCCAACCTCTGACTTCCGGGGTGGGGGTTGGGAGCCGGAGCCGGAGCTCTGTAAAAACCCTAGAACTTCTGGGTTAGTGAACACATTCAGGTGCTAGTAGGTGCACCTGGAGAGGGCAGATATAAGTAAAATACTTTCCTGAGTTCTGTGCCCCGTTCTGGCAAATTCTTGAACCTGAGGAGGAGGCCATGGGAGCCCCCAGTTTGGAGCTGGTAGTTCAGAAGTATGGATGGTCCCAGATTTACAACTGGTGTCTGGAGTAAGGGTAGTCTTGTGGGTCCGAGCCCTTTGAACTTGTGGGATCTGACCCCAGCTCTAGGTAGACGTGTCATAATTGAATAGTTGGACATGCATCTGGTGTCCAGAGAATTAGAGAATTGGTTGGTTTCATAGAAACCATGCCAGAAGGAGCCAGGAAGGGAGT